>OX422195.1:7100565-7439307 GCA_949130485.1 Agelas oroides
GTGGTTTAGCTGGGAAAACCCAGTTTACAACCAATAATGCTATTAAGGCTAAAAATTCCCCAGGACCGTGGTTTCATGTCCCCTCCAAAGGACACACAACAAGAAACCTTTTAAATTTTGAGATTGAGCTGAGTGCATCCTGAAAGAGAAATAAATCTATATTTAATCTGAATCTTTGGTAGATGGTTTCAAACAAAAGTACATGTATTCTTATCTAATTGTTTACACTAACTGGTAGGGCTTTTCATTTTGCTTTCAATACAATCCCGCAAGAAAATGTAGAAAGTCTCACGAAAACATTGCCTGTGTTGGGTGGTGTTTGAAGAGAACAAGCAAAACACAGATGGTTGAAACTGGAGATACCCATGCATGCGGGTAACCACCATAGTACACACTTTCTTTAGCAACAAACCAATCAGCGACTCAAATATTTCAGTCTGTGAACTGTTGTCAGCTGAACTACAACCTATGATGTAAGGATGATGTCATCAAATATAGTCCAGTGCAGCGTAGCTCTATCCTCTGTTGTTGAGGAGAGAGCCTGGGAACAAGGCCAAGTACAGCTAGTGTAATGGTCGCCATAGGGCCAGCATTTTTGGGGCCAGATCATTAGCACAGCTACGTAGGACTAGTACAACTGCATGGGACCAGGAGTAGTGGCTATAATAAAGAGGTGGCTCCCCTCAACGGTGTTCCATTGTACAAATTATTGTTGTGAAAGAGAGGGTGTTGCGAAATGCTTTAGTTCCCGGTAGTTACTACAAATGGATGTTAGCAGCTGGTAATGAGCCATTACTGTTTCATACCTAGCTTTACGCCAGTTTGAAATACCTAGAATAGTTGGTCGTGCATGCAACAGGAGCAAAACAGATTTCTCAATACTAGAACTACACATTACCATGGTCACTTCCTGTGGGATGTAAATCGTGTATATGTAACATACTTACATCGTAGAACACAACCCATTGTACCAAACCCAAGCATGATAATAATATTATTTTCAATGAGGAACAACAACATGAAAGGCCATGCAGACAACACTTCAAGCAGCAAGTAAGTAACATGTTGTTGGGAGACCGCGGCTACAAGTCTAAGAGTTGTACTTCAGGTAACATTAACAAAGTCCGTATTACCAAGGCAACAAATTAGAATGTTGCACATATCTCCTTTTACAGTGGTGTTGCCCAGGTAACAGATTATATATGTACCTGCTCCCTTGGGAGATAAATTCACAACATCTCACTCTATCAAAGAACAATCACAACTGTCATCAATCCAACCTGGAAGTCAACAACAATGATTATAAAAACGGAAGCAACATGTTGCCTGGAAACAGTCATGAATCTCATTACAGGACAGCTAACAAGTGTGATTACATAAGCTGTTGCCTAGAAACATTCATGAATCTCATTACTAGCACTTGCCCACAATACAGAGATGTGATGATCTCAGGATGTGAATGCGAAAACATGGTTTGATGACAACAGAAGTTCAGTTCCAATCTTGGTGTCCCTGTGTATATTGTACTGCATGGAGCCCGCTGCCACAGCTGCACCCACAATAAAACCACAACTGTCAGTATATCCAGATGGTTTCCAAATGGGTAGGGCTAACCAAATCCAGAGGGCAACAGCAGAACAGCTGTCTTTTTTTCGTTTTCCTTGTATCTCTCACTTAATTGTAGGGGATTGATGTAATTACCACCTACCTGCATCTTCTACATAGCTGCACTGTTGCTCTTTGGAATTAGTAAACACATAGTATGTTAACCATATACTTATTTAGTGTCCATACAAACAGAGTCCAATTAGTTTCAAATAACACTCTAATTGAGTGAGTAATTGCACTCTCATCCAATCAGGTGTGCGCACGTTTCTAAACACAATTGGTGTTTTGGCCATCAGCCCTAGCAACAAGATGGCTACTGGGCTGCTGTTCGATCTTGTGGCAAATTATGCTCAGCCTTCGCCCTATTATGCTTTACCAGCATTGCTGGTAAAACTCTCCTATTATGCCCAGTATTATGCTAGCTAGCTAGCTTGACTGTGTTGTGTATATGCATGTGCAGTATGTGCAACTGACGATGCTATTATAGACCCAACTCAGCCGACTGAGCCGAGGTGTGACCGTCCTCAGCGAGGTGTGACCATCCTCAGTGTTGTATTCTTGAAAAAACTAAACCCGCTAGTTAAATCAGATTTAGCACGTGAAAAGAAAGCTGAGTTGAGAACCCAAAATCTACAGGGGCTGGCAAGAAAAGAAAGGCTGGTGCAACCTTCCCAGACTGTGATTTACTTTCAATTAATCGGCCTATTATGCCGGCATATGCTCCTATGCTACAAGGTACTTATTATGCTTGAAAATTATGTCGCGAATGCCTATCACTGTAAAAGTAGCGAAATAGTCATGAAACACTGTGAAAACAAAACAAAGAGGTACCTAATATGGCATAAATTATTAAAGTAGTGGTGTGGTGCGTATGCGAAACTACATGTGGCCTAGGCATGGCCGACTCGTGGCAAGATGTGAACGGGTATGTAACGCCTATGCAGTAAGAAGCTCTAGGGATCGCCTTCTGTTCACACCATGCCCATATTAGTGCACCAGCACTGTGGAGTCTTATTGTTGCTGAGTTCTCATACGTTGTACTCAGTGATGGACACAGAAACTATGATCTCAACAGTTAGGCTCATCTGGTGCCAATAATCAAATCAGTGTGTTGATACAAAGCAACCTTTCTTGCAAGCTTCAATTCTTTCTTAATCCCACAGACCCTAGCAGACAATAGGGTCCTCTCAGTCACTGAAGTTTCACTTTGAGTCAGAGAAAGGGAATTAACAAAGACAGCAAGTAAGCCTTGGTAGTCTTATTTCCAGGCCCAACCACCCAGGCTGACCACCCAGCCCGCCACCCAGCCCGCCACCCAGCCCGCCACCCAGCTCGTCCACCCGACCACCTTTCTGTTGATTGCAGTACAATAGAGTGCACTGTAAGCAGCAATTCTGGAAGATCGACTTTTTTAAAGAAACAGCTCGTTCTCCAGAATGGTTTTGAGTAAGTACTGGAAAGTCATACCACAGTTTGCCCCATTGAATGGTCTTCATGCAGATATTTGTATCTTACGAATCGGTGCAGTACAAGCAGAGCGCCTTTGCATTTTTGTTCAATGGAAGTTTGCATGGGATAAAATTAAAATGAGTGCAACTTCCGCATACATTGAGTGTGCAACTGGAAAGTGGTAACACTCGATAGAGCTCACTGAAAAGTTTCTTCAGAAACATAGATATTGAACTTTTGCAAAGACCACAGTCAGCGCTTTATAAAAGAAGTTTTGAATGTCCGGCATCCCTAGCTACTGTAAGCAATGGAAGTTCAAGAATGAGGCTCATTCACACCCACTCTTTCTGTCACTTGCAGTACAGTAGAGTGTAGCCTCGTTCCCAGACTTTCCCCGCCTACTGCATACTGCAAAAACTGGAGGCAGGGAAGGCCTGGGAACGAGGCTAGTAGAGTGTACTGTAGATGATGGATAGCTGGGTGAAGGTCTGGAAATCCAAAAGGCTACTGAGCTGTAACTAATGCATACACAGAAAGTTGCTAACACATTTCAGCTTTGTTCCCTGCCCCCTTACCAGCTTTCTGGAAGAGGTTAAATTTGTTGTATTAAAGAAATTTCGATACAATATTCCCCAAGAAGAAAATACAACTCTGGTACGTGTATACATAATATGACTGATAGGTTGGCTGTGGGGTAATTTTATCCTAAATCCCACTCAATTGGGAAAATTACACCCAGTAAACAAAACAGTATAGGTTTTATTTGGAACTAAGGCTGCTATTGTAGTAGTCAACACAAACATATGAGTTCACCTCCAGGGACTAAAGTAACTTGTTAGTTGTGTAACAATAACAGAGGTAACGGGTGTCATGGCAACAAGATTTTACCCCTCATCTCTGACTGACTGCATGCCATAGCTATGTAATCAGCAATATACCCTCCCTGGAGGGTGGTTGTTTTACACATTGATGTCAGGTGTATGCAAGACCACTGCCCAAGGAGGGGTATAAACATTACAACTTGTTACCATGGCAACACCACTGTGGAAGAGAGATATGAGCAACATTCAATTCTTATATGTTCCCATGGTAACCAGTTACATCTTCACCTCAAGACCTGTCCAGAAACTAATTTTGGACTTGGTTCAAAATTAATCCACTGTGCCATGGTCTATTCACCTCGTCTTTGCCGGACAAACGTCTTTTGTTAGACAAAACTTGTGAAGTTGACGGCTCTGTTTTTTTTTAATAGACAGTACATACATTCAAAGTGGCAGGCGTAGTGTGAATCTGAAGCCATGCCTTGCATTCAAGGATAAACAATTAACCCTTGCCCCTTCTGTCTTAAGGTACAGTTTAGATTTAAGCTTGTCTCCAAGCCTGGGAAAAGTGGTGCCAAATGGCAAAACCTCTGACAGTCGTCTCGCCATTTACTGGTCAAATGTCACATCCACCAAAACCTCTGACAGTCACCTCGCCATTTACTGGTCAAATGTCACATCCACCAAAACCTCTGACAGTCGCCATTTACTGGTCAAATGTCACATCCACCAAAACCTCTGACAGTCGCCATTTACTGCATGGTCAAATGTCACATCCACCAAAACCTCTGACAGTCGCCTCACCATTTACTGGTCAAATGTCACATCCACCAAAAAGTTCAGAAAGTTGTGCTAGATGGTGCAGGCCAGGTGAGGCCATCTAAACAAAGCTAGTTTTCAGCCAACGCTTCTCCTTCACAGATTCCAACAGTAATCAGGCGTTGTTGAATAATCTAAACTAAAATTACCAGTTCTCAGGACTTGTAACCTTAGTCTTACCCACAGAACAAGACGGTGCGGACCATATCAAACAAAAATCCTTTTTCCGTAACAAAAGAGCCTCTGGTTCCGTTTAAGACTAAAATAGATTTCTCCAATCAGGTCAAGAGAGCCAATTTGACTGCTGCACTCCGTACATGTGGCAAGCTACAGCCTACACATCCTGCTAATTAATGACCCTAACAAGAAATGATATCTGTTGCCATGGCAATAGGTACCTTATAGCTACCTGGCTCCTCACAGTGTGTGGTGGGTTTGGTGGTCAATTCATCCCCAAAAGGGTAAGGGGTGGTTAGTACTGCATGTCTAGCACAGGTATTGTGTAATTACCACTGTAACAGAGCTGGGCAGAACCCTGGCTCAAGTGGGGACCAAATGTTAATTCCCTTACTAATTTTATCTAATGTACATGATTAGTTAGTTGTTATACAAGGCCTTCAACATAGGGTGCTTCCCTAGAACACCTGGCTCCTAGGCCGCAACAAAAAAATGGTGGTAGGTGTAAGTATACCTCCATTGGTGACTTGGTGTCTTAGAAAGAGATCCTAGCACTCTAAAAATCAACGATGGAGGGCCGGGAAATCAGGTTGGGGTGGAAGTGCCTGTGCACTTCTGTTGGATTTTTGAGTACATGCAGTTCTGATGTGTTTCTTGGGAATGCTAACCACACGCATAGCTACCTTTGCAAGCAACAGCTGTGAACACAAAGCAGAAAGGCTACAACGCCTTTGCAAATGTGTGGCTCAGCAGAAGGTTATTTTAGCAATTAAATTCCTAAAAATTCTGCAGTGTGCACTAGCCCATTTACCACACCCTCATTTCGTTCTTCAGAGGGTGTAGGAATGAGACCACTCCATTGGCAAAGCAGACTCAACAGGGCTGTTACCAGGGCAACACTACCAGGCCACTCAAAGAATGTCAACTCTTACTCCGATAAGTTGATAATGAGCATTGGCATTGAGTGTACGTACAAAGGAAGTGAACGTTCAGCCAAAACAGCCAACGTACACATTGCTGCCAGGAAGTGGCGTACAAAGTACCTCACCAACATAAACAATGATAAATGAATATATTTACATAATAATGGAAGGCACACGCCACAGCACTAGCCTGGATCCTCTATAGCCTTGCTCTCAGGCCCATGGCAAGCTTTTTGTCCCTTGCAATATGGAGACACTGCATGAGTCCGGACATACAGCAGAACATACTCTATGTATATTGCTATTTCACTTGTGTTTGATTTTCATGTTCCTTGTCACACACACACACACACACACACACACACACACACACACACACACACACACACACACACACACACACACACACACACACACACACACACACACACACACACACACACACACACACACACACACACACACACACACACACACACACACACACACACTGAGCAGGACTAGTCTATCAAGGCAGATCATCTGTCAAGCCAGACTCTAGTCTATCAAGCCAGACTCTAGTCTATCAAGCCAGACCATCTGTCAAGCAGGACTCTAGTCTATCAAGCCAGACCATCTCTCACCCTCTAAAAAGGTGAGAGATGGTCTGGCTTGATAGACTAGAGCAGAACATACTCTATGTATATTGCTATTTCACTTGTGTTTGATTTTCAAGTTCCTTGTCACACACACACACACACACACACACACACACACACACATGGCCAACATTTCCATAATAGCAAATGTTTTGCATGTTAATTGGTACAATAGTAGCTAGCTACGCTCATGTGGTACATTATTTGGTACGAGCACCCACACACAATCCCTCTCTATCATCCTATTCTAACATCACTCATGTGAAATTATGTACCAGGCTCCCATAAATCCCGTACTGCAAGCGATGAAGCGAGGCCAGGTTCTCTACACTAGGCTCGTTCCCAGGCTCTGGAGGGAAGAGCCTGGGAATGAGGCCAGGTTCTCTACACTAGGCTCTGGAGGGGAGAGCCTGGGAACGAGGCCAGGTTCTCTACACTAGGCTCTGGAGGGGAGAGCCTGGGAACGAGGCCAGGTTCTCTACACTAGGCTCTGGAGGGGAGAGCCTGGGAACGAGGCCAGGTTCTCTACACTAGGCTCTGGAGGGGAGAGCCTGGGAACGAGGCCAGGTTCTCTACACTAGGCTCTGGAGGGGAGAGCCTGGGAACGAGGCCAGGTTCTCTACACTAGGCTCTGGAGGGGAGAGCCTGGGAACGAGGCCAGGTTCTCTACACTAGGCTCTGGAGGGGAGAGCCTGGGAACGAGGCCAGGTTCTCTACACTAGGCTCTGGAAGGGAGAGCCTGGGAACAAGGCCAGGTTCTCTACACTAGGCTCTGGAGGGGAGAGCCTGGGAATGAGGCCAGGTTCTCTACACTAGGCTCTGGAGGGGAGAGCCTGGGAACGAGGCCAGGTTCTCTACACTAGGCTCTGGAGGGGAGAGCCTGGGAACAAGGCCAGGTCAGTCACTATTGCAGAATTCATCCCAAAATGGTCAGCATGTGGTCAGAACTGCATGGCTAGCAGCAGCTACATCTAATTACCACTAACTGGGCAGAACCCTGGCAGGAGTGGTTACTGACTAAAGCAGACACTGACTTTCAACCTGGGGTTAAGATTATGAAATTAATGGGTGACATTGCACTTTGGTGATGTAATAACTACATATACATTCTATGATTTCATTGGTCATCTCACATTCCCAATAACAAAGGGCATTTGTGACAAGAGATTCAAATCAAACGAGCACACATTC
The DNA here is from genome assembly GCA_949130485.1 of Agelas oroides. Lineage (NCBI taxonomy): Eukaryota > Metazoa > Porifera > Demospongiae > Agelasida > Agelasidae > Agelas > Agelas oroides. The sequence continues at coordinate 7,108,192 of OX422195.1, forward strand.
TTTGGGGGGGGGGGGGGGGGGGGGGGTGGTGTGGAAGTAACATCAGTGGCACATATGCTCTTCACAGGGAAGGGATGTGGAATGTCCTCATTCCCAGCTAGACCTCATTTGGCATGTATATTGCTCCAGTATAATATGCACAATTCGTGCTGGGGTTGGTTTTGGACCGAGGCTAGCATGGAAGAACCTTCCTTGGCACAACAGACTCACCAATATGTCATTACCATGGCAACACTACCAGGCTGATGAGGCTGTCTTTACTCTCAGGAAGTGACTCCCCCAAATAATTAAAGATGTAAATATATTCATTGCTGTCAACAGCTGCCCAATCTTAGTATCGGAACCAGACCCTCGAAAAATCGAAAAGGAGGGTCTGGTATTTCGGATGGGGTGGAAGTGTACACTGCGCCCGGTATGCAGGCGCACTTCCGATTGGCCTTTGATTAGCATTCTGATGTGCGTTAATTAGAAATGCTAACCGCACGGGAGCCGTCTTCGCGTTTTGCTTCGTTTTAGAAAGCTGTGAACACTCAGCGGGAAATATTAGAACGTTTGTGCGAGTTTCTGGTCATCAGAAAGTTCTACTGGCTACGGAAGGTCCCGCAATTAATAAAATTCCTAACATTCCGCAGTGTACACTTCCACCCCGCCCTGTTTACCAGACCCTCCTTTTCGATTTTTCGAGGGTCTGGATCCGAGACTAGCCCAATCTCTCCACACTAACAATGTAAAAATATATTCATCTTTAGCTGGACAAGCTGGCAGGAAGTGATGCATCATTACACAACGGATGCCGGTAAAATGAATACACATAGCCAACACCGAAAACTATCACATACAGTATGGCTTAACTCTCTTAGCCTTGTTCCCAGGCCTCCTCCATGTTATTGCCAATGCAAATTGAAAATGGAGAGTCCTGGGTTCAAGGCTGTTTCTCACAGCTCACACAACCCGCTCGTGCTGATAATGCAACAGCTAGAACTGGTCTCGAATAGAAGAGTTGTAGCATTCCCAGACCATTACTGCCTCGAGTTATTGATCAAAGTATACAAATACAGATGACATGATGACATCTTCCTTCCGCAATAAGAATGATGTCATCATGTGCTGTTGACAAATACAGAGTGGAAGGTCTGAGAGCAGAGGAAGTCACGGTCACATGAGCTATGTGCTAATGATTCAGAACATTGCAAAGACAAGAAATTGTGATTGCGAGGGGCCAAGATCATGACAGGTTCGGAGGGGGGGGGGGTTCTTACGGTGCTGAAAGCATCTCACTAAGCTTTAGTGACCTCCAAACGACATTTGCGTGGATGTTGAGAACTGGATGAATGATGGGAATCATTCTCAGCCATTCATTGTGATCAGTCTCAGACCAGAATATCGCTGTTGAATGCAGCAGGTTAGCAATTAACTTGGCAACCAGATCACATTCCAATGTCTTTGACGTCACTCGTGACAGATTTCTTCTGGTCTGGGAAATCTAAATCTGATCAGGTGTGACGTCAGGTAGGCAGGGGTAGACACACAACAAATCTAAATCTGACTCAAACCAGGGATGTTAATCCACAGATGGAGAAGGGGGACTGAGGGGGCCATGGAGCCCCTGGGACTGAGGGGGCTATGGAGCCCCTGGGACTGGGGGGGCCACGGAGCCCCTGGGACTGAGGGGGCCATGGAGCCCCTGGGACTGAGGGGCCCATGGAGCCCCTGGGACTGAGGGGGCCACGGAGCCCCTGGGACTGAGGGGGCCACGGAGTCCCTGGGACTGAGGGGGCCATGGAGCCTCGGGGACTGAGGGGCCCATGGAGCCCCTGGGACTGAGGGGGCTACGGAGCCAATGTCATGGTATTTTAACTTGATGTGCATCCAATTGGAAAGTTAGTTCAGGGCTGTAGAGGTGGTGCGGCCAAAGTCATGAGTGTAAGCACGCGAAATGTAGGGGGGTCAGGTGGCAGCCCCCCTCCCCCCAGGAAATTTTTTTAATTACATGCTCCCAGAGATCATTTCTTTAGCCATTTTGGGGCCAAAAATGTTCTATCTTTTGTACTTCTTGGCAAGCAGGATTTAGGGAGTTACTACATATATACACGTCCACACAGAGGTAGATTGCGCGTAACCTAGTGCATGCAGCAGCCTTTAAGCATTAAGCTCAAGGTTCACGGGTAAAAAAAAAAAAAAAAAAAAGTAGAGATTATTCACTCCAGGATGCTTACAGAACATCAGCACATAAACCACATCCTGAGTGCACCATCAGCCAAGGAAACTGTGGAGCACCTGATAAGTCTCAAAAGAGAGATGAATGAATTATCACAAACCAAGATACCATACACAAAGAAAGTGGTGGGTGCTTTCACAAATTATAGTTGATTCAAAGGGGAAAGACAAGGTACTTCTTTAAAGATTGTCAACTGTCAATAAACTTCCACAAGGGAAGAATGAAGTTGTGAAAACACAATACCACAAGACAAAACATTAAAGGTTTATGTTACAGTACAGTGAGTTAAAACAACTTTCAGCTTCCAGCAGTGCAATATTCAAATCCCGTCTTGTGCCCAATTAAACCCCACCTTCTTACTAGTTAAGTTGTGAACCAAGTTGAATTTCTTGGGCTAGAGTGCACTATTGTGAATAGTGTACCCTAGCAACGTTCACCACACCCACCCCCAAAAATTTGGATACCAGAGTTAGAGGGACAAAATTTTATTGCTGTAAGGGAAGTGTCGTAATACTTAACGCTTTAATTTGCAATCTCATTGGTCCTTATGAATAGGCCCAAGAAATATGGCTTTGTTCACCAGATTGTTTCTCACCACAGGAGGAGCACATGGGCTAGGCTCTGTCTGGTCAGGTCAAAATATGGAGCTGTATGCAGTGAAGAAGCGTCTAGAAGAGTCCATGGGCATGTCTTCCTCCCCACCCCCTAAATTTAAGGCTCAAGTTGGATATGGGGGCATTTCTTCAGAGTTTACTGCAGTTTGGGTCCTTAGTACAGTGCAGTGCTGTATTCATTGATGCCTACTCATTGCAGCAGAAGCTCCACCCACTATCCAGTACCTAGGTCTCATCACCAGGAGTTCAAGTTCTGACCAGTGACAGAAACTAGGTTCCATATCACCAGGGGATTGAGTAGCCTCATTCCCAGGCCTTCAAACTGGAGCCAAGGGGGGCCTGGGAATGAGGCACATCAGGTACTAGAGGTGGTAATGGTTACTGACCAGTGGGAGAACTGTGAGGGCAGAACACCCTTTAAGGCATCCTGTCTGAGGCTGTGTTACCATGGACACAGGTCATTCTATGCTAGCTCTACAAATTTGAAGGATCAGGGAACAGAAGCCCATTGAGAAACTGCACATGCACACGATGCCTGGAGCAACCATTGTCCTTCTGCTGCAGCCATCATAGTTGTGAACTGAGTCGGGTGGACTGCTTTCTAGTTTTTGATGAAAGAGAGTAACACACGACTTTCTGTATGACCCCTCTTTCTTCAGTACATAGTTTTAGCCTGAAAAGTTGTCAGGTTGAAACCTGCCCAACCTGACTGGTGGCACCAGCCTGGCCGACTCTAAACTTCTGTCAACTATTGCTGTGCTGCGCATGAGTATACATATGTATGCACACTGAACTGTAAGTGTGCAAGTAATATATTGACTGGTACTGACATATGACTCGGAGTGAATCTTGTCTTGCACAAGTATGATGAGGCTACATGTCCAGGCCATGCAACCACAAGGAGTTGGGGGAGAGGGGAGGAGGGGGGAAGGTGGGGAGGTCATATGGAACCCAGAAAAATACCATCCTTGATCTATTAGAACTTCAAAGGTGCTGGTGGTTGCCAGGGGTGCCCCCAGCAACAACCATCCCCTCCCAAAATGCACAATTTGTTATTAGCTAGTGACTTCAAGCAGAACATGACCTTTGTACCTTCTGTAGACCATGAATGCGGTACCCTCTATCTCCACGGTGACTTCATACACCTGAGGGGGAGAGAGGGAAGCAGCCACAAGGACAATGGAATACATCCCTCGTATCCTGATGTTTCCAGTATAGTCACTGGGACAAGGCCAGTGATATGCCTTAGACTTGAGTATTCCTCGACAGTCTCCTATTGGTGCACTAGTGTAAGATCTTCCTGCTCCCTCCCCTGACCCTCTCCACCTTCTCCCTCCCACACCCTCTCTGCTCCCCTCCCCTGACCCTCTCCACCTTCTCCCTCCCACACCCTCTCTGCTCCCCTCCCCTGACCCTCTCCCTCCCACACCCTCTCTGCTCCCCTCCCCTGACCCTCTCCCTCCCACACCCTCTCCCTCCCACACCCTCCCTGCTCCCCTCCCCTGACCCTCTCCCTCCCAGCCCCTCTCTGCTCCCCTCCCCTGACCCTCTCCCTCCCAGCCCCTCTCTGCTCCCCTCCCCTGACCCTCTCCCTCCCAGCCCCTCTCTGCTCCCCTCCCCTGACCCTCTCCACCCTCTCCCTCTCTGCTCCCCTCCCCTGACCCTCTCCACCTTCTCCCTCCCACACCCTCTCTGCTCCCCTCCCCTGACCCTCTCCCTCCCACACCCTCCCTGCTCCCCTCCCCTGACCCTCTCCACCCTCTCTGTTTCCCCCCTGACCCTCTCCACCCCCTCCCACCCCCTCCCTGCTCCCCCCCTGACTCTCTCCACCCTCTCCCTCCCACCCCCTCTCTGCTCCCCTCCCCTGACCCTCTCCACCCTCTCTGTTTCCCCCCCTGACCCTCTCCACCCCCTCCCACCCCCTCCCTGCTCCCCTCCCCTGACTCTCTCCACCCTCTCCCTCCCACCCCCTCTCTGCTCCCCTCCCCTGACCCCCTCCATCCCCTCCCTGTTTCCCTCCCCTGACCCTTTCCACCCTCTCCCTCCCACCCCCTCTCTGCTCCCCTCCCCTGACCCTCTCCACCCTCTCTGCTCCCCTCCCCTCTCTGTTTCCCCCCACTTTCTTCCTTCTCCCTTTCCACCACCTCCCCTTTCCCTCCTCTCCTCCCCACCCTCTCCATCCTCCCACTCCTCCTCATGCACCCTCCCCTCCTTCCCACCCTCCCCACCCTCCCCCTCCTCCCCATCCTCTCCCCCTCCCCCTCTTTCCCACCCTCTTACACTCTCCCTCTCCTTCCACACACACACACACTAAATAGAGAAAAACGTACATAGTACTTTGTGTTAGCTTGTCTCCTATCAAAGCTGGTGACAGTAGCCTTGATCACTTCTGTACCATCCCACCCTCCCACTCCCCCTCCTCCCCACCCTCTCCCTCCTTCCCACCCTCTCCATCCTTCCCACCCTCTCCATCCTCTCCATCCTTCCCACCCTCTCCATACTCCCCCTCCTCCCCACCCTCTCCATCCTTCCCACCCTCTCCATCCTTCCCACCCTCTCCATCCTTCCCACCCTCTCCATCCTTCCCACCCTCTCCATCCTCTCCCTCCTCCCCACCCTCTCCCTCCTCCCCACCTTCTCCATCCTTCCCACCCTCTCCATCCTCCCCCTCCTCCCCAACCTCTTCTCCTCCTCTCCCCACCCTCTTTCCACTCTCCCTCTCCTCCCACACACGCATGCACACACACACACACACACACACACACACACACACTAAATAGAGGAAAGAACGTACATAGTACTTTGTGTTAGCTTGTCTCCTATCAAAGCTGGTGACAGTAGCCTTGATCACTTCTGTACCATCCGGGGGACCCTCTTCCCTGGAAAGGTTGAGACGACAAATACATATACTCACTAAAGGAGGTAAGGGACTGTATACATTGAAGATTTTGTAGGAATAGCATTTTCCAAAAGCGAAAGTGAGCTAGCCGTATGAAAATTTCAGTTTTAATTTTTTTGCAGCTTTCAATTTTACAAATGCAGGGCTATCTTGTGAAATACGTCAAAATGTATCCACTGCAAACATATATACGCTATAGCCTTATTCCCAGGCTTCCACCCTGATTGAAGACTGGAGAAATGGTTGAGGAGAAACAGTTTGGAGAAAAGGGAAAATTGTTGAGAGGAAATATAATACAGTATTTTTGTGTGAAGGCCCCAAACATGTGTCGGTACATCGTCCCATCTATTTCACAGATGTTGTTCCTAATACTGACCTGGGCTCATTCCCAATTCACATACTTTCAGTATGCAAAAACGGAGGAGGAAGACTTGATACTTTTAACACTAGTAATGTAAGTAGGGAAGGGGGAGGGAATCTTGACTGAGCAGGGTTTCCACCACCATGTTTACCACATGCAAATTAGAGGGGAAAACCCTGGGAAATCCCCCAAGGTCAACCTTAAGGAATGCTGGGAAGCAGACCTATAAAGTAACCTGCGCTTCAAAGAAGCATGGCTTAGTCTGACAGGTCTCTGCTTTTATCAACTTAAAATTCAGTATGAAGTGTTGCTGAGGAAACACATTTAGCCCACTTCATCCTGAACAGCAGCAGTACTCTATTTCAGTTTTGTGAATGGACAGGACTCTAGCCATCGGACAATGGCCACTACAGGCTTGTCCTCAGAATCATTCAGACCCCTCACCCCCTTCTGCCTACCTAGATAGACATTGATATCATTCATGTGATAAATATACATGTACTAGCTCCCCCTCCCCCCACCCCTCCTCTCCCCCCTCCTCCCCCCCTCCTCTCCCCCCTCCTCCTCTCCCCCCCTCCTCCTCTCCCCCCCTCCTCCTCTCCCCCCCTCCTCCTCTCCCCCCCTCCTCTCCCCCCCTCCTCTCCCCCCCTCCTCTCCCCCCCTCCTCTCCCCCCTCCTCTCCCCCCTCCTCTCCCCCCCTCCTCTCCCCCTTCTGTTCATTTTCACATATTGCAATAACTGGAGGATGGGAAGGCCTGAGAATTAGTAGCTTCAAACTCAGGCTTTCTGCTCTGGATTCTGTCTCACAGCTTTGGAGAAAGCTGTGAGATAAAATCTGGAGTGGAAAGCCCAGGGTTCAAGGCTCTGGAATGAGGTAGATGCTAGCTGACCTGTTCTTCTGTCTCCTGTCAATGTCCCGAGTCACCAAGGCCTTCAGGTAGTTCTGTCCGTCATGGCTCTGCAGAAACCGAGACAGCAGGGTTGTCTCCATCTGAGTGAACACATACTGCTGTGCCTCCGTGAAGATCTCTGGAGAGGCAGAGAGGAAGGTGAGGGGAGACAGTCAAGACAAGTAGTTGGTTTCGACCATGCAAATGTATGGTGTCTTGACCAGCAGTGGAGCGCTCCAATGCATAATCAAGTACATCATTTGCAGTTGGGTGCCTTCATCCACCTTGCATCCACCTGACCGTCATTCACATGATGAATGATTCCAGGCCTTTATCGTTTTTCACTGCTCTTCCACTTCCATGTACACAAACAGAAGTGGGGGGGCCTGGGAACGAGGCTTGTAGTCTAGTCTCATCTGTTGCTAGGCAACACACTGCACTATCATGTGATCTAGTAGTGCAAACACCTGGTAAACAGCAAGAGAAAGCGTATCTTCAACTATAAGAGAACGCCCACCTTTGCTCAGTGGTGTTTTTGGCATGTCTGCAATAATCTGGTCTTCCATCTTTTTGGGTAGTCCAAGAGGCAGTTCTGCATAGTACCCAATGTACTTCAGCACTGAGAGGAAGAGACAGAGAGGGCCAGGGGAAGGGATGGAGTTTATTGGAGGTGAACAAAGCAGTAACAATCACTGGGGCACAGTATACAGTGGAATTTCTCTAATCTGGACGCCCTTGGGACCAAAATACTTGTCCTAGTGAGGTTCAGAGGGAAAAAACATAAACTTGGCACTTGCTCAAATGTCCTGATTAGCAAGGTTCAGGTTTTTCCTTTAAGAGGATTTAGCTCCCAGGGCCCCTGCCAGGCTCTCCTGTTGCTTGCGGTATGGAGGGTATGGTGGCTTTTCATATATGAGCGATTGGACATCAGGAGTAGACAGACAGCAGGTTGACTACATACTAACTGAACAAGCATTGTAGTGTGCCCACACATGTTCACTCGAGTGCAGTACATGTACAGATGGTTTACAAACAGCACTGAAGTATTCTACTTCCGGAGGACAAGCACGCAATCAAGAGGCAGCTATACAGCGAACCTTTCACCTTGAGAGAAGCACTTTCAACACTAATTGTAAAGACTCACACAGCTGCACTGAACGCAGACCTGACTCTTGTTCTTTGGAATTGAAGCCACGCCCCATGTTCCATCTGTAAAGATACCGTAGATTGGGAAATTTTCACATTAAAAAATAATTTGCGTAAAAAACTTTCGTGTTGATATATTTTCGCGGTTTGTTCGATCTGCGAAATTTTTTTAACGGTTGACGGTTACAATATAGACGAGTGCCTGGAGCGTTCTTAGCGTTTAGTCTACTACCAGGTATCGGGAGAGCCAGGTATCACTGGCTGTCAGGAGTAGTCGTCGATCAGACACTTATCTAGCGAGGTGTGGAGGTGCGTGCACGCTTATTCATTAATCACCGCCATGTATGTTTTTATTTGCATGTTAACTTTTCGCAGTTGGTCTCAACCGCGAAATTTTTTAACAGCAAAATTTTCCCGATCTACGGTAAAATACATTCAACACTAAACCTTGCCTTGTTCCTTGGAGTGCACACATGTAAGTTGTTATAGCTAGACAGAAATGACCTCGTACCCAGCTCGAGGCTCGTTTCCATGCATGCGCCTAGGCACACGGCTACAACTGAAGGTAACTTCAACAGAGTTAGTAAACTAATTAGCGTACATGAGCAGCAGTGAAGGTCTCATAGGACACAACCAGTCTCGTACCCAGACCCTGGAGGGTTGAAGTGGGGTCTGGGTACGAGACTAAAGACACAACCAGCACAGTGTATACCAATACATGTCGAACTGATCATGGACTCCCAGTACCACACAACTTACTGGACAAGTACCCAATGGCAGCGTTTCTTAGAGAGGGGGAATGCCCTGAGATTATTCCCAGTTAATGCACATACAGTTTCAAAATGTGATGTTCTAAAGTTAGAACTTTATTGAGGTATATTCTACTGCCATGGGGTACAACCCTGACATGCAGCTCTACTGCCATGGGGTACAACCCTGACATGCAGCTCACTGATGTGGTTTAGAAATACAGCCATGCAAGTCCTGTCATCCCAACCAGGTCCATGTTTGGTCATGAGAAACTTCCCACACTTCCCTGATTAACACCCCATATATGGTATGACAGAGGATCCCAACTTCCCAACTCACTCACTAAACTTCCCTGATTAACACCCCATATATGGTATGACAGAGGATCCCGACTTCCCAACTCACACACTGGTACTTCCTCTCTCAACTCCCTGATTAACATCCCATGTATATGACAAAGTATTCCAACTTCCCAACTCACGCACTAAACTTCCCTGATTAACATCCCATATGGTATGACAAAGGATCCCGACCTCCCAACTCACACACTGGTACTTCCTCTCTCGACTGACGTTCTTAACAGTATGTGGTCACGACAGTGGATCACAACTCACTGATGTGGTGTGCAAAGAGCTTTATGTCATCATCGTCTCCGCTGAAGTTCCTGAAGTGCTCCACATCCAGCCAGAAGACCACCAGCTCAATAGAACAGTCCTCAACGCAGAAGTTCATGAACTACATACACAAGAAACAATGTATACAAATTGAACTAGACTAAGTATGACTACAGCTAGCCTACTGGTGGAGTGTCTTTGACAGCAATAGGTTTACAAGTTAGGTAGGTCGCCTCGTCCCCAAGGGGGAGGGGCTGAGGCTACCAACCTAATAGCCTCGTTGATTCTAGCCTCGTTCCCAGGTCTTCCCACCATCCAGTTTTTGATCAGTATACAAATTTAAAATAGAAGGGAAGGGCCTGGTACCATTTAGGACATCAGTGTCTACCTACGTGTAGGTCAACTGAGGGAGGCGGGGAGGTCGTCCCCCACCAAAAGAATGCATTCCGCGCACGCGTTTTTGTCTTGTACAACAAGTGGCAACTGTTAGCTTCACACAAACATTCTGGACCCCAGCATTTGAACCACACTACAGCCTCAAGAGCGCTCATGCTGCTCCGTCCGGGGAGTGCAACTATTCTATGTACAGTAGGAAGTCACTCATCTGAACAGGGGGTGTTCGGATAACTGAAATGTTTTGAATAACTTGAAGCATCGCAGAGGGAGTTCATTATTAATAGAATGAGTCAGACCACCTGATGCAAACTGTACACGAGCTCGAGTGAGGGAGTTCATTATTAATAGAATCAGTCAGACCACCTGATGCAAACTGTACACGAGCTCGAGTGAGGGAGTTCATTATTAATAGAATGAGTCAGACCACCTGATGCAAACTGTACACGAGCTCGAGTGAGGGAGTTCATTATTAATAGAATGAGTCAGACCACCTGATGCAAACTGTACACGAGCTCGAGTGAGCTGCACTTTAGCACTGAGCAGGATTACATTTGATGTCAAGCTGTCACTGGTGTGCGATGCATCCCCTAGCTACCTGGTCTGAAAGTAAACCTCTGATGTGGCGTATGTAGCTAGCTCAGAATGCACACCACCACAAGCAGTTTGTGGTACATGCAGTATCAGTGGTTCACTTTGACAGTTCATTTTACCTTCATTGCGAAGCCTGGCTTGTCATTAGAAGTCATCCTGTGTTTCCAGCTGCTATTAACGGGTAGAGCGATCTCTCAATGTTGGCCAATTGACAGCTAAAGTCAACTTCTGGTTAGCAAAATTAGTGGGTGTGGCTTTGCCTAACAAGTTTGGTTAACTGACGAGTTTGGATATCTGAAGTTCAGATATGTGACTTCCTATTATATATATGTGCATGTATGTATGTGCGTACGTATGTATGTATCTATGTATGCGTGTATGCATGTGCATGTATACATGTAAGTACATGTATGTATGTGTGTGTGTATATATGGACATACTGGAGGTATGATTGGTGACGCAACGTGTTGCAAACACAGATCAGTACGTGTAACATTAGCTTAATGAGTGATGGAATGGTCTGACTGTCACATGAAAGGGAATTGAATTATCCGGGTATGCAAACTCTCATCAAGTCCAAACTAGAACACACTGCTTCACAAATAAGGAATTCACACATTACCATTATCAAATGCACATTTGCCAGCTTGTATGTACACACAAATACACAGACACGCACACATATACACACACATGCACACACACATACACACGTATGCTTCCTAATGGGACACGCCTCTCCAGACCGAGGTTGAGGCACTGCGTGTTACTTCACGAGACATCGGGTCAGTATTAAACCGACTCCTGAAGCTGGGTCTAGCACTCGCAGGAGCACTGACTATAGCTCTCCAATTGTGGTGTGACACCCGAAGCACCACATGTGTGTCAGTCGAAGTAGGTACATGTGCCAAACAGTGGGGTAACCCTTTAACCACCGATTTTGTGTGTGAGTACCTCAGTAAACACACCAGTGCTTAACCCTTTAACCACCGATGACATCATTTGGTATCGTCTGACTTTGGCTGCATGTTATCAGTTAGTGCAATCCATTTTGAAGATAGGTTTTGTGCTAGCAAAAAGGTGGGATAGGGGGAGGTGAGCGGGTATATTCAAGACATGCCATGCACATAGCGGCTGTCTTGGCTGGCTGTAGAATGGCCTTGGTCGGCACTGGCTGGACCATTTCTCACCTTCTTAGTTAGTTCCCACAGTCCCACGTACAACACAGAGGGGTACACTGGCTAACCTACCACAGCCCCGCACACTCACCAGAGGCAGTCCCAGTTCATCGCACATGATAGACTCAAGAGAGGAAAGGCTGAGCTTGTGGGAGTGCTGGTTGAGGCGGTTGCTGAGCACAGGGGCAGAGAAGGAGGGACGAAGAAGGCTGTGGAACCTTGGGTGGGGTGAGAGAGAGGAAGAGGAGAGGAAGAACACAATGTTCACAGCTATTATTAAACAGATGTTATACAAGGTCACCGAATGCACAGGATGTGTTTCTCAATGCCAAGCCTCATCAGCGAGCTCAATTACAGCTGGGCTAATTGCCGGTCATCATGGAGGCGAACAGAGGAGTAAAACGGCCCAAGACACAGAAACTAGATTTCTAGACTCAAACCGCCAGTGGACCTGGGTACAGGTCTACTAAGCTGAGACAACTGTCATACGCAGGTTTTATGGGTATGGATATCCTACGCATGAAACTGACACCGTTAACCTGAAAACCTGCTCAGACTCATCCTAGTAGCAGCAGCCATAACATACTGTATGGTAGGTTACTCTTCAAAACATCTAGGCTTGTCTTTTAACAGGGAGATGTGGTGGGTCGTTGATTGTTCATGCACAGTAAAACTGGCCATTAACATACTGTTCTCATTTTTACACCAATAGGTGTACACTTACACCAGCATTCAAAAACACACTACCACACACACGAACATGTCTGTGAACCACATTCTGTTGTTTGCTAAGAGCCATTTGGTGCAAGACATTGCGACCCACTTCACAACATACTTTTTAGCAGATGAAGGATCGTCTACTGCAGGTTGAGAAAGAGTTTCTTGTATTGGAGGAAGGGTGTAGTGAGCTGGGGAGCTAGACTGTGGTGGTGGGAGGAAAGGAGAAAGAGGGAGGGAGGGAGGGAGGGAGGGAAGGGAGGGAGGGAGGGAGGGAAGGGAGGGAGGGAGGGAGGGAGGGAGGGAGGGAGGGAGGGAGGGGAGGGAGGGAGGGAGGGAGGGAGGGAGGGAGGGAGGGAGGGAGGGAGGGAGGGAGGGAGGGAGGGAGGGAGGGAGGGAGGGAGGGAGGGAGGGAGGGAGGGAGTATTCTGGTATTGACATGGTGGCATCTTTTGTTTGAGACTCCTCCACATTTCATTGATAGGAGTGTTTCCACACACACACTGATAATGATCTCAGGTGTGTGTGTTGGTTGGAACTGAAGCGAACACAAACAGAGTTGACCATGCCAAAAAGTGGTTACAGTGTTCCAGAACAGGTGGTGTTATGAACATATGCACATGTTTGACCACTGTCTCCACACAACTGAACATTACACATACGGTAATTACAGTGTGGGACAATACACAGCACTTAATCCCACCCCTGGAAACCAGCCAACACTAACTACCAAGACAGGCACATGTGGGCCACCAAATGTTCCTCAAATGCTACCCACTTCACTCCCTCTTTCCTTAACAGAGTCGCTTCTCCCACATCATAATAAATGGAGTCCAGCCCCTCCCTGAAGCAGGTATGCAATCATGTCCAAAGACAGAAACTTGATCAGAGCAAACTCATTCCAAAGAATATGGAGCTGGATCAGCTAAATTTTCAACATATGATTTCTGGCTTCCTTGAAGGTTTTGGGGAACATCAATACACAAGTTCCTGTGGTAAGTATACCATGGAATCACTCTCAAAGGTCACCCTGTCAGTTGGACACTTGACCAAGTCTCAACTTCATGTACCACAGCTCGCTCGAGGTGAAGCAGCCATCGGCATGAGTACAGAATGGTGCTTCACAAACCATGGAAAAAGAATTTCGACCACTTTTTTTCTAAAGCTGTGAAGAAGCAGTTCTTTTAGCATTTGCTGCTAAATTTACACTTGGGAAAGTCAAAGGTTAGCACTCACCAATCACCAGTGTTGGTTGTTAGATGCATGCAGCACTAGCCATCACCTCGAAATATGCATGCATTTAAGGCTCAAAGACTTCTCCGAAAGTGGGGTCACCCCCAAACACCTTGCATCGTACGTACAGCCCTGCACAGTGGAGCTCCCAATTTCAAACCCCTAAAATCAGGACACTCTGCACTTATAAATGTCCCAAACACATTCTTATGTGCTCACTGACAGCCACACGGGACTACCGCCTGCTATCTATGAGTGAGGTGTCCCCCAGCCTGCCTGGTTGCCTTGGTTCCAAACAGAATCCATTGTCGACATTGATGTCTCATTATGCATCACACACCCATATGCATCACCTACTTCAACAACATTCTCACTGCATCATGTTCATTCCCACAGTAACCACCCAAGATTCCTGTAAATTCCTGCATAGCAATGCAGGTATATTTGCCCAAAGAGTACAAGAACACTCAAAGTAAATGCTTCAAGCCCAAGATGTCCCTACCATGTGTGCTTATCGTCCTCAGTCCTTTTCCTGAGCTTCGTAAGAGCAGTGACTAGCGATAGTGATCATAGTATAAGCTGAATTATTTTATATTCACATGTAAAACTTTAACACAAAACCATACGTAAGGTTAACTCACAGTTGAAATAGAGCCACGCTTGCTTGTAGATGGAGATCCTATGTGTGACCCTCTCCTCCTCTCACTCAACATCCTCGTGGGTGAGCTGTGAGGGCTCCAGGTCTCGTCAAACACAGGTGTGATGCACTTGGCACAGCAAGGCTCCCCACTGCACGCATACACCTTACTCAGCGTCGCAAATTGCTGTGTTGAGGAGTAAGTAGTAGTCACACCCCCAGGCAGGATTTGTTGCTTAGCAACCCACTGCCACACTTTCACCCACTCTATCTGATGTTCAAAGTCTTGGTTGCTAAGCAATAGCCAACAGATTTCAACATAGTTGTACAAGAGCGCATAAGAACAGGCGGCTAGAGTAAGAGCATGTAACTATGTAAAATTCAAAACTGGTCGGAATTTACCGCAAGTACTAAAAATAGTAACACGTACGCACAGCTGTGTGTAGACATAAGCCATTGTTGCTGGGTGTTCTATTTTTAGTACAGTTCAATAATTTTGCCCGGACTACGGGCTTTTATTGGAGTTACACACCCTTACTCTAGCCACACGTTCTTATGCGCTCTTGAGTTGTATTATCTGCATTAATTACTGAATAGTATGCTCAAGACACAGCACAGTGATTGTACAACACTGCTGAATTTGTTAGGTCTGAGATTGCACGTTCTTCCCATTGCAGAGGATAAACAAATCAATGGAATAACCGTCTACTGCTGCTAGGCTCATTTGTACCCAGTGCCATGTCTTGTGTGTGTATGAGGTGTGGCCCACCCCCTCTACATGTACTCACAAGTGTATAGCAGAGCCAATGATCTTCTAAATGGCCTGGGAACAAGGTCATTGTTTAAGCATTTGCCATTCCTTATCTCCAATTCTTAATCACACACACTGTTTTGATAGCATGCAACACACAGGTACATGCAACCTGCATGAGTACACATTGTTACCATAATACGAGATACACACATTTCACACTGAGAGAAGCCCTTAGCTCGAAAAAAAAATTTGCGTCATTTCACCTACTCAACAAACCCAAATTCACAACATCGCACGCACGTCACCAAGAAACCCTGGGGGAAAGTTGTGCCAAACCCTTAATAATCTCACTTTATCAATCTCCTTTTACTCCTGTGGTCCAATGAGGTCATGGGATGCAGTTTAGGCTTTGATGATAAACAATTTAATCTCAGCCACAGAAAATTCCTCTTTGTGACCTACATCAAAGGGTTCTCAAAGTCAGTTGACTCAAAAGAGATAATTTCTTATCAGTGACCTTTGGTACCAAGTCAGGAGTCATCAAAATAGGGACTGAATGATTGATAAACTAAAGCAGCGGTTCACATCAGTTCCCAGTGAAGAGTATACCTCAGCATTGTATTGTCTGTGTTTATTGAGTACAAATTGGTCTTTAGCAGGCTGTAATAAGAGTAGGTAAAACGAGATAATCCCTCAAAATACCACACTTCTAGAACGGTCATCAAACATTGGCTGTTTCCCTGCTGAAGTGTGGGTAGCCTCGTACCCAGGCTGTTTTTTGGAGACAAACGCTTGGGAACGAGGCTGAAGTGTGGGTAGCCTTGTACCCAGGCTGTTTTTAGGAGACGAACAGCCTGGGCAAGAGGCTGAAGTGTGGGTGGCCTCGTACCCAGGCTGTTTTTAGGAGACGAACAGCTTGGGTACGAGGCTTAAGTGTGAGAGGGACTTCCATTATATCCCACCTTGTTGCACTGTGCACACTTGAGACAGTCTTCGTGAAAGTCTCTTTTGAGGACAGCCACATGATTGGTGCATATCTTCTCCCCACACGCGTTGCACAGGGGAGAACACTGCCTGCATAGGGGAGACCCCTCCTCCAGCACCAGAAATGGCTTGCCTGGGTCAACAGGCCCCCCACACTGACCACAACAAAAGCAACCAGTGTGGAAACCCTGAGATTCAAACATGACAACCACGTCATCTGGCTTGAACAACTTCCCACACACGGCACAGGTCTGTGGAGGGGCATCACTCGTTGCATTCAGCAGTTCCTCACCAGCCTGACGTTTATCATCATCCTCCGGCTCCAGACTAGAATTGGATTCAGAAAGTTTCTTTTTAACGTTCAATGCTGATAACAGTCCGTTCGTAGAAGTGGTTTCTTTCCTTCTCTTCCCAAACAGCATGGTATCACTGTACCTCCCGATCGGGGGACTTCCTAGCGTGGCAAAGGCGCGGGGAGTGCTCAAGCATCGCACTTGGGTAAAAGAGCTAGATAAAGGGCCTTCGTCCCAGAAGTTACGCTTGCTGAACGCGTCTCTCCCCGGAGAGTGCCCCACAGTTTGCAGCTTCTCACTGATTTGCGACATCGTTGTCAGATGAATGCTGAGCAAGAGCTTTTCGCCTTTCGGAATGCATATTTAGCGCCAGGCGCTTGAAATATGTTTGCAAGCACGTGGGTTCCGTAACAACTAGATTATGCCATAATTGTGCAATCGCTGAGTCACTTTAATAGTTCAGCGATCGAAAATTCACGCCTTTGAACTTCTTCTCAGAACCCAACATCGGTAGGTGATTTTTATTGGCTATAACATGATAAGACCAGCTGATGTACTGTGTTTACTGTACACAGCCAGTGGCGAAAACAAAAGGGGGAAGGGCTGAGCAGCCATGTTCGAGGGTTTTGAAGAGGATTAGTGCAAATTGGGTTAGTCTCGCGTAGCCAGACTCGAGACTCTAAGTCTCTAGAGTTGGATAACTAATTGTACCTTGGGGGGAGGGAGGGAGGAGGAGGAGGGAGGTAGTCTTGCAAGCCACACCTCTCTCTGCAAAGGGTGTGCTTGCGAGACTAGGGGGAGGTACTATGATTTACAGGCCTACTTTTCAGGCCAATACGGTTTAAGCTATAGGTGGTAGAGTTGAGCTGACTATCTGACTGGCTATGATGGTGGAAGCATAGATAATAGAGATGGAATTCGTCTCTATGGTGGAGGCAAATCTCATTCTTGTGAATAAAAGATGGCTCAACCACACATGGTCAAGTGTTGGTAGTTTCCAAGTGCATGATTGCATGTGAGCCTCGTTCCCAGGCCTTATACTGAATGCAAACTGAAGGACAAAAACGGGGGAGGCCTGGGGATGAGGCTAAGTTAGACCAGCCCAGTTTCATAGTTCCCCTAGTTATGTGCCCAAACCACATGTGCCTCTCAGCGAGAAATGGTCTGGTGAACAAAGTCAAATCTTGGGGCCTATTACCAAAATGTGGTAAGGACCAATGAGATTGCAACATCATTAATACATGCATAGCACCCCCTTACTAGCCTCGTTCCCAGGCCTTCCCCGGCTCCAGTTTTTGATACAAAGTCAAATCTTGGGGCCTAAAACCGTTTTTGCATACTGCAAGCGATCAAAAACTGGAGCCGGGGAAGGCCTGGGAACGAGGCTACCCCCTTACAGCAGTAAAAATTTTTGCATATCTACTTTACTTAGGTACCTCAATGTTTCTTGAGCAAGTGTGTTTTCAGATATTTTAGACTAGTCACAAAAGTGTGCACTAGCCCAAGAAATTTGACTTTGTTCACCAGGCTATTTCCTTGTTTTCCACGCACTCAGTGTGCCTGGTATCTAGCTCCCATTTTTGTGTTTATGAAAGCCAAAAACAGCTGCTTGCATGTCATTAGCTGTGAGGCTTGGGAACAAGGCTATCTTGTAGCCAAAGCTTTGTGTTGGTATGTGTAAATTTTCTTGTTGAAGACAAGAAAATGGAGATCCATCCAGGCTTGGTTTATGTACCAGCCCTTCATCTCAAGGTATACGCTATATAGTAGCACACAAGAGAGGCTTTTCTCTCAAAACCAAAGTGGGCTAGCTAACCTTGCTAACTTTTGTTCGCATTAAGTTAAAGCACCAAAATGATTGGAGCATGTTGCAGAAAGGGTCAGTTTGCCTTCATGCTCAAACACTGACTGTGTGAACACGTAGGAGTCAACTAGGCATGTATTCCTGTGGAATTCCGGGTATGGTGCCTGTAATTGCACTTAATGAGCAATTTGTTTCTTACATACCACAAAGAATACCATAGTATCAACATGACTTACACAATTTAAGTTCTAAGGTATCCTGTTGCAAGTCTGATCTACAGCAGCTAGGTTGAGGATTTGACTCGTTCCCAGGCTCTCCAACTCCTCACGTTGTAGCACTGCCTGCACCCTGTCTATATAGTGGAGCTGCATGATACAGAGAAAACATGAATTTGTTCAGGATTGTACTCAATAGTTTTTAGCAGCTGTTTACAGTAAACCATTTTTAAATCGGTTTAAGTTTAAACCGGTTCAGCCAAACCACATCCATTATGTGTTTTACAGAAAGCGGTTTTCAAAGTGCATTGGGGGCATTTATAGCCTCGTTCCCAAGCCTTCCCACTGTCCAAAACCAAGCTAGGGCATTTACACAGCTGCCCTAAACTGTTGTTGTTTTTTGAAATACTGTTGCCTTTTTCATGTCCTCTGTCCTATGATGTTGCCATGGATTAGCCTCATTATCGAAGCTCCTCCCAAGCATATATATTGTACAAATAAAAAGCTGGGAACAAGCTTTGATGACGTTTTGAGATGTCCTTGGAACTTTCTTAGATATTCAGAGAATCTTTCCACCTAATTAATTAAAGCTCATGACTTAGTGTCTATGTTTACTATAAACTTATTCTATTTTCTGATGTTGATTTACAGTCCACTTCAACAACACAATCAAATAAGGTATGAGTTGGCCATATATTTACCCTTGTTCCCAGTCCACATTATCACCATTCACATTCTGTAGGATGCTCATTTACCAGTTGTAACTACCATATACTATATATCTGCAGGATATAGTCATGATGGCAAGTCCTGTACAGAAGCCCCTGGACTACTTCCTAGTGCTAGACTTTGAGGCAACCTGTGAGGACAGGACAAAGATGAAACCTCAGGAGATCATCGAATTTCCTGTACTGAAAGTGAATGCACAAACAATGAAGGTGGAGAGCACATTTCATACTTATGTACAGCCTACTGCACACCCTATCCTTACTCCCTTCTGTACCAAGCTAACCGGAATCACACAGGAGATGGTAGACGGAAAACCGATACTAGAAGAAGTGCTTAAAGAGTTCCATAAGTGGATGTCTACCAATGGACTGCTAGATCCTGGTATCAACTGCTGTTTTGTTACTTGTGGGGATTGGGACTTGAAAACAATGCTTCCAAGCCAGTGCAAAAACTTTAGGCTTCCCATCCCTCACTACTTCCGGAAATGGGTAAACATCAAGTGCATATTTGAGGCAGCCACTGGGCAGAAGGCTAAAGGCATGGTGGGTATGTTAGAATACCTTGGACTACAGCTGGAAGGTCGGCACCACAGTGGGATAGACGACAGCAGAAACATTGCTTGCATCCTGGCCAAGTTAGCCAAGGTCCAGCCAGACATCCAACCAACAATGGAATTGCCACCTTTTGAAATTTAAATCTTGAAGATAGTTTTATCAAAAGAGAGATCAGAATTATATTTTATTTTGTGTCCCAAAGAGTCAACTATGATATTATTAACCCTAAAACTATAGCTATAATTATGTCAGTAACTGTTTTATGTTATAATACATCTAGCTGGTTTTAATTATGTAAACATGCACCTATACCAATGAGACTTTAATTGTGTCCTTGTTATTGACATATAGCTCAGTTTGCCAGTCTCCTATCAGGGGCGGAGATATAGGGGGGGCAGGGGGGGCTTAATTAGGCCCTCCCACTTTTCAGATTGGGGGGGCTCAGCCCCCCCAATTTTTCTACTAGTTGTACAGAGAAATACAATATCATCTCGTTTCCACACCCCCACAGCTTAACATTTAGAACATGAGCCCCCCCACTTCTTGGTAGCTGTCTCCGCCTCTGCCTATAAAGAAGCCTGCTGTTATCAGACATTCAGTACATGCTGAAACTGGAATATCACAGAGCTACAGAGGATTTTTCATTATCAGTTTAATTCTCTGTCTAAGTTCACCTTCACAAACACCTACATGCATGCAGAGGAAACACAATATCCTGTCATCACAGGTGTCAGTTTGTTATAACACTCTTTAGAAAAGCTTATAGCCACTGTCACTGTTAAATGTCAGCCTTTCCTGCTTACTTTACCACAGTCTAGTTATGCTTTCAGTGTCTCACTTTCCCAACTCGATCTGGCAACTCACATAAAAGCCTTGATGTATCACACATTGTGTCACACTATTCCCAGCAGCTTAACGACTATTTCTCTCGCAATGGCATCTGAAGGTACAAGGAGCACATTGCATGTCTGTTTACCTTCTTAGCTTACTGTATATTTGTATCATTGGGAACTTGTACAAACTAGTCAGATACATACGGTGTATAGCTATTTCATTTTTATGCTTTGCAGTGCATTATAACATGCATGCACATTATAAGTACAGGCCAGATGGACTGGGAACAAGGCTAATACTAGCACTGCTTGTGTTGTACAGGTCCTCAAGCCCCTTATCCACATGTACAGAGTAGCGAGAGTGCAGTTGGTCAACATGGGGTAAGTACCATTATGTGTACCCTTAACCTAGCTCATGTCATTATATAACTGCATGTAGTTATAATTATTTTGTGTCAAACATTGAACACAGCAGCAGCAGCAGCAGACTGTGACTGAACAGCCAAGTTCAAACAGGACTGCTGCAAACATGTTTAGCATGAACTTGATAACTGTGTTCCGGGCTGGTGCCCTAGACTACAACTACACCACTTCACTGGTGATGACCATGTACTGCCTAGTGTTTGGAGGCTGGTGTGCTCTACCTTTCACCATTATAGCCATCTTTGTTGCAAAGGCGGTGAGTCAATAGCACGCTACACTGTGTAACAATCTAGCCGGATTTGTGTTGACATATTTTATAGTGATTGAATTTTACTTGATCATATATATGCCTATGTGATCACTTCACCTGGCCTACTTTTTTTTCTTTTTTTTCTTTTTTGGGGGGGGGGGGGGGGGGGGTGCTGTTTGTTTGTTTGTTTGTTTTCCAATATACTTAGCTAATTGTCATAAAGCATGAATATATGCATTGTGATAAGGTGACTGAAGTATGATAATTTTTATGTGGCTGAATGGAATTTGGCCTATACGCCTAGCCTCGTTCCCAGGCCCCGTCCGAAAAATCGATTCCCGATTTTTCGGACGGGGCCTGGGAACGAAGCTACTATACGCCATTGACCCACTCTCTAGAGTTTTTATGAAATTTATCATGCACATGCATTGCTTGTATGAGCTCCAGGCTTGGTACTATATCTTTTGCTGTAGGCCAAAAAGAAAGCGGAGGAGGGGGACAGAGTTGGTGCTGAGAAAAAAGGCAAGGTGGCTTATTGGCTGAACATTGCTGCTATCATCATTGGGATTGTGTCAGTTGTCGTGTGGATTATACTTTTGGCAGTTATAATTGCTGTAAGCAGGATCCGCATATCATCATGATTTCTCTATATACCTCGCCCTTATTTTTGTAGTTAATAGATGATAGGTGGATAATACGCTGTACTTACATGAGATTCTCTTTTGCGTGCCACACAAAGTTGCAAATGCATCGATATTGATGTTTTATATCTTGTTCACAATCATAAAATAGATCTACTGGCTGAAGGGACATTCCTGTTTGAAATTAAAATTAATCAATCAATCAATCTACATTGTGTAACAACATGGACCATGCAGTTAGTCTCGCAAGCCACACCCTTCGAAGGGTATGGCTTGCGAGACTACCATGCAGTCCGATTGGAGATATAGCATACATAGCCATATTGCAAATATAATTGGATGCTTAGCTAGCCGCACAGATGGTTTACCAGCCTCTAGTGTTGCAGCATGGGCTGAACTCCGTCCGCCCTGTCACGCGGACAGGGGCCCGCGCAGCGCCAAATCGGCGCTCAAATTTGCAGCTGCAGTGAAACCGTCTCTTGTCTGCTTGGCAGCTTGTGCAGCCTTGGTCCTTGGAAGCGCTGATCCCACGCTGTAACTAGCCACGAGGTAATTGAAGTGGTAAGAAGTTTAACGATATGAATTAGGGTTCCAGTCTATCTGGTCAGCGAGCTAAAGCTTGCTGGATTTCCAATGACACTGTGTGTGTGCATGTGTGTGTGTGTGTGTGTGTGTGTGTGTGTGTGTGTGTGTGTGTGTGTGTGTGTGTGTGTGTGTGTGTGTGTGTGTGTGTGTGTGTGTGTGTGTGTGTGTGTGTGTGTGTGTGTGTGTGTGTGTGTGTGTGTGTGTGTGTGTGTGTGTGTGTGCAGACTCAGAAATTTCCATGGTGTTTTGTAGTAGCTAGCTAGCTAACTATTTAGAATAAGACTGACTGTGTGCTCAGATCCAGGAGCTGTTGGTAGAATTGTTGATGAGAATGCGCACGATGTCGTCAAATGCTACAAAATGTTTCCTTGACAATGCAGTTCACAATGCTTCAGGCTGATCAGGTGGTGTGTGATAACACGTTCTGTCCTGAGGATGCTGATGAGGTGGGTTGTTGTGAGTATTGGTAGTTCAAGTGAGCATGATATAGAAGTTTATCACATGAGAAGTGACGGGAAGTCTTTACACTTAATTTGTTATTATGCTTTCATAGCTGAATATGTTGCAAAAACTGATACAAGTGTACAGCCTATTACTATCCCTGCCTCTAACTTTACACAACTGTTGTGTGGAGCTGTGACCTTGTACTTAAAGCTGTCACCAATGCATAAGCTGTACACTGTATGTACATGTATATAACTACACCCATAGACTATGTAACCTAGATGATCTATGGTACACCGTATTTTATGTTACTCCCATTTTCATTTCCCTCACTAGGAGTCATTCTTCCAGGATATTGACTCACTGCAAAACCATGGCATCGTGAGTTGACACACATGCATAGATCCCGCCAGTGCAACGAAATATAGGGCCACACCAGCTATTGCCACTTGTCAATGCTTGGGTTGAACTCAATTACTAGGCATGTCTAGTAACTGTTATACAATGACTTTGAGGGAAAATGTCCCACTCCAGCAGAAGAGAGTAGTATAGTACATTTATGTTTGTAGTGGATGGTATTAGCAAGAACAAGCTTAGCTACTATGAACTAACGACAGAGATCAGAGCAATTTTTTTGCTGTTATTTAGAATGTTGCGGACATCAAGAAACTGAAAGGTGCTGGCATCTGTACAATAAAGGTACATATGTACACTCACACATTCTGGAAGTTTATTCAGGTGTAGTGCCTGCACCTACCAAGCCAACATTGATACTATAACACATACTGGGATTGGAAATCGTACAAAGTGTTTTTGCTAGTCTTCATAAAGGTAATGACGTAAAGGACAGTGCACATTTTAAAGTGTAGCTGTTTGCAATGTAGCTACTTGTTAGCAATTGTTGCACTACAATTTGATGCCTGTGGGTGCATTGTTTTCAATTTTGATACATTGTTTACTGCATATGGCTGCTGGTGTCATTCCGGCTGCTGTCACTGCCATTCATGCAGACAGAGATCCTTCAGTTTAAACACTCCCCGAATGGTGTCAGCAACAGCTAAGAAGCTTACAGATGCAAGATACATTTGCTTTGAGCCTTGACCCTCAACTTACAGCACTTGCTACTCCCAGCATCCAGAATATCTGAGTTCCAATCGTGGTGGAAAAAGTTGTTTGAAGAACAGGAAATACACATAGATGCAAAACGTGGTCAAGATCCCATGTACATTGTGTGCATGTGCAAACTGTTTGTAAAAAATCAAAGACTATTTTGAGAGCCGACCTGCTGCGTGTCTATTTAACTGCTGGTTCCAGAAGACATGTTAGAAGGAATTTGAAGCATGCGCACTGGGTACGAGGCTAGTCAAGAGTGCATGAGATAAAATGGAAGGATGTGCTCTTGATCTGGTAAATCTCACTTTCACGATATGTAACTGATTCTCAACATAAATTTCATGTTGTTTGCTTGCTTCTTATTTTCAGCTGTTGTATTGTCTTCATTAAACCTTCTTGCTGCATGTTTGCTGCCTCCCTTAGCTTACAAAGCATGCACAACATGGTCCCCCTGTTTTCAAGTGAAAGCAAAGGGGAAGAGCCTGTGTTCTCCGTCATTACTCTCGCTCACGTATTCTTGTGTTTCTGTGTGTAGGGTATTCAGATGACAACTCGAAAGAAGCTGCTGAACATAAAGGGTATATCAGAGGCAAAAGTGGATAAAATTAAAGTACGTACATGCAGGTATAATCCGGTTCAGAAGCATTCTAATTTACTAAGATGTTGCAACTGCTTGCCTGCTTGGGCTATTGGAGGGTAGGCCACTAATTTCCAGTGTGTAGCTATGTGGTCTTGCCCTGTGCTGAACAGTAGCACAACTATATTTGTTTTCTCTTGTTCCATAGGAGGCTGCAGCAAAGTTAACTGTGAGTTTATACATATCATACTCACACATTGTTCAGCGCAATTTGCTTATATGCGCATATCCAAATATAAGTGCTGGTTTGTGTGTGGTCACTGCATAATTCTAAATAAAGCACACACCAAATGCACGTCACGTTAGGCACTCATTTCCTTCCTATTACAGTTACACTGTAACAGTATAGGTGTGCATTGGTAACGTACACACAAATGCATGGGACAAGTACTGATATGCCTGCCTGCCCTTCCCCCAGGATGGAGGCTTCCAGACTGCCCTGGAGTATAGTGACAAGAGAAAGATGGTGTTCCGCGTCTCCACTGGCAGTAGTGAGCTGGAGTAAGTGGAATCAGTTTGATCTCAAATGTGTATATATTGATCTGTGTAGCTAGTACGTGAATGCATGCATGTACATGTATAGTGTGCATAGTAGATTGCATTCAGAGTGTAGTAATCTGCGCTCCGGTAATGCTTTAGTTGGACGCATGCTTCCTTCCTACCAGTCTCACACTACCATGAATATTGACTGTCTGTATAACTATATATGTACATTGTTGTTGTTAGACAGATGAGTGGTTGCTATAATATTATCTCTCTCCTCTTTTCTCTCTTCATCCTCTCCTTAAACCACTTTTGACAGTAAACTACTTGGAGGTATGTTACTTTCTGTGACCAGTAGTAATTACCCGCTTTCTGAACAACTTCAATCCAATGGCATCATTACATGCTAGAGGATCAGCAGGGTTATTGTAGGATACAAATACACAATTTCCATCAAATTTTTCCCTGGAATACCACATCCACTGAGTATAAGCACATAACCGGCACCTTGATGTCTGTACTGTTCCATACACATGCTATGTGAGGAGCAGTCATGTGTACTGCCCACTGCTGTCTTTGTTATTGAACTGTTCTCTAGGTGGAATTGAGAGTATGTCTATTACTGAAGTATTTGGAGGTAAGACGTCAACCCTAGCTGCTGTTTTGTATATTGATATCATATAAGAATGCATTGTTCCAAGTTCAGTAGTAATTTGAAAGAGTACGCAGCTGGATTATTTGCTACTACGTATAGGTTCATGCATATGTGTGAAAGAGTACGCAGCTGGATTATTCACTACTATAGGTTCATGCATATGTGTAAAAGAGTATGCAGCTGGATTATTCACTACTATAGGTTCATGCATATGTGTGAAAGAGCATGCCACAGACTGTAGAATGCATCTATGGCTGGATAGTGAATGAGCCACAGTCTAGATTGTTACCAGGAAGATGTATGGAAATGTATAATGTAAGAATGTATCATCAGTATGTATGTGCATAACGCATGGTTCTTTCCATCAGAATTCAGGACTGGAAAGACCCAGTTATCGCACACCATGTGTGGTATGTTAAAGAGAACACATACACTAGGTGTTGTTCATGGTTTGTGATGTTTTCATCACTCTGTTGTGCTCATGAAGGATAGTGAATAGACTGTGTGTGAAGAGCTATGGTCTGTAGCCATATATCTTGCCATTGGTAATAATGTGAGTTCCCTCTCTTCAGTGACGACCCAGCTTCCAGGAAAAAATGGCTACTCTGGTGGCAAGGTGGTTTTTGTTGATACCGAAGTAAGTTAGTAGCAGTATATGGGGAGTCACTGTGACCACTAGAGTAGGAATCATGAGTGGTGGAGATGAGATATTCATACAAATGTAGCTACTATTAATGTCTGTGTACATATGTATCACTTTCCCTTGACCTGTATTAATTGTGCATCTATATTTCCCACACTTCACACATTTGCACACAGAACACTTTGTATCCTTGAACACAACTTCTGCCACTTCCACTGCAACACATCATCTTTTACTATATAATGAATTCACTAGGCTGTACATAACTAATGACAGCTAGCCATTTGCATTTGAATCCTTAACTGTAAGTGTAGTCGTCCTGACCGTCTCAAAGAGATAGCTGATCGATTCAATCTGGATCACAGTGCAATGCTGGACAATGTACTGTATGCCAGGGCCTACACCAGTAAGTACACTATATATGAGTACATTTGGTACACTATTAAGCTGCTAACAATCTGTGCTGTTCTCCTGATGCAATCTGAAATCTCTGATGTCTCATTTAGTTTTGTAGTTGGCAACTTGTGGTACAGGCTATATTTTGTCTACATTTAGGTGAGCATCAGATGGAGCTGCTTGACTGTGTGGCAGCTAAGTTCCATGAAGAACCAGGGGTGTTCAAGTTACTGGTATGCAGGCCATTTGTGTTGGTGATACACTGGTTCAATCCCCACCTAGCTAGCTTCAAGTCCTGTCTTTCAGAATAGACACTTAAGTAGAGGCTATGTGTGTGTATCACTGTTGCAAGGAGTTTAGCAGAGGTTTCGTGGGCTTTGCCTGTGGCTGC
Source organism: Agelas oroides (assembly GCA_949130485.1). Lineage (NCBI taxonomy): Eukaryota > Metazoa > Porifera > Demospongiae > Agelasida > Agelasidae > Agelas > Agelas oroides. The sequence goes on from OX422195.1 coordinate 7,135,263, forward strand.
ACCTTAGATCACAGTCGAGGCAGTTCCTTGTTAACTGTGCTTCCTTGCTTTTCTGTAGCTAGTCATACAATCTATCCAGAATAATTGTTGGCCACAAGCATACTTTTCAGATGAAGCGAAAACCTTGTTCCATCATCAGTGTTAACTAGACCATCACAGTTACTGTCAGTTAAAAGCATCCTAAGCCAACTGGACGTCTTTCAGTCTAGTGTTGGTTGCCATATTTCCTTCTCCAGATAGTGGACTCCATCATGGCATTGTTCCGGGTTGACTTCTCTGGCAGAGGAGAGCTGGCCGACAGACAACAAAAACTGGCTCAGATGCTGTCTCGGCTGCAGAAGATATCAGAAGGTAGGTAAGATCAATAATCTCACGCTGGCTCCAAGACACAATATTCAGATACCTAAGTATGATAATTTATTCTCGACGCTACACAGAGTATAATGTGGCAGTATTCATCACCAACCAAATGACTGCAGACCCAGGAGGTTAGGATCAAGTTCTCATTGCCAGTTCAGTTCATGTGTTTATGAAAATCAACATTATCACTTGGCAAACGAGATGTCAACTGTTTAACGTACATGCTCTGCATGAGATGCGCAAGTGAATGTGCTACTGTTTATCTCTCCTCCTGCCTCTATGTGGTGATGCTGATCTCTCCCTACATTATACTAGCCACTATGAGGTAAGTGCATACCTCATTTCTATATCTGACATGGTAGGGACACATGTATACTATAGTGCATAAGTGGAAGAAGGCAATACTTAGAAAGAACCACCTCATTCCCAGGCATCCACACTGTAAGAATATTGTATTAGTTGTAGATCATGTAAGCAGAGGCCTGGAAAATGACTGTATAGGGCTATGTAAGCCCCTTTTTGACATTCATGTAGCTACAAAGGCACAAGCTAGAACTGTGATATGAGGTACCATATCTTATATATTGCTACAAATCCAGTTGTGTCAACAACAACAACAACAACAACAACAACAAAATTCAGACACCTTGTACATCCTTCACCTTCAGCTTCCAAGCAGACCCCAAGAAGCCTATTGGTGGCAATATCCTGGCCCATGCATCCACCACCAGGATCAGTCTGCGCAAGGGAAGAGGAGAAGTCCGCATTGCAAAGATTTATGACAGGTAGCTATACCGTCTCACATGGACCCAAATTGTCCAGCACTGCAATGCTCAATTTCAGTGGTTATGTTGGTTAGCTTCACTGTATGTAGAGCTCAAGAAATTTGACTTGGTCCATTTTTCCTCATGTGTCTCACAGTCTGTGCACAAGCATGGATAGAGGTAGTAGAGTCCTACTATACTCCATTAGGACAATATACTATCTATGCACAAGAATATTTGTATCTTTGGTGGGGATACCATAAAATTAGCTTTTAGGTTGACTCTGATTGTATTCTTCTGCAGTCCTGACATGCCGGAGAGTGAAGCAACCTTTGCCATAACTGGTGGTGGTATTGCTGATGCCAAAGAGTAGTATCTCCCTAGAGATAAACTTTGCTTTGGTCTGCTTGTATGTTGAAATTAATGGTGCTATATAAAATCATCACTCACATGCAAAGTACATAGTACATGTACATTTATATTGGTTATGTCTAATCGGTGAATTGGATTGTGGACTGGACTGCAAAACTGGATGCCTGGATGACCTTTGAACTTTAATTATTGTATGTACCGCATGACCTCCACCCAATCAGATGTGCTGAATTGGGTCACATGTTCGATGCTTGAGGCACCAGCGTTCTGCATGGCACGGTAAATTCCTTAGTGAAGTGGCCTTTGTCAGTGCTTCTGGTGCTCTTGTACATACTTGCTACAGCCAGAGAGTGCTGTTAGCTTACTGCATGTACACCATGAACTCAAGGGTACACATCCATCCATGTAGCTTGTGCAGTGTGTAGGCTACTCATGTACATTCACTAGCACGCATTGGGACGATGAAATGGAGCTTATAATAAGGCAGTTATTAATTAATTCAGAACATTTGATTGAATGAAGTGTCGTGATATGAACAAATTAAATCCGGTGATCAGTCCAGTGATTTAGCTATCATGGCTATATATTCTGCATGGGTCTTCGACTAAAAGCCCGCCCCGCAGTTAACCTTCGACCTTTCGGCTAGGTGAGCAATTATTAGAGTCTGGAGGCGACAATGTCTAGGCCCGGTAGGAACAGGAGAGGTGAGTTTTTTCGGTAATATTTTGTGTGATTCCTCAAGGCGAGGGCTTGGGTAGTTACTATGGTTTATTTTGTAAAGATTACATCGGTGCACATGCACGTGTCTGCTTCTAACGAGCAGAATAAGCAGGCGCGCCAATCTACCCTAGCAAGCTACGCCTTTTCCGCTGTGAAGGGGCGTGGCTTGCGAAGCTACGGCCTATACTCATGCGAAAGCAGACCCCAGCTCCTAGTTCATCAGACACCTTTTACACGACAATATTCAGGTCATGCCTGTCACGAAAATTTTGGTCCGGGTGGACCAAAATTGGCAGCCAAAATTGGTCTCCCCCTGCCAAAAATGGTCTGTATGTGTGTGCTGCGTTCATGAGTATTGTAGAAGCTCAGCAACAGACGACATTAGCAAGGTATAGTAAGTAAAAGAAAACAGAAGGCATCTGATGTCCCGAACGAAACCTGCACATGCGAGTAGGAGCGGCGGAGAAATCGGTCCTGCACCGTGGCAATTTTGAATAGTGCGCACCCTATTTATTTCGGCGAGGAATCGGCAATGCACTCAGTTCTAGATTCTAGCACATTATATTGAGAGGAGAGATGGAGAGAGACCTACTGTGCGGACTAACGTTTGAGTCTGAAAATTTCAGTCACGGCATAAAAACTACACACTATCGCTATTTGTCAGATTGTCTGTTATCCAGTGACTGTTAGCTATACTCGCTAGCAGTCAGAATAGGGAAGCAGGACCTTTCGTAGCAACCCAAACTGGTCCGGGGGACCACTTTTGGCTGCCAAAAGTGGTCCCCTGGACTGATTTTGGTTGCCAAATTTAGGACCAGTTTTGGCAAGATGGGACCATTTTTGTGTGTGTGTGCAGCGAATTCGCGAAATTATTTCCACGAAATCTTCAAAAATCGCTATTCGTGAAAATTTAGGCCCTCGAAAATTTAGCGCTATACAGTAATTTCCAAATGTCAATTAAACGGCCTACTTCCGGAGGGCAAGCGCGTGATCAAGAGGCAGCTGTACAGCGGACCTTTCACCTTGAGAGAAGCAGCTTCTTTTATCTTTCGGTACTAATGGTAAGGACTCGATGTAGCACTTACTAGCCTGTATTTTGCACACAGCTGCACTAAACACAGACCCCAACTCTTGCCCTCTGGAAGTGAGGCCACGCCCCATGAGAACCATCTATTCATGTAAATTTATACGTTTTTGCCTATATATATCAAAAAGTGTAACTGTTGCTAAGTGTCAGGTTTAGAGCAGAAAGCAAGGAACTAAGGGCTAGTTTTCTCAACTGACATATGGCACTGTAGTAAGTGCCTTTTCCTGGAAGGATACTGCGTTCAACTATATATTGCCTGCATAGAGTGTAATCCCTTAAGGTGTAGGCCTATGGCCAGAACTTCTGTAGTCATTTTGAAAAAAGCTACGAGTATTTTCCATGTGAAAGATCTATATAAAATAATAGCAATTTTTGTGCAAACTTGCATGAGACCTTGTCATGTCTCTGTCATCCCTACAGGTATGAGAAACCAGCATTGGGGGTAAGACCATACTGTACAGTCATAATGACAGTATTTTGTTGTGCACAATAAATTAACAGCAAGGACACATGTAGTAACTGCTCTGGACAAGTTGTCTTTAGCCAATAGCTCATTCATGGGGAGATGGGTGTCAGGGTCAGGGTGGGTGTCAGGGTCAGGGTGGGTGTCAGGGTCAGGGTGGGTGTCGGGGTCCAGCAGGTTATCACTGGGTCAGGCTAGGGTAAGGGTTAGACTGACGTGGTCACGTTTTACTCATCTTTTCATTCAGGTAGCATGTATCTTTAGTAGCTTAAAGGTGAGGCTAGGCTGCACCCCCTCGCCATTTAAAACTCGTAAGCATTTTCTTATCATCTGACATGCATGAGGCATTATAGTTTTGGAATACGAGTGATCTACCATATTACATTATCTTCCATACCTTTGTTGTATATTTCTTTGTGCTAATGCTTTGCAGAATGCGAGACAGCAACTATCTAGGAGCAGAGAGCCTGAACTGGCGGGAACCTCCTCCAGAACACCCACCTGTAAAGCCTATTGTATCCACCGTGACACCTCACCAGGAATATGCTGACTTTCTACACAAAGGTGGACTTAATCAAAGCCACTGTTGTACTACAATAATATACTCTTGTTCCCAGGCTTCATCTCGCACATAATTATATCACTTGCAGTATCACACGCTTGTTACTAAACGCAATCCATGCTGGGGTTAGTTTTGGTCCCGGACCAAGACTACTCAAATTGCTTTCAAAGTGTGGGCCATTAACATGATGGAAACTGCTCTCTTAGTCACTGGAAATATTGTGCTTTTTAGAAAATGAATGTTACCTATCTTTATTAGTATGCGGATATATATTTTGTGTAGGTTGGAGTGACTTTGAATTCGAGAAGGGAATTCAGGGTATGTTGCTATATACAAGTACTGACATATAATATGTTGCTATTTACCAGTACTAACGTACGCCGGTGTACTGTTAGGTGAGCTCTATGTGATCAATAGAAATTTGCTTGTACATAACACCGGTATGTTATGTCCACAGTGGACCTAATTTCAATGACTACATTTCTCTGTGTTAATTTTAAGGTACCTAATGTGTAGGATGTATGCACACAAAATGGTAGAGAATATGATATATAAGTATCACCATAGTACAAAGCTATACCGGAAAATATCACGAGTTTGTTGCCGTCTGTATTGTTACGAGTGTGCAGCACGAGTAACAATGCCAACGGCAACAAACGAGTGATATTTTTTCCGGTATAGCTTGTTATTATGGTTATAATGATTTTATCATACGAACCTTCGATTTCATTGCACGTTCAGACGCAGCGCACGTGACTTGTAGTACCTGGTACGGATTCTCACGTGACTTGTAGTACCTGATACGGATTCTCGCGTGACTTGCAGTACTGATATGGATTCTCGCGTGACTTGTAGTTAATAATACGGCTTTTTATAAACTGCATGCAGCTGCAAGGCTTCCCCATTGACTCCCATACATTAGCGTGAGTTAGATGTATGATAATGTTTGGTATCTGTATGAGTATAGATGCTACATAGCTGTTTGTAGTGGAACCCAAAACTACATTTTTTTTAAAAAATAATTTTACAGATGGCTAAAGCTCCATGATAGTTGTCACATATGAAATAGCTGATACATGTGTGTGTATATATATACAAGAGTTTGTTTCTTGTTTACTTCAGGAGCTCAAGTGATAGTTCATGAAGAAGAAAAAACCTTGCCTCGTAAGTCATGCAGATGTATGTAATTGCAGTGATATGTTCTTGAGTCATGCAGACATATGCCTTGTTCCCAGGTCAAATGGGCCTGAAAACAAGCTAACATACCATACACACGTGCTGATAAGCTTACATGGAGAATATACTGGTATATACCTATATGTATGGTTGTTATCTGGATAGCTGCTACAATGAAACCCCTCTATAGCGGACCCATTAGGAACCAACATTTTGTCCCTTATAGCAAGGTGTCCCTAACTCAGGGGCTTCCGATCTATTTCCGGTAGGCGTAGTGTGCGTAATCAGGCTGTTGAACTCGTGACTACATTTTCAGAGCTTTCCCTTGCTGTGTGCTGGCGGAGAAAGCTAAGCAGAGGCTAGTACTATGAGCAACAGCACTAATCTAATGTCAAGTTGTTAACTCCAGCAGCGATGGTGGACAATCTTGCTGAAAGGTCGACGAGTGTCCACTAAGTATTGTTTGCATACAATTGGGACTGCGAAAACTGCCCATTATACAGAGTAGCGGGGTGTCCGCTATTGAGGGGTTGCTTAGGTATAAAGTGAATGGAAGGACAGTTGGGACTTTCGGAATTGTCCGTTATATCGTGGGTGTCTGCTGTTGAGGAGTGTCCGTTAAGCGGGGTTCCACTGTATCTCTAGGCATGCTTTCCAGGAAAAGATGCTGTCCGATGAGTTAGCTGGTTCTGAGCCCTGCATATGTTGGTACTATGTGAGTGTAATCAACAGTTATTGCCTCCCCTTTTCTCAGGTAACCCTCCAATAAACTTAGAAGAATGGATAAAGAAACATTCACCTAGAGACTAGTAGCCGCAAGTGTACTTTGGTATTCATGACTGTGTAATTTCTCATCACAATTTCAATTTTCTGTTTGCTGAGTGAGGTCACCTACACGATTCAAGCCACCTTATCTGATATCGGAATGAAAGATTTTCACTGCATGCATGGCATTAATATTGGTATCAGTGACACTGACAGAAGAATCTGACCGTGTGTAGACAGTAGCTTTTCTGTGTGCAAGGTACAAGCATAATTATACTAGACAGGTGCTAATGGCAAGTGAAACTTGGCAATACATCAGAACTATATTTTCATAATTAATTTTGAGTTGGGTGAAGCATTTTCCTGATCAACAGTCCTGTGGGGGACTTCCAGCATCCAAGGGGAAAACAACCATACTGAAAGTGGGCAAAACCTCAATTTTGGTAACTGGCTTTATGTAAGGCCACTAAATAATTATTGTTGGTTTGTTTGGACTAATATTAACACGACCACAAGTATATCCATAGATAATAGAGTCGTAACGACTCTATTATCTATGGTATATCAGACCGCCGCCACTCACTGACATGCGCGCGCGCGTAAAGGTAATATCATTGCTACGCAACGGCACGGTGCGACAGTGCGCATGCGACCGCAAAACATGGGAGGAGCTCCGGAGGACCCTCTGTGCGTTCACGGGAACTGGGAGGATGGAGTATGCGTCTGTGAGAGGGGTTACGAGACTGGTTTCGTGGATCTTACGCTGTACCCCCAGTACTGTGCGAAAGAAGCTGTGGTGGTGATCAAGAACACAAGCTACGACACCGAGAACCTCGTTCACTTGGCTACGATGGCAGTATCCGACTTAGGCGTAATATTACATAAAACTACTGCTCAGTTCTGCACACTTAAGAGCGCACTGCTTCAGTATTCTGCATACTGAGAGAATACATACTATTTTACTGTTTGCAGCTATATAGACATTTGTGTTAACGTCAAGAACTACAGAATTACCACATGCGGTACAAGTAATAGTTATAGCACAGGTGCCAGGGATTTATGGCAGTAAACAAACCGAGTCCGAGGGCGTAGCCCGAGGACGAGGTTTGTTTACTACAGCCATAAATCCCTGGCCACCTGTGCTATAATTATTATATATCCCACCTGATTGGTCCTTTGTTGTTATTATTGTAAACACATCTGTACATGTGCAAGTGTTTACAGTAACTTTGATATTATTTACTGTCACAGAAAAATGATGTAAAATCTGTACTATAGTCTGACAATGTAGTAGACTGTAAACTAAAAATACATGGAGAGGGAATTATGAGCCATAATTTCCCTTGTAGCCTAGCCTCGTACCCCGGCCGTTAATTAGGAAAAACGGCCTGGCAACTTCTCCGAGTTCAAACTGTTGACTTCCGCTGCACTGGAGTTGTCAGTACCAATCAGATTTCAGAACACTTCACGTGACAGTTGTACAGAATTTTAATTGCGTCATAAATGCATCACAGTATTAATATACCCGTCCCGTGGTACCGCTAGCGCTTGGAATGACGCTTTTGTTCGAACTCCTTCCGTTGACTTGTGTGCAACAACTACAGTGCCTGCGGACAAAACGGATTCTTTATAAAAAAGGACCAGTTCGAGAGTAGCAGTGTCAGGTACTAGTTTAGTACTTACTGTCAGTCGGACACATCGACATCGGTGAGCAAGAGCGAGTCTACTGCAAGCAGTTCGTCTACAGATGACAAGTAAGACAGTAACCATCCAATATAAGCCTGTAACGAGTCTACTGGCAACAACAACGCGCTTGCACAATTACGAACAGTCACGTGGCTACGATTAAATATCACATGCATTATCCAATATTCATGGCTTGTATGGGTGCAGCTGTAATCTTTTTCACGTCACATCCGTATACAGTTTGAACCCGGGTAAGTTGCCAGGCCGTTTTTCCTAATTAACGGCCTGGGTACGAGGCTACTTGTAGCCTTGAGGGGACAAATTATGACAGTTAAAGTCCACTCTGGCCTATGCATGAAGTATAGTAGGTGGGATATATAATACTCTTAAATCATATCATAATGTTTTATGTATGTCGTAATCTCTCGAAAATACGCCCATGGGCGATGAACGTGGCTCCTCAAAGAAGGGGGTGGGCGTATTTTCGAGAGTTGTGATATTTCCACCTCACACGCAGTTATTCTAGCTCTATTTGTGTGCGCTTGCAGTGACTCTGCAATGCCTTTTTTGTCATGCGCTTGCTTATGCAATAACAGAAAATGGTGCCTGCCTTCATTTGTTAGTCCCTCCTCTTGCAATGTACAGTACCATAACCACATGCACTACAGCACAAGTAGGTGGGCGTGCTTTCGAGAGAAAAGCACCCTTTGCAACAACTTCATTCAGAAAAGGGGGGTGGGCGTATTTTCGAGAGATTACAGTACATAACATCATTGGCCTGGTACTCTTGCTGTCATATATTGACCTTAACTTTTCACTTTAAGATGACAGTAGTATTCACAACATGCAGCTGTATCGCCATGGCCTCTCTTTTATTTTCTCTTTGGAATCTTCAACGTATTAAAAGACAAACCAAAGAAAGCAGCCAAGCAGTTATGATGTTTGAAGCCCAACAGTTTAGACGCAATGCTGATGATGACAACTTGCATGCTGAGATATGGAACCCACCTGAGCAGTTCCTCTGTGTTACAGGAAATGTTGATGATGGTATGTTAAGTTGTAATTGGGAAAAAGTCGTGCAGGAAAGAAAGTTGCCTTGTACCCAGGCCATTTATGAGACTAGAAGAAAGTAAATTGTCACACAATATCAACGTGCATACATGCAGGCATGTACAGCACAGCTACAAAGGTTTTAATACTTATTCCACAACACATCAAATTTTTTTGTTTTGAGAAATAGTAACCAGATACCTAGAATGATGGATGGAAAGTATGACTATTGTATTTTGTTGTTGCTGAAGGAACTATGGAAGCAGACCTGAAGAAAGCACTACAAGTGAAAGTGTTGCACCAATACAAGCCCCAGGACAAGCATGAGCTAAGACTCAGACCTGGTGATGTCATCACAGAGGTGGAGAAACTGGATCAAGGGTGGTGTAAGGTAAGGGTTTTCATGGTGGTGGTGGTAAATTAGGGGAGACATAGCCAGGGTATTTGAGTTAAACACACCACCTAATGCAATTACTACCTCATATTGGGCAATTTTTGAAGTACAAATTGTTTCGTCCAAAAACTCGTTTTCAAGGAGTAAACAACCAGTGAGAATGCCACACCCATCAAGAATATGTAGCTCCCTCTACCACAGATTGTAAGAGAGAAGATAGCCCATTCAGTAATTAGGTCTGGGCTTAAGGGTAAACAAGTATCACATGTTTTGCATAGGCGTCGAAGCAAATTGAGAGTGGGGGGCTATAGTTTACTAGCGCAAAAAATTTGAGGTTATGCCCCTGCCACACCCCTCAAAAGCGCATGTACAGTGTGCTAGCACGTGCGAGGTCCATAAGTACTATGTACAACCAGCCATATGCACGAAAACCCAAGTTCAGCAAGCGCAAACCAAGTATCCTTCGTCCAAAAATTGCAAGACAGTACAACAACGTCTAGCTAGCTAGCTAATTATTATTAAATACATGACCATGCCTACTTTGAGGGCTTAAAAAGTGAGGGGGCCATGGCCCCCCCCCCCCTGACCCCCCGGGTGCGACGCCTATGTTTTGTTCAAGTACAGTTCAAGGCCTCATATTCTCACTGAAAAGAATACACAATGTCAATGAATCAGCTGGTTTGGATCTAGATTACTAATTGTGTATTTTAGTTGATAAATTCCTCTCTCCCCTATATTTTTATGCAGGGAAAGCTGTTTGGAAAGACAGGTTTCTTTCCTGAAGCATTTGTAGAGATTGTACCTATCTAAGTTTGCATGATAGAGATGGAAATGTGAACACTGTGCAGCTGAGTAATGTAACATTATTTTGTCACTGTATATATTTGTGCTGCATTTAAATGTATAACTCAGCTTAACTCACACCCAAATTTGTTATCCTGGTAGAATTATACCAGCATCATAGCCTCATTCCCAGGCTGTACTACTGTCCAGTTTTGTAAAGTCAAAAACTGGACGGTGGGAAGGCCTGGGAACAAGGTTACCAGTATAAATTAAGCTTCAGTCTAGCACTGAGCTCTGCAGAAGACCGTCAGTTAAACTGTGTGATGCAGATAGATGTACAGCTGAAAGGCCAGCGTCATTTGACTGCATTTCTAAGTGCAAGCCCCACCTCCCACTATACCCACTTGTTACCATGCATGCAGGCTCTCATACATGAGAACAAGGCTACCAGTCTAGCTGACACGTGCACAGTGCTACACCACCTTTGTAGCTATTAATATACATGGTATCTCAATGCAGCTACCCCAACATTCCAATACCAATTAACAGGGTGGATGCCTGTTTATGTGTGGTAGTGAGCTGGCTTGAAATTCCCCAAGTTCAGGTGGGTGGACTGGCACTACTGCTAATCAATTTAGCTATGGTGGTCAGTTTTGACAAATGTGGTACACCTACTTTGATCCACCCATACAACGCACTATAACTTTATTTGTGCGGGGTTAAGGGGAATATTACAATCACTGATAGATAAACTTGGCATGCAGCACATTAGATATAAATGGCACCACACTTTCCATACCACTGGACTGAACCACACTCTCAATATCTCTGGAAACCATATATGTCAATTTTTGCTGGTGACAATGGAGTGATCATGTTGCTAATAAAAGTATTTGTCGCTCTTGAAAACTGAACTGTAAGTGAGCAAACACTGGATGATGGGAAGGCCTGGGAACGAGGCTAGTGTAGCTTTCAGTGGCTTCTCAGTTGGCTCCTGCATAAATGAAGAAGGTTCTCTGTTACTAACTTGAATCAGAAAACTCTTCACCGATGTCTTGACTGAATGCTTCAGGCTTGATGACAACTGAAGATGGTAACAGAAAACCTTCTTCAATAGCATAGCTGAATGCAAACTCAGTATATACACTGGCACTGTGATCTTGTTTATCCTGACTTTGCAGCTAGCTAAGGAAGTGATTACATGTTACTTCCTGTTGATCTTACAGTGTATGTAGCTACCCACTTACTTACAGGGCATTTCCAGCAAACAGGATATACATAAGAACAGGCAACACAAGCTGCCCATTCTTATGTGCTCTTGAGTATACTGTAAGTGATCAAAAACTGAATGGTGGGAAGGTCAGGGAATGAGGCTAAATCAAGTAGCTATAGCAAGAGCGCATAAGAATGGGCGGCTTGAGTAAGAGCGTGTAACTCCGTAAAATTTAACCAGTTGGAATTTACTGCCAGCACTAAAAATAGTAACACATACTGCACAGCTGTGCGTAGACACAAGCCACTGTTGCTAAGCATGTGACTGGGTGTTCTATTTAGTTCAATCAGACTATGGGCTTCTATTGGACTTACGTACACGTTCTTACTCAAGCCGCCCGTTCTTATGTGCTCTTGGTAATACACAGATAATGCATAGTAGCCTGGGGGTTAATAGCCAACCGACTCCGAGGGTGGAACCCGAGGACAAGGGTGGTTATTGTAAACCATAAATCCCAGACTAGCATGCATTATGTGTTATATTCTCCAACCTGATTGGTCCTTGTTGTTATTAGTAAACATACAAGGTAGTTTAAACTGTAAACAAGGTAGCTTATAGGAAACATCATTTTACAACTTCCTGTGGTATATGAAACAGAATCTACAACTTCCTGCCAGTATATGGATCATGGAAAATGACACCCACCTGTTACTATAGAAACAAGGGTGAAGTGGAGAACATAGAGTCTGTTGATGCATTGTAACTGCAGTTGTGACTCAAGTGACTGTACTTTACATATTTATTACTTGATCGAGACCTGTACTGTAACCTTGTGACCTCACAGGAGCACTGGGCATTCTTTGGTAAGTTAACGCTGCTTAGCTAGTCTATAACATGTGCCTAAAATTTATAACTGCCCATTTCATTTAAGTGAAAAGAAAATAACATCTGGATCGAGTCTTAGTCACGTACCACTGACATGTCAGAGTGGCAGGAATGACATCACACAGTCATAAATTAATAATCATTGCTGCAATGCTGCAGTGCCAGTGCAGTGCAGCAATGCAAATGTCAAACCTGTGTTTATCACTGCCCAATTACAATTTGGGCAGTGATACCCCCATATTTCAGGTACTGGTCTATAACTACCTTAGCACAGTCAACAGAGAAGCTACTACTAAACTTAGCACTAGACCCATGTGACAACATCAATGCTGACAATATTGCACTTCCACTCATGTATAATAACGGTAGCTATCATGCATTCCCCAGACGAAGCAGCATGAGCCTGAAGGACAAACGCTACTTATCTGTTGGATGTTACCCTTGGCAACCTGCTGTCACACATTATCACCTCCACCCATTCCACTTTATCCATGCTTAAATCAAGCTGAAAGATTTGGTTGCTAAGCAACATCCAACAAGTACATGAACTTACTCTACACCCACAAGTAATTATGCATCTCACCCACACACTTTTGAGGTGGCACCATTCTGGTGCTTCCCAACAAAGCAAATGCCCCTAGCTGGGAAAACCCTTGCAAACACACATGCAAGGACATTCTAGTCAGCCGTAACTGGCCACATGCATGGATTGTGATATACATGCATGCTGGAAATGCACATACTTCCACCACAAATGTCACCACAGCCTGTCTGACACACTGTGCATGCAACTAGACCTCAGTGATTCATTGTTATGTAATTATTATTATTTGTAAGTTGTTTAGTATACAATATTTGTATACATGTCATCTATAAATAACCAGTTGCTCTTAATAATTATTATAATAAACAATTTTGTACTCTAAGAGGTAGCTACTGCTGTTTGCGTTGACCTTGCAAACTGTGAACCAAAAAGCTGTGCACATGAATATAATTATGTGGTTAGGCTTCCTATTCAGCCTGTAAAGAAGTTTACCACATAATTATATTCATGTGCACAGCTTTTTGGTTCACATTTTGCAAGGTCAACGCAAACCGCTGTACATCTCTATTGCAATCAAGACCTACAAACAGGTCTCAAGTGAACCAATCAAATTCATACAATAGTCTACTTTCAAGATATACCCACAGGTGCCAGCATTCTGGCACCTCATAGCTGATATCACTCTATATCTAACAAGGGCACTTACACCCCCTGGGAAAAACCCTTCCTTGTAACGCATGTATAGCTGCAGTCTTGTCAGCTTACAAATCTTTGAACTTGAATAGCACAAAGTGGAATGGGTGAAGGTGACAATGGGTGTGGCAGTGGGTTGATAGGGGCAAAATCCAACAAAAAAGTTACATATCCCAGACAGAACAGCATTTGCCCTTCGGGCTCATGCTGCTCCGTCTGGGGAATGTGACTATTATATAATAACTTGTTACATGCATGCAATACAGCATAAATAGAGAATGGCTCTACGTACATCGATCTGTGAATGTTTGCTCTGTCCCAGGAATGTATTGGATGTTGCCCCTAGCAACCTGCTGTCACATTCATTATCACCTCCACCCATTCCACTCCATGTTATTCAAGTTCAAAGCTTTGGTTGCTAAGCAACATCCAACAAATAACTACACAATCATAGAAGTGTTACCACAGCCAGTCCTAACATGCTGTGCGTGCAATCGGCATTAAATTAACAAAGGAACATACAACCTTATACCAGCTGCCAAATGTCAGTGGTTACATAGATGTTGCACCTTAATAACTAGTCTCGTGCCCAGACCCCACCCACAAGGAGAGGGGCTGGTAATTCCTCGGGCTTCATTAAAAATTCATAGCTTTCTGTATGCATTGTTGAGAACTGATGATTAATTTATGTGCCAAAAAAGTGCTGTGTCATCGTGCTGAAGTAGCCAAGGATTTCTGGTGTTGCACTACAGATTGTGTATTTCTGCAATGTGATTGGCGGAGGGAAATTTCTCTCCAGAAAGTAATCAATGTTGATGAAGCCCGAGGGATCGGCTGAACGTCACCAGATCCTTTCCTCACGGGTGGGGTCTGGGCACAAGACTACTTATAATAACCAATACACTATCACACATGCAGCATGCTTGCATTGCACATTGGTGTTTAACATTATCACCTGCAAGATGCTTGCATTGCACACTGGTGTTTAACATTATCACGTGCAAGATGCATGCATTGCACACTGGTGTTTAACATTATCACGTGCAAGATGCATGCATGGCACACTGGTTTTATAAGTCAATAGCAAACCTGCATGGGCATGCAGAGTTTGTATGGCTTGCAATATCCTGCAGACATCTTCAGGGACTCAGTTTCAGCTTAATTTGTGGGAAGGAAGCGGGTTAGCAGTCTGCTGACTTTATGCCTTAATGCAAGTATGCAGGTGAGGTTCATTCCTCTTGGCAATGATTCATTATTTTGGTAATGAGTCTGAGTAGTAGCGATTGATGTGCTAAACTCCAAGCTCTAATATAGCCGCAAAGTTGTAGTCTCTGATGCAGGCATAGAGTCATTCTGATATACAGATATGCAGTGAAGACAGCTATATAGCAGTTACATGTTCTCAGCCAGTCCCTCAATTTTCATCATTGAATACCCACCAGCAGGCACACAGTCTCATCATGCAGTCATCAGCCTCTCCCTGTTTTATCTACGAACTATCTAGCCCAGATGGTCCAGCTTCCCTATGAACAATTATGCCTCATCCCTGGCCTGGTATTACTCTCCAAGTATACAACCACATGCTAGTACTGTTGGTTTTAGTTCTCTTTGAACACTGAAGCTGTACGCAGCAGTAAGTACTCTTCACTGACTTCTGATAAGTGGATCAGACAGGGTTTGTGGCTGATAAGTTTTGTAGTTGATTCAATTTGCCTACTTGAGGTGGCATTGAACTATATGAACGACGAACTAGACTTGTATTCAAAGGGAGTTGAAATCAACAGTATAAAGACAACAACCGATCACTACAATCTTCAAAGGAAGGACAGCTGCACAAAGAGAAGCTTTACTGACCTTTTGGATGAGGCCAGCCACATGACTGCATTCTGTGCATGAGATACTATCAACATTCCCAATCTCCCAGTCACCCCATGCAGCACCGCTGATGAGGCCTGATATTGACCGAAACACGTCCTGTGCATGCAGTGGGTGACTTTGCATAACATGTAGGTTTATTTTTTTAGGAAGATGTGTTGTTCATCAATACAGCTGCAGTCTACTCTCCTGTGGAGAGAAAGAATTGGAATAGACTCTGCTCAGAGGAGATTCCTGACCTCCTCAGAGAAGCTGTTCATGTGTTCATTTGGATGCATGCAGTAAAAACAATCTGGGTAACAAAAGTAATGACATGCTATACAGAGATCAATTTATCAAGAACTTGCTACAAACCAGACTCATTACCAAAACACAACCAATGCCAAAAGGGGTAAACCTGTAGATGCATATTTGCATAACATAACATATAGAGAGTGGATCAGCAGACAGCATGGCTTCAGGGTGGCTGCCCTGAAGCCATGCTCAGGTGGGTTGGCCTGCCTATTGATAGGCACTGTGGGGTCAAAAACCAAGTCTGCCAACCTGGCGTATTGCTTTAATTAAGTTTACATTACTTTGAACCACTCTATAGTGCATTGCTTGTACGCTTATCTATTCAACACCATCCTGCATCCGGTCAACTGGTCAGTCAAGTTTGTACTGCATGCCTGTACACTTGGGGCCAAACTCGTCCGCCGTCTGACCACTTGGGAGTACAAAAGTGCTGTGCTTTGTAGTATTCATAACTATCATGCATGCATCCGGCCGACCACTCGGTTTGCACAAAGTGCGCACGGGGACTTTTGGGGGGAACGGATTTCCTTCAAGATAAGCCACGCTGGCGGCAGGGTTATCCTGGTTCCAAGAATGGATTTATATGTCGGCATGGGAATGAGACTGTATACTCCTGGCGGCGCAGTATAAATTTGCCTCCCTTGGCCAGCCCGTGCATGCAGAGTGCACTTTTGTGTGCATTTGACGATCTGTATAAAGTGACAATGCGTGCGCTGCACAAAGTGTACTGTGTGGCCGTAACGACAATTCTGCTGCAGTTTCTTGCCAGCTGCTCTGCTGCACACGTCGAAGACGATGTTGGAATGCCTCCTGGAGCATCGCTGGGTGATCACGCATGCATCCACGACAAGGTTAATACGCCGAAGTATTAGCGTAGCACAGGTCATTGTGATTTTGCTGCATGTACACGAGCCGCTGAAATAATTATTTCGGGTGGGTCTGACTAAGCACCGCAACGATACGCTTCGCTATCTGTTTTGAGCGCTTCAGTTTCCGATCAGATTTGGAGGGATTGTTTATTTGCACGTTTGTCACAGTGTTTACTAGGGCCATACCAAATTGATTTGATGTTTCACGGATCCGGCCGGGTCTTTTTCTTGCAAATTGAAAAAAAAAAGTAAAAATGCGATTAATATGTACACGTAATCCAGTACTCACCAGCCTCGTTCCGGGCCTTCGCGCGTTCTTCGTACTGCAAGCGACGAACGCGCGAAGGCCTGGAAACGAGGCTAAGTACTCACCACATGGCAAGAATAGAGGATGGCGAGCAGTTTTGTGTGGCTAAGTGGTACCTAATTAAATTTATGAGAAGTTTGGTCATTTTTATTTTTATTTTTTTGCCTGCCTACCGGGTCATGTTTCTGACCTAAGCAATCCGTGAAACATAAAATTAATTTGGTATGGCCTAGGTAGTTGTAGATGTTTTGATGCGTGCGTTGCTACTAATTCTGCATGCATGACGGTTACGCGCCCTGCGCACGCCATACTGCGCGGTGTGAGACGTTCTCAGATTGCGACTGCGGAAAATTTCTGTTAGCCCCCGCATATGGGATCGATATAACCGAAGGGAGGAGCTGAAGTGTGGTTAATGTGTAGCACGTACTTGTGTCCTTCAGGTTGCACAGGATGATCTTCCCACCATAGAGGTGAAAGCACCTGATGGCCATGAGAAGAGGTCTACTACAGGATTCTCTCCCATACGAATCACTCCCCACTTTGTAGAACCTCTCTCCAGCACTTTTCGTACCCAGTTAACAAGCCAAAATGGTGTACTCATGAAGGTTCTTTCACTTCTGAGCAATACTCTTCAGGTGCGCCCAATCCCTGGCAGTTTCACTATACCACCCAAGTGTGACAAGTACACTTATGGTACAAACATTGGAAAGTGCAGGAATTTACGCACGACTCAGTGTGGGTCATACACTGTTCCCAGTCAGTATGTTGGAAAGAGAGAGTTGTGCACATCACCATCTGGGTCTTGCTATGAGGCTGGACCTGATGGGGCTGGCATAGTAAACACCGATTTCTTGCTGTTTGTAAAAACACAGTGTAAGTCACATAACTACTGGTTCCTTGCATGCTATGCTCATGCACTTTTGTTATCAACATTTAGCCTCCCTGAACCAACTCGGTGCCTTTTGAAACTGTGTAATTTTGAAAGCTGCATGCATACTTGGTTGAAGTTGTATTTATGTGCATGGTTATTCCAGTTCAACTGTGACTGTTTTCCCATTTGTTTCTGCAGCCTCTTGTGGTTTCTTTTCAAGCACCCTTGCATTTGCTTCTTCCTGTGCTATGGACGAGTGGCACAGACCGTCTGCCGGATACTTTACACTCTGCACTAGAGTAAGTAGTGAAATCTTAGTGCACTTTGTGACTACATGATCATCTCATTATAGCTAATAGCTAGATTCTATGCACAATAGTCTTGTGGGTCAGAAGCAGTATGGCATGAGCTATTACATGCATACGCATGTGTGCCGATAAAATAATTTATGTCATTTTCCTTTGCTGTTCAGAACCTCATATCACATACGGATGTTGAGCACATACCAGATGTTCTCTTTGACTTGATCCTACACGAAGTATCCCATGCATTGGGATTCTCCAGTTCACAGTTTCAGAAGTAAGGGAAAATACAGTAACTTTCTTGTTGTCCTAAATGTACCAAACTTAATGTATGATACATATTGACTGGTCATTATTATTGTCATTCACAGCTTCCATGATGGGAATTTGAATTTCTATCGGCCAGACACAGTAGGATACTATTCTGGCAGTCGAATTACTGGGCTCACTTCCTCAAAAGTAAGTGCCCAATACGTCTAAAATCCCAATCAATGCCTAATACATCTAAAATGCAACAAAATAAATTACTTAGTGGAAAAAAAAGAGAAAAGCATCTAATGTGTTGGTGTATAGTCCTTACAGAACAATACTTCAAGGAGCTATGCAAATAAAATACTATTGTGCATACACTATACCACAAGAGCACATTATGTGTTCTTGCTATATAATCAATTGATTGAAGCTACCATTTTCTTGTGGTTAGTCATGCGTATTTTATAGCTATGACTAGAGTGTCCTAGCATACTCCTTGATCGCACCTTTTCAAGTCGTTGTTCTTTCGTTGCTATCAGGTGTTGCAAGTGGCAAGGAACTACTTTGGTTGCAGCGATCTTCCATACGTTCCACTTGAGAACAATGGTGGTCGTGGAAGTGCAAGGTATAGTACCATTACCATAAGACAAAATGAGGGAATAATGAAATTATAATGGTAGGTTGTTCTTGCTCTGTGCAGCCATGTTAGCCTCATTCCCAGGTCTCACCAGGAGACTGGGAACAAGGCTACAGCTATGTAGCTATGTCCAAGCAGACATGTTGTCACATGCTTAGTGCCTTTCTGTCATGTAGTCTCACACTTGGCCATAATAGTAGCTGGCTAACACTTCCAAGAAACTAGCTACATCTCTTTGCTACAAACAGTATATATGTAACTGAGGCCTAGGAAAGCTAGTGCTGTGACCCCACAGTGGGTAGTTATGCATGCATGTGAAACTTGATGTTAAGAGTATTATCAGATTATCAACTGTGTTAAATAGGAGCTTGTAAATGGCATATGAGGATTCAAGTGGAATGGTAAATATAGTAGCTCAGTAGTTTTCATCTTGCTTCTCTCTTAATTGACTGACATTTCTCTCCTAACATTAATAGCTCACACTGGGAGGCTAGAGTACTACACCATGAAACAATGTCTCCCTTTTTGTCCAAGTAAGTGGGAACTTTATTTTAATTGTATTGATGGGTAACTAAGTCTTGCAGAATGTGTACCTTCTGATGGCTTATATCTAATGGTACTGATTGTGTGAAATGTAGTATACCTTTCCGGAATAGTATTCATCACAGGTTGCCATGGAAATGACTATATTAATTTTAGTTCCAATGTTGAAACTAAACATCTTGGGCTGGCCACAGAAGCACTAACCACTTCCTTTCTAACCCAGTTCCTCTTCTTCCTGTATGCAGTGACTACAACGTGTTCAGCAACTTCACCCTGGCATTCTTTGAGGATTCGGGATGGTACAAAGTGAACTACACATTTGTCAACAACTACGATCAGTTTGAACTACAGTGGGGAAAAGGTATAAACATTTCATAAAGTGGAACATAATCATACTTATTTAGCAGCAGAATCTTGTGCACAGAACCTTAGTAACCTTTCAGTGCTGGTAGCCATGCACACGCCCATATCTTTATAGTTTAGTTATTCCATGATCCACTCCTTTCTCATTGCTGTTCTGCCTGTGAGTGATGAACTTTCTATGGAATTGTCTTAGTGCTGCTGTGCTAGCTGAAAACGGCTGCTCACATGTCTCAAGGCATCATGACAGCCTGCCTGGAAGAATGTGACCAATCAACTCCATTGATATCTACGTGCAAAACTTACATAAATTATATGTGTCTATAATGCAAGTTGTTGACAGTAATGGAACACCTGCTTTAGTAAATAATCTGGCTGTCTATATTCAATTTCTGCTTGTTTAGGTCAAGGATGTGATTTCGTCCTGGAGTCCTGTGATGACTCCAACTACCCCTACCTTTGTGATACGACCGTTCCTCACCAGTGTACATTTGACCATGTGTCAAGGGTGAGTGAGATGTATTGTTCTAGCAATAATTCATGTATAATGGTCGTCAGGCCTGAAAATATGAGAGCGGGCACAAATTAATTATATGCATTCTGCAAGCCTGAAGACTAAGTATCTGCACCTTGGGTTCCAGCTGAAAAGTACATTACCATATATAGAAATAGTTGTACAATTCTAGTTACTACAGTGAGAGGTATATTTATTCCTATATATAGGGAACCTGCAAAAGTACCTACGGTTTCTTTGATGGCTGTCCAGTTGTGATTGCTGATGATGGGATGTCATGCATGTACAGTGCGAACACTCCAGGTATAATCATAAAACGCTGTGATGGTAGTATCTTATATTCAAAGTTGATTTTTACTATGCATGATAGTTCCCAACTATGGAAGTGAGGTATATGGAGCAGATTCCATCTGTGTTGAAGTGAACACAACCCGGGGGAATTGCCTGCCAATGGGGGGGACACCACGATGCTACCGGCGACAGGTAGTACAGCAGAATGAAACAGACCAACTGGCATTCAGCATCAATGTTCGTGGTAAGCAAATGATTTATTACCAAAATTTCTGTACAGTCTGTAAATTTCAATCCTTTTGGTCTCACAGGTTCAACTCATTGGTGCAGAGATTCTGAAGTGCTTAGGACCACTGATGGATTCCTGTTCTGTCCCTCACAAGATGAGATCCTCCTCAGGGTTGAAGAAGAGGACATCTCAACAGTGCAACAATTACCAGAACCTGGTACATACAAGCTCAACACTGCACATAGTTATCGTTGTTAAGTCCTCACATTGAGCAGAAACTTAAAGGGCAACAGATATGAGACTAGCTAGGCTGGTACATGCATGGTAAATGGTACAATCAGCAGCTTTTATACACCACAGCTTTGATATGAGCCATGTTTTACTGTATAGGTTGAGTACCTCCCTGTTTCTTGTGCTAGGTTGAATTCTGTGCAAGAAATCTAAGTCAGTTTACGTCCTCTCTCTGCAGAAAATGTTGTTGTTGCTGATCCTGGTTCTGGTTCTGGTTCTGGTGCAAGTAGCAATGCTTCTCTCCTAGAAGGTGGGTACATGCATCAGATGTTGATATTTTGGTACAGTAATGTGGGATGGTTACAAGGATATGACATCTAAGATCTGCACAGCACCTGTCTTCCAGTGTACGTATTATCATTCTATGTAATTCCTTGCACTCTCTACAGCATGTTCAGCCCCTGAAGTGGAAGGTTAGTCATCCAGTAGTGATGCTTACCACTTTCTACTTTGCACTACAGTAACCTGTTTTAATTAACCCATTGCCAACTCTACAGCTTGCAGCCATGGTGACATTCGTCTGGCTGGTGGCTCAACACCCTATGAGGGGAGAGTTGAGGTGTGCAAAAACGATGAATGGGGTACAGTTTGCGATGATGGATGGAGCACCATTGATGCTCAAGTGGCCTGCAGACAACTCGGATACGATACTCGAGGTTAATATCGATAGACAAATAGCTATAATTACATATGGCATTACTGTTGTTGCTAGCATGCATCATGCTTCACTGCATTAATCCCACACTGTTTGTAAAGCGATCACTAATTTTTCCCATGCATACAGGTGTAAGGGTGTACTACTCAGCCTACTTTGGTCAAGGAGTTGGAAAGATACACTTAACATATGTTAGATGCACTGGAACAGAATCCGAGCTGCTGAACTGTCGCTACAGCATTCCTTCTAGAGCTTCATGCAGTCACTACGAAGATGCAGGAGTGAGATGCCCAGGTACAATAGGCCAAATTGCTGAATGTTTAGGTCCCTTGAAGACATATTGCCTTTGTACTATGTGTGACATTAGCCACTGTCTTTCGAATGTTGTATACTGCATAAAATTTCCTGTTTTTTTTTTCCTATATCTCTGACAGGCCCATGTTTGCATGGGTCAGTTCGCATAGTAAGCAGGTATGGAACCATCTCAAGCAGAGGCAATGTGGAACTGTGTGTAAATAACAGTTGGAAGGCTGTGTGTGCCAGCTCATGGGACAACCAAGATGCTTCTGTGGTTTGCAGACAGAGTGGCTATTCACCATTTGGTTAGTTACTTCTTACTTACTTTTTGGCATATGAATGATGGTGAATGCCTTATCATGCTGAAACATTGTATGTTTGTTTAGGAGCCATTGCCCTAGAGAACCTTTTCCCAATCCTGGCTTCAACTCACCAATATGTTAGCATTACACCACAGTGTTCGGGACTGGAATCAAACATCACCAATTGTACTCAAACCCTGAATGAAGCAGCCTCATGTCCATCGAATGGCATTGCTTCAGTGAGCTGTTACGGTAAGCTTACTTTACTAGGTTTGATAAGACCTGTTCCTCTAATTGTGGTTGTATTTCAATTTGAACAGTGGGAACTCTTCCCAATGCATCCTGCACTGATGGAGCAATACGACTCCGCAATGGGTATATTGCAGGAGAAGGCAGGGTGGAGGTGTGCATCAACAATGCCTGGGGCACTGTCTGTGATGATGGGTGGGACAATGCTGATGCTTCAGTAGTCTGCAGACAGTTAGGATACTACCCAGTTGGTATGTGTTTGTTTTTGTTGATGTTGTTTGTTTGTTTGTTTGTTTGTTTGTTTGTTTGTTTGTATAATTGCTTTTTAGTAACATACAGTTATTGGTTGTGAATTTGAGCTTATGTTCTTTGGTTTGTGCAGGCAATGCTTCTCGTTACGCCTCCTTTGGCCAAGGCCGTGGTCCAATTTTCTTGGAGTATGTTCAGTGCAGTGGATTTGAAGAGTCCCTCCTAGATTGTGATAACAACCGTCTGGGGTATTCCACGTGCGGCCACTATGAAGATGCTGGAGTTGTGTGCCAAGGTTAGTTATGTCACCATGGCATGACTGGTGCTACCTAGGTATAGTTTTATGTTATATATAGTGGACAAAGATTCCTGTTTGCATACAAATCTTTAAATGGGGCCAAAAAAGCCTGACATATGGCTTAAGACTTGCAATCAATGTTTGGCTAATACATTTGTTACAGTTAAACCACTCCCTACTAAATGCACACTTGGAGACATCCGTTTGGTCAATGGAAGCTCAAAACATGAGGGAAGAGTAGAAGTGTGTTTTGGAAATCTCTGGGGCACCATCTGTCACAACTCCTGGGACAACAGAGACGCTGGTGTGATCTGCAAACAACTGTTTAATTCATCATATGGTGAGTTATTTATTGCTACAGTTTTTACATGACTGTACTTCTTGTAAAACTGTTTGATGTTATAACTTGCTGTCACTTGTAGGAGGTTATGCCATCAATGGATCTAGGTTTGGTTCTGGTGACATACCAATCGTTATTGACAGCATGAACTGCAATGGAACTGAGGACAGTATAACTGAGTGCCCCGTTAGCAGCAGTGCCATTAATACCTGCAACAGTTCTACCATTGCTGGTATCACATGTTACGGTATGCAGTATATGTGTCACAACCATGATAGCAAACAGTATTGTTGCAACAGCTAAATCAACATGTATGTACTGGTTGGTGTTGCCTATTGACTGAACTCCTACATTATTAGCTCAGTGCTTTTGCCTTCCACTGATAATTTCACTCCAGCCTTTTTATATTATTTTTTAGTGTTTAGTGAAAAAGAAGCTGTCAAGTGCAGCAATGGAGCTGTTCGACTAGCTGACGGCCTCACAGAATTTGAAGGGAGGGTAGAAGTCTGCTATAACAACCGCTGGGGAGGAGTTTGTGGAAACTCTTGGGATGTTACTGAAGCTGCAGTCGTTTGCCGACAGTTGGGACATATCTACTTTGGTAATTTGGTATATGTGTACAGATGCACACATACGTAGTTATTACAAATATATGCACACACAAACACATGCACATACACACACACACACACACACACACACACACATACACATGCACACACACACACACACACACACACAAATTCCTCCACATCACTGACTGCGCAAACTGCAACATTATCACACAGGAGCCACACCCTTCACCAACAGCTACTTTGGTATTGGATTCCGACCTCACTTTATGCGAGTCACTTCATGCTTGGGAACTGAAAGCAATCTGCAGAGTTGCTCTCACACACCGCTGGGTTCTGATCCTGGCTGCAATGCTACCAATGAAGTTGGAGTGAGATGTATAGGTATGTGCACTGCACTGCTACAAAACAAGTATTGTGGGTCTTACTCAATTCTGCTCATTCACAGATCCTTCAAATGCGTGTACTCATGGGGACATTCGATTGGTGGGTGGCAGGACTAAGTACCAAGGAAGAGTTGAAGTCTGTTTCTATGGAGTATGGGGCACTGTGTGTGATAGATACAGATATAGTGGCTACTGGGACTCTGCAGAGGCAAATGTTGTTTGTAGGCAATTGGGATTTCCAAATATAGGTCAGTTGTCCTGAAACTTACTTGGTATGTGTATAAAGTTCATTTACATTATCTACAAGATGTTTCCTTAAATAAACAGGGGCTATTGGTCATCGCTACGGTTTCTATGGCCGAGGAAGTGGACCTGTAGTCCTAACAAGTGTCTACTGCAGAGGAAGGGAGACACATTTTCTCAACTGTAGCTATGGTTCTTCACCTTCATCTTTGAGGTACTGCTCACACACATATGATGTTGGAGTGGAGTGCCCAGGTAATACACTCTCATATATTCATGTGTGTTTGAAGATTTACAGCTGTTCGTTTTTTCTCATAGCTCCTAGTAATGATACATGCACTACCAACGGTGATGTTCGTCTCGTTGGAGGAAGAAATCAGTATGAGGGTAGAGTGGAAGTCTGCTACAACAGGCAGTGGGGAACAGTCTGTGATGATTCATGGGATGCAACAGATGCCGGTGTGGTTTGCAGACAGCTTGGTTACGCAGGATATGGTAGGTTTCATTCTTATGTACCAACTGTGCAGTATTGTACATATATATGCCTGAGCGATCAGTGAACCACATCTCCCTGAATGAGGTTTAGCATCAGACACATTACACATAACATGCTAAGTTGATTTTGGTGATCTGTTATATTCTTTGCAGGTGCTACTTCCTACAGATATGCCTATTTTGGCAGAGGAAATGGTAGTATCTATCTTGATAACCTCAGCTGTCGCGGAAGTGAATTGAGGCTGATAAACTGTTCTCACAGTGGAATTGGCATACACAACTGCGATCACAGTGATGATGCTGGTCTCAGATGCCGACGTAAGTATTTCATTTGCATTGTCATTGTATAAGAGCAATTGTAGAAGGTTGGGCCATATACTTTTAAGGTGTGTACTGAATGACTGAGGTCTGGAGATGCCAGTGTATGGCCTCCAATATCACATTGTCACTGTATAAGAGCATTTGTAGAAAAATATTTCTGTGTATACAGAAGGACCAAGAGTTTCATTTTCAGGACCCACATTTTTAGTTTGCCAAAACATATCAACCTCAAGCCTAGGCTTTCCATTCCTAATTTTGTCTTAGAGCAAAATTGAATTTTTCTCCAAAGCTGCGAGACAAAACCTAGAATGAAAACCCAGGTTTGAGGTTAATTACATATGTGTATCTGTTTTGGTGAAATATAATTTTGTGCCATTTTCTTTTGTCAATAACTTTAACAAATATTTTATCAATGATTATTCATCTGTCAATAGCTCGCAGTTATGACTGCACTCATGGAGAAATTCGCTTGAGGAACGGACTAACCAGCAGAGAGGGAAGAGTAGAGATCTGTGTGGATGGAACCTGGGGCACTGTCTGTGATAACGGGTGGAATTATAATGATGCACGTGTGGTGTGTAGACAACTGGGATATCCCACACTGGGTAAGAATTGAGAGATAAATTGATTGATCAGGGATGATTTTAATATTTCATTCATTTATAGGATCTCTGGCGAGGACCAATGCATACTATGGACAGGGCACTGGGGTTGTAATGATCAGCTACGTTGGCTGCACTGGAGAAGAGCCAAACCTCCTAAACTGCACCCACTCTGGCTACGGAAGAACCTACTGCGGTCACTATGAGGATGCTGGTGTGCGTTGCCCAGGTAGACAAGTTATCCTACTCTTGTTGAAGCTCACACTTATATTTAGCCTTGAACTCATTTCAGATTTTGTCTTGCAGCTTCAGAGATTTTTCTCCAAAGCTGAAACACAAAATTGCTGGTATTATTTCCGTATAAATTGCTGCCATATAAGTTGGTTTTATGTACCAGTACATATTACTAGTAGATTATGTAGTAGATAAACCACAGTAGACAGGGATTTATGGTCCATTAACAACCCCTGCCCTCCAGCTGCACCCTGGCTCGGGTCATTTATGGACCATAAATCCCTGTCTACTGTGGTTTATCTATATAATAGGCCACACTTGTGTTTATGACCTAACAAACACCCCTCTCAATTACTAGTTTCTGCTCATCTATTTGCTTGGTGTAGCACCACCAACAACCACTGTGAACTGCACTGATGGAGAGCTACGGCTTAGAGGTGGAAGCACTTCTCGAGAAGGAAGGCTCGAGATGTGTTATGAGCGTCAGTGGGGGACAGTGTGTGACAGCTCCTGGGGGGAAGCTGATGCTAAAGTAGCTTGCAGGCAGCTTGGATTCTCTTCCTATGGTAATTTAATCTCTACCACATTAGCTCGAATTTGATTAGCAAATTAAGCAGCCAGACCAACAAGTAGCTATAGCATGTGGGT
The DNA here is from genome assembly GCA_949130485.1 of Agelas oroides. Taxonomy (NCBI): domain Eukaryota; kingdom Metazoa; phylum Porifera; class Demospongiae; order Agelasida; family Agelasidae; genus Agelas; species Agelas oroides. The sequence continues at coordinate 7,162,306 of OX422195.1, forward strand.
TGATACTATGAAGTCACATTGTAACTGTCCACTGACAATCATTACTGTTGTGTGTCTATTTTGCAGGAGCTACCTACTTCCTTAATGCCCACTTTGGTCAGGGAAGTGGACCAATTCTCTTGGACAGAGTGAGCTGTACTGGGGGAGAAAAAAGGCTGTTAGACTGCTCCAATTATGGTGGACTAGGACTGTACAGTTCACTGTGTGGCCATGATGATGATGCTGGAGTGAGATGCAATGGTAAGTTTTTTTTACCGATGCATGTAGCATTTGAAAATGAGTAATGCAACGCTCTTATTTCTCAATCTAGCATTGGGCAATGAATGTAGAGATGGTTCCATTCGGTTGAGAGGTCGTTCTACTGCACGGCAAGGCAGGGTGGAAATTTGTGTTGAAGGCAGATGGGGAACAGTCTGTGGCAATGGTTGGGACAGCAGAGATGCAGATGTGGTGTGTAGACAGCTGGGCTACCCTTCCTTTGGTGAGTGATCAAATCACTGTTGCTGATCTTTAACAAGTTCATGGAAGATCCAATTAATCAAGTATCCATACTCCATTGATCCACAGGTTCCATTCCACGTAGAAATGCTTTCTACGGACGAGGAAGTGGTCCTATATGGCTGAATTACGTTGCCTGTATTGGAAATGAGACTAATTTGCTCAACTGCTCTCATTATGGCACCCGTTACTACTGCAGCCATTCTAACGATGCTGGTGTTCAGTGTCTAGGTACTATAAAAACCGTCAGTGTTTAACTCACTTGCTGGTGTTCAGTGTCTAGGTACTATAAAAACCGTCAGTGTTTAACTCACTTGCTGGTGTTCAGTGTCTAGGTACTATAAAAACCGTCAGTGTTTAACTCGCTGGTGTTCAGTGTCTAGGTACTATAAAAACCGTCAGTGTTTAACTCACTTGCTGGTGTTCAATGTCTAGGTACTATAAAAACCGTCAGTGTTTAACTCACTTGGCTGATAATACATACCATATTTCTTTGATCAGACACTACAGCTACTATTTATATCACTGCTCGTTTTTGTGCTGCTACTATTTAAGGGCAGCTACTATTTGAGGTTGCGTCTGATTAAAGAGAAATACAGTATTTTATCTGCAATCTACCAACACAACATGATAAAGACTTTTTTATTCAGGTTCAGTAACCACTAGTTGCAAAACTGGTGCTGTTCGTCTAGTTGGAGGTGCAAGTAAGTATCAAGGAAGAGTGGAGATCTGCTATAACAATCAGTGGGGGACAGTCTGTGACTCTTCCTGGTCCAGCATTGATGCCAGAGTTGTCTGCAGGCAACTTGGATACACACCAATTGGTCAGTATTAAATAATTTTCATGTACCACCGTGTTTATATCAAAAACCATACTGTTACCCATGCACTGACAATCTTACACAGGTGCTACAGCTTACAGCAATGCCCACTTTGGTAGTGGCAGTGGTGGGATCTTTCTGAGCAATGTTGGCTGCACAGGAACTGAGTCTTCACTTCTCAGCTGCACAAACCCTGGCATTGGAGTCCATAGCTGTGACCACAGTGATGATGCAGGGGTTAGGTGTTTAGGTAAGGCTGCATACAAGCTATCAGGTTGGCTAAAGACAAAGTTTATCATGCAAAGTTTGTGCTTGCAGTTCCAACCAACTGCAGAGAGGGTCAGATCCGGTTGGTAGGTGGTCTGAGAGCAGGGAGAGTGGAGATTTGTCTCAGCGGTTTATGGGGCACCGTCTGTGATAACTCTTGGGATAGCAGAGACGCTGGTGTGGTCTGTAGGCAGTTGGGATACCCTGTGCTTGGTAAGACTGTTGAAGATGAGTGTGATATTTAATATACAATGAAATTAGAATACTGTATTTGTTGTATGTTACAACAGAAGAGTAATGCAATCATATCTGCTACAACATGCCACAGGAGCCATTCCATTTGTAAATGCCTACTTTGGCCGTGGTACTGGGGCAATACTACTCGACTACGTTTCCTGCACCGGGAATGAGCAGTTTCTAGCAAACTGTACCAACAATGGAGTCGGAATCACTTCATCATTCTGTAGTCACTATCGTGATTCTGGTGTACACTGTCCAGGTAACATATATTTTTCTGAACAGCAATACATAGCTACATGTACAGAGCTTTTTTATGTGATGTTATCACCTTCAAGAGTATGAAGACAAACAGAAAACAGCCACTATATGTTGGTGTACAAGGATATAGTAGCTTCTATGGCAAAATTGGCAACTGAAAAATTTTAAAATGTGTTGAATCAGACAAAAAAACACGTGTAAGCTGCCGATGGCAATCTTGGTGAATGAAAAGGATACTTCTATTATGTGTTGGTTTGGGCAAAATACCACTGCTACATGTATGTAGATTAAAAAGGCTCAATATATGTTTACCTGTGTGGTTTTCAATTGGACACTGCATATGTTGTCATTGACATATTGTACAGGCTGTACACCAAGATGTTGGCTCAATCAAGTTTATATCTAGTATATGGATTATGGAATTATGGTCTTATCACACAGCTCCAGTGAATGCTACCACACCTTGCACTAATGGGGATGTTCGTCTTGTTGGTGGATTGAGTTCTAACCAAGGCAGAGTAGAGATATGCTACAACAATCAGTGGGGCACAGTTTGTGACAACTCCTTCACCACCATTGATGCTAGGGTAGTGTGTAGACAGTTGGGATTCCCAGCATTAGGTGAGCAGGAGCAGAATTAATCTCATTCCCAGACCCTCAGTACAGTACACATATGGTCTGGGAACGAGACTGGTGCAGAATGTAACAAGCAGTGATACACTTTTGATGTACATAGGTTATACATACCAGGTAGCACCATTGTGTGAATAATTCTGAAATCCATGCACTACCAATTTTATACAGGTGCTACAGCTTACAGCAATGCCCACTTTGGTAGAGGCAGTGGTGGAATCTTCTTGAACTATGTTGGATGCAGAGGAACTGAATCATCACTTCTCAGCTGCACAAACCCTGGCATTGGAGTCCACAACTGCCGCCATAGTGACGATGTTGGAGTTAGCTGTGCAGGTAAACTTTAACACAACTTGACGGTTTCTTCAAAGCTGTGCATAGATTAATGATGACATGTTATCTATTTCAGTACCAGTAAACTGTACTGATGGCCAGATCCGCCTGAGGGGAGGATTTACTCAAAGAGAGGGAAGAGTTGAAGTATGTATTGACAGACTGTGGGGCACCATCTGTGACAACCTATGGGACAGATACGAAGCTCAGGTGGTTTGCAGACAGTTGGGACATTCTACTCTTGGTGAGGATACAATACGGACTATACTTCCACTTTTGTTAATACTCTTGTTCATAATTACAGGGGCACAGGCATTTTCAAATGCTCGCTTTGGACGTGGGACTGGTCCTGTGCTTCTTGACAGGCTAAGATGCACTGGGAGGGAGCAAAATTTACTTAGCTGCTCTCACAGTGGTAGGGGAATCATTGCATCATACTGCAGTCACTATGATGATGCTGGTGTCAGGTGTTCAGGTAAGCCCAGTGAACAACGTTGAACAAAATTGCCAGAAAGTACTGTTTTCTTCATGTATACTTTAGCTCCCTTTCCCCCGGACAACTGTACTGAGGGCAGTGTTCGTCTTATGCATGGATCTACTGCAAGAACTGGAACAGTTCAAGTTTGTGTCAATCGTACTTGGGGAAGCATTTGTGACTCTGGTTGGAGCAGTCAAGATGCTACTGTAGTCTGTAGACAACTTGGGTTCCCCACACTTGGTAAGGTCAATTGCATGCGCATTGATTGCTCATTTTTCATAATCATATGAATTATCTACTATAGGTGCAATCCCACACCTAAACTCCTTCTATGGCAGTGTAAGTGGGCCAATCTGGCTTGATTCTGTCGGCTGCACTGGAAGAGAGACCAGGATACTCAACTGTGTTCACAGTGGGATTGGTAGCATATCATCTGTGTGTGACAGTGCGGATCATTCCGGAGTCACATGTCCAGGTATGGCGTTATGGGTTTTGGTTCTACTGTGTATTATTCAAGCAATCACACACTTTTGAGATACTGTGATGTATGGTGGACATTGTTACATTATATTCTTCTTCCCTGTTTCTGACAGTTCCTGTGGCTGGCAACAACTGCACAAGTGGTTCCCTTCGTCTAATGGGGGGTTCCACTGTAAGGGAGGGTAGAGTGGAGGTTTGCTTCAACAATCAGTGGGGCACTGTCTGTGATGACTCTTGGGGGACGGTTGATGCTGGTGTGGCATGCAAACAGCTTGGATTTACCTCCTACGGTTAGAAAGATTTCACACGTGTTATTATGCTGCCATGCATTATTCACATGTGTTAGTATGCATTTCACAAGACTTGTGTTTGTATGCATTTCACATATGTTATTATTTCACATGTGTTTGTATGTGTTTCATGTGTTAGTAATCTGTAGAGCAAATTAACTTAGATGTATGGATACGTTTATTACCTGAAAACTGTCATTTTCATATTAACAGCATGCAATCAATAGATGAATATGGATTCTTAAAGCCAACAATCGTTGTTTTGATGCACAGGTGCTGCTGCCTACAGCTTAGCACGCTTTGGTAGAGGAACTGGAGGGATCTTCTTAGACAACCTCTATTGTACAGGAAGGGAGTCACGACTTATTGACTGTTCTCACAGTGGAATTGGTGTTCACAACTGTGACCACTCTGCTGATGCTGGTCTGAGATGTTTAGGTACATATCCACAACCCTGGCCTCATTTCCAGGCAGTGTGGGTTTTTGTTTGTTTGTTTGTTTGTTTTTCTTTTCAATTTCCTCCCATGTTATTTAGGAGTGAGGTGTGAGGATAGCACTCCTTTTTAATTATTTTATAACTTCCTGGTTGATTTCTGTTTACCCATAATGATACAATAACCACCCATAAGGTTTCTGATGTTTATTACCTTTTTCTCTGAAGCTCCAAACTGCTTCAATGAAGGGGAGATTCGTCTGAGGGGCAGAAGGACCTCTAGAGAGGGAAGGGTGGAAATATGCCTCGGTGGTGTTTGGGGAACAGTCTGTGATAATGGATGGGGCACTGCTGATGCTCGTGTGGTCTGCCGACAACTGGGACTTCCAACAATAGGTACATTCACATCCAAAAACTTTGTATGCCTTCACAGATCTCACCTGCTCAATTTTTACTTTTTAGGTGCCAGGTCATTTTCGTATGCATTTTTTGGTCGTGGAAGTGGCCCAATTGTAATGTCATATGTTGGATGCAATGGACTGGAGACTCATTTGGTAAACTGCACCTATTCCAGACCATCCTACTGCTCCCATTATGAAGATGCTGGTGTCCGGTGCCCAGGTATGCTGACTTTGAGGAAAGTAATCCTCTAAAGTTTAAATCCTATAACACTTGTTGTACAGATCCTACAACCGCAACTGCTAATTGCACTGATGGAGAGCTACGGCTTAGAGGTGGAAACACTTCACGAGAAGGAAGGGTCGAGATGTGTTATGAGCGTCAATGGGGGACAGTGTGTGACCGTTTATGGGGAACAAATGATGCTAAAGTAGCTTGCAGACAGCTCGGATTTTCTTCTTTTGGTAATTTTCTGCACAAAAATTTATGCATTCCAGCACAGCCACGATAAACTCTTGGTCAACTTTCTTCTATAGGAGCAGTTGCATACAGCAACGCCTTCTTTGGTCAGGGAAGTGGACCCATACTCTTGGACAATGTTGGATGTAGTGGGGGAGAAACAAGGCTGTTAGACTGTGCCAATTATGGTGGAGTAGGTCTGTATAGCTCAAGCTGTGGCCATGATGATGACGCTGGAGTGAGATGCAATGGTAAGTGCTGCTCAATTTTATGTACATGTTGATATAATTTACATAACCTATTTTCATCACCAGCAACATCCAATGAGTGTAGAGATGGTTCCATTCGGTTGAGAGGTGGTTCTACTATACTTGAAGGCAGGGTGGAAATCTGTGTTGAAGGCAGATGGGGAACAGTCTGTGATAGTGGTTGGGACAGCAGAGATGCAACTGTGGTGTGTAGACAGCTAGGCTACCCTTCCTTTGGTGAGAACATGGTATGGAGTTTAGTGTTGGCAGAAATGATCATCTATGCTCTGTATCTCAATACTTCAAGGTGCAATACCTTACTCCAATGCACACTTTGGCTCTGGGAGTGGTCCAATCTGGCTAGACTATCTCTACTGTGATGGAAATGAAAACAGCTTGCTGAACTGCTCTCACCGTGGGATTGGTGCTACAAGCTTCCTCTGTGATCACTTGGATGATGTTGGAGTTCAGTGTCCAGGTATAAAGACACTGCTGTATGTTAGCCTCATTCCCCACCGTCCAGTTTTTGATCACTTACAGTATGTGAAAGTGATAAAAAAAATAGACAGTGGAAAAGCCTGGGAACAAGGCTAACTGTATGTAGCATTATTTAGCAGACTAATTACAATTACACTATTAACACTTCAGCTCCAGCTTCTGTTCCTGTGTGCTGCGATGATGGTGAGATTCGTCTTGTGAATGGATCAGTAGTGAGAGAGGGGAGAGTGGAGATCTGCCACAACAACCAGTGGGGCACAGTCTGTGATGACTCATTTGGCACAGCAGAAGCTAAAGTGGTTTGCAGGCAGCTTGGCTACTCCACTTTTGGTAAACAACCATGCATACAAAAGTTAATTCCACACTGTTACGCCCATGTCTTAGCTCCCTAGTATTATTGTCCAGTTTCTGAGATTCGTGTCATCTCATTGTTGCAACAGGTGCCATTGGCTATAGCTTCTCCCGTTTCGGTGGCGGGACTGGTGGCATATTCCTAGACAATCTAGGTTGCCGTGGATATGAATCAAAGTTGCTAGACTGCACACGTCCTAAAATTGGTGTCCACAACTGCAATCATAATGCTGACGCTGGTGTCAGATGTCAAGGTATAGTTATATGTGCATTTATTATATTTCTTAGGTTAGGTACTTGTTTTACGCAACCTATTCCAACCATAGGGTCAACAACAGTTAGTCGTGAAGAGCGTTTGTGTTCTGCCACAGTACAACCCTATCCCACCCGGCCAACCACCAAGCCAACCACCCAACAAGGTGAGTCTGCAAGATTATTTCTTTGTCCACGTGTTGCAGTCTCTGCATTATATGGCTTCACTGTGCTCTTTTCTAGGTCCATCTGTAGCCCCAACTGAAATTAGTAAGTTCCATGTGTCAACTTGTGAACTACAATGAATCATTGATGGCATCAGGGTACCATGTTTGATGCGCCCTGTACTAATGACTATTATATAGCTGTAGCCTAGCCACGTAACCACAGTGAGTTGCATGTTAGGACCACTGACCATGCCTCAATGCACACCCATAACCTTTTAATGAAACAAAACATGAAAGGTGAATTAGCGATCAGAAGTTAAGTGTTGTGCCAAGGTATTATAAAATTGATGGCTATGCTGAGATTCACTGATTACCGAAGCTCTAGCACTGAGTATATGCATGCATCTTTGCTTTTATTATTATATCAGTATCTGTTCACTGGTCATACAGCATTGGTGAATGTAACCAAGGAACTCAAGAACAAAGCCGTCATTAATGTGGTGGTAAAATCAAATAAGGTAATAATTATTGTTTTGTGTATATTGTAATAAGGTAATAATTATTGTTTTGTGTATATTGTAATAAGGTAATAATTGTTTTGTGTGTATTCTTAGCTAAGCAAGTCATTTATAATTATGTATTTCTTCCTACCTTAATACAGCTGGGTCAAATTGAAAGTATTGTCACCATTAAATCATACATCTCAAGCTACTGTTTACAGAATGATGAGTGCCAGTGCCTTAATGACTCGTAAGTTGTTTTGTTTGTAACTGGGCGCTAAGGTAGCTTTTAAAATAGCTACACAACAACATGTTAAGTGTTAATATTATTTTAGTCACAAAAACAATATTTCAAATGTTTCAGTTAAGAAAATCACGTGTTATAGTGAGTTAACGTAACTAGGTGCCGACTGTTGTACAGTGTAGGTATGTAGTACATACCACATCCATGAAACCAAACGCTTCAGAGTCTTATGTCCACAATAACATTTAACTAGAAAATGTAGAACATTGTGGGGGCGAGCCTGAGCAAACAGCTACTGATAGAGGGATATTATGTCACCGATGAGTGATGTAACACATCAAGTTAATCATCCTGGCCTCCTACATGCACATCCATGCAAAGGGCTTTGAAAGTGTTTTTGCTTGCTGGTTTACTAATTTGTCATGGCATATAGCAGGATTTGTCACTATAGCCAAATTTCAAAACGCCCAAGTAGCTAAGTCCTTACCCGAGATAGCCAAGTATCACATATGCCAGCCATTTCTCCAGCCAGGGGAGCTAATGTAGCTTACACATGCATGGACTAAGCTTTACAATAAAATCATGAGCTGGATTTCTGCCGTTTATGAGTGCCGTTCATGGCATGCATGACTGGCTCTACCTGAAGCGACCTCAACCACTGTCCATATTTGTACCGCCTGTGAGCGCGTCAGCGACCCAGAGCAAAGTTAAAGCACGTGTGGCAACTTACTTCTGGTTTGTGCTTCTACCAACCATCAACGGCAGGCCGCTCACAGGCGGTACAAATATAGACAGTGGTTGAGGTCGCTTCAGGTAGCCAAAGTAGTAAGCCAAAGTTAGCCAAGCACTGCCTACCATTGCAGTTAACAGAACATAGTAAATGTCTCAATTAACCACCCAGCACAAGTAGTTCTGTATCGTGTCTTAACAAAGGAAATCCACTATTTCCAGATTCTATACAATAACTGCATTTGCTAAATGCTTACTTTTAACCTTTAGTTTAACTATAAGTTGTTAAGTAACTACATTTATTAAATGTTTGCCTTTCACCTGCTAGCCTTTAGTTTAACTATAAGTTGTTAAGATAAGTAACTACAAATAACTGCATTTGCTTTCACCTACTAGCCTTTAGTTTAACTATAAGTTGTTAAGTAACTACATTTATTAAATGTTTGCCTCTAGCCTTTAGTTTAAGTAACTACATTTATTAAAAGTTTACCTTTCACCTGTTTACCTAGGTTAACAGATCGCAAAAAGCGTTCAGCCAGGGCTGCTGATGTTGACCTCCACATTGTGAACTTCACCACAACTGAAAATGGGAGGATCAATATTTCCTTCTATGTCACTTTGTCTAGTGAAGCACTTTTAGCAGACTCCCTGGAGGCTCTCCTAAACAAGGCCTCAACATCAAATACAACCCTGACACAGAGCGGTATTTCAGTAGTTGAGGTGCACAGACCGAGGGGGGTCATTGCTACTCCAGAGCAGATATCAGGATCTTCTAGTTCTCAAGTTTTCATTTTTGGAACTTCATTGGCAGCACTGGGTGTCGTGATACTGATTGGAGCACTGGGATGCATGATCACTGCAGGGTATGCTGTCCCATTCAGTCAACAATAGGAATGAGTTTATAGTATAACACATATAATTTAAATATGACAGACGAGGATATTTGCAAGCGAATAGTCAGAACAATCTTTGAGTGCACACAACTTCATCATACTATTCACAACATTTCATTCCTGGAGGACCTTCTTCGGGCATACAGTGCTGGAAACTCTGTACAAACTGATGTCCAGCACTGTATGCCTGAAAAAGGACCTCCAGGACGAAAACTTTGCAAAAATAGTATGACGAAGTTGTGTACACTGACGTGAGACTGGCATCACTATGCTGATTTGATTGTTTCTTCCGTTTCACTGCAGGTTGATCTATTGCAAAAAAATGAATCATGGAGGCAAATATGAGGCACTAGTTGACCACAGTGGCAATCCTGCTTTCAAACGTACAACCCAGGATACCCAGCTCACTACATACAAAGTGGAAAGTGGTGGCAACTCAGCTACTGAGTGAACTGACTGATTGTATAATGCTGCCTACGAGTTTACAATAAGGCAAAATATACTGACTACTATGACTAGGTTACTAACCATTTTAATACTTGTGTTGTTTTTTTTTGACCTGCTGAACCTCAATTAATAATAGTCTTGTCCAAGTAAAAAAGGAAAGTTGTACCAGCTGTAGACAATATAATTATATATATATATATATATATATATATATATCCACTGGGGTTGGTTTATAACAATTCCCAGTAGCTAACTACAAGTAGTGTAGTAGTGTCACTAGTGGCATACCCAACAGTATCGACCACATCATAAAATACATATAGTGCATGTTTCCCAGTCCCTGCCATCAACTCTTCACTCACACAGACTTACTCCTCATAGACTTACTCCTCATTGACTTACCTGCTAACCTATATAAACTGAACGTGAGGTAGACAACTAGCTTGAATCATAGTATGATAGTCTGCGCGCTTGGTCATGCACCTACCTCTGCATCTGGCTAGTCAGTGAAATTCTCCTTTTGAGCCAACTACTCACTCAAGCCCACCCCGCAATGAAGCACTGCCTAGCAACTAGTATACATGTGTTTTGCTACACTGTATAGCGCAGTCTAATCACATTGCATTATTTTGTCACATGACATATTTACATCACTTTGTGAGTAGCAATAACAGTCTGATAACAGTGACAGAGAGCCTAGACACATTTTTACTTCTGCAACAACTGTAACTCTCTGAATTGCACTTCAGAGTGCAATATGGTTGTGTCATCCAGTTAATTGTATTCCAGTGGTACACAACTTGCATATACACAGTTCATAGGATCTTTCCTTTCTTGTAAAAGTGCATGGTTCTGGGTCACAAGACTAAGTTAGCTTGTACTCAAAAAAAATTGTTGACCAATAAGCAGTTTCGAGTGTTTGCTACAAGGACCAAGAATCTTCATCGATTGCTTCATTGTCTCCTTCCAAAGTTTTTGATTGCTTAATTAAAGTCCAAAAATAGTAGCCGTATCTGAGAAAAATTGTGGTATCAATCTTGGTCATTTCTGCACATGCGCACGGACGACTCTGTATGGACTTTGAATTGACGCGATTAGTGCTGTCGAGTATCTCTTTTTTGAACCAAAAATAGCGTTCAGTATATATGGATCCGAAGAGACCTAGTTACGAACGTACTGTACGATGGACAATGCAGGGCCTGACGGAGCCATTTTTTGAATATCATTGGCTGTTGTAATTTCACAGAGGTGAAAAGTCGTGAGGTGTGTACAGTTTTACTGGATAAGGGGCTATTTCTCCAAAACCGAGCGACATTTGCAACAAAATGTTCTGTCTGGCCCTCGAATACATTGAAAACTGTCGATGTAGAGTATCGTTCGTCGCTTTTGGTTGCTTGGATGGTGAGATTTTGGTTCAAAAGTTTGCAAAATTTGACCACCCATAAAATACCGCTCGTACAAGGTAACCCATTCCTTCTGGCTGTGTATACGCATGAGGTGCCTCTCTATTTGCGCTCCATCTTTTGTAGCCGTAGTCAGGTGTGATTGAGCACTGCAAGTTATCGCACTTGGAACACGTGCCACGCCCCATTTTGTATCCCATAACCTTAATCAATATTTAAGATGTATGTAGGTTACTTGACTCCATCTTGATTTCAGTTGTAAAGCACTCTCTATATCAACAGAACACACATGCACGGTACATACTGAAAATGGTGATGACATGAATATCATGGAGTAGTGTAGTATTCATGAGTATTTTATGTAGGTGGCCCCCCCAAAATGGCTGCCCCATTAAAAGTGTGCAAAATGTGATGTTCAAACATCAGTCACACCTTAGCATTTTCAAAAAACTGATTTTGAAGCACTCCTAAGTGATGTCACTTTACTTTCAAATATTCATAGCAATTACATCACCGGAAGCTCTAGTAATAGTGCTGCTGGGTAGTTTACACAGTGCAGTTTACACAAGTCACTGGTTTGACAGGATAGGACTTTCAGGAAAATCAGGTATGTAGGCATTAGCTAAGCCTGCTGAAAACTGCTGTGAAAACAAGCCCATGTCAGGATGGAATCTTTAAAAAGTGATCAAACAACGAAGAAATGACATCCTGACAATGTTTTGCACCATCCCTACTTACCTGTGATTCTTGGCAAACAGGATTCTGATTCACTATGCAATCACTTGGAGATAGATCTGGTGATCACAGATTCCGCATAAACGTTGCTGTGTACATGTCGTGACAGATGAAACATGTACCACCTAATTGCAGTTACAATTTAACTACCATTTTGTAACTTCTCCTCCGTTCTTAGTTAATACTCTTTCATTTAGCTGCAACATGGCACAGTATCTGTTCCAACAATGTCTTGTGAAAACCACAAGAATGCAGTATATCACACGGAAGGAATGAACCAAACATTGGCAATGTTTCAGGGCTTTGTGACAGGGTGCTGCATAGTCTCTAATTTTTATATCAATGTTGTTGATCTTCTAGTGTTGGTTTGCTACTGTATGGCCTTTCATATATATATATATATATAATTATATGAATGTATATGAATTTTCAACATCACTGTGAGCTTACATAATCTTTGTGCTGCAAGTATCAAGGTTACTGAAGTCTTTTTTAGGCTATGGATACCTTCCTTGGTCCGTATTTCCACTTCTGCTGGGAGCTAGCACTGGAAACTTGATCTTTGACACATTTCTTTGGGGGTTCATGACCTTAACCCACACTCACTCATTAGCGGGCTGTCAATGGCCAGGGCTCTCCGACCAGCGAATGCTCCGCTCCTACTGACTGAAAACCGCCCACAGTCCTAAAAATGGTGCCCCTACAAGGGGAGATGAGTGGTTTCTACACCCATTTGTGCTAACAAGGTGAGAAATGGTCCAGCCAATGCTGACCAAAGCCATTCTACTGCCAGCCAAAGCAGCTAGCATGTGCATGGCATGACTTGAATACGCCCGCCCACTTCCCCCTATCCCACCTTTTTTGCTAGCGCAAAACCTATCTTCAAAACACATTGCGCCAATTGATAGCATGCGGCCAAAGTCAGATGATGCCAAAAGGCGTCATCGGTTGTTAAAGGTTAACACCACATGCATACACAAAAGAAGTGGGTGTTGACGGCTAAGTTGAAGGTGAGCTCAAAGAAGAAATTGGTTCTGGCCCGGTATCACCTTGGTTCCTGCTCAAACACATATGGGGAGGTGTCAGACACAGATTTAACTGCTGAGTCAGCATAAAAATTACACTTGCAAGCACCAAAAGTGAAGCTTTGTGTCAATAAATGGTGTGGAGTAATATACACTTCATACTGCACTTTTGGGCCATAAATGAAGCTTGAAATCACTTGATAGGTAAAGGCTCTCAGCAACTTTCCCAATTCAATTTTCATATTTCATTACATTTCCACTGTTGCTAGTTTTACCACCTCCCGGCTTGCTCAGTTACACATACATTCAGCAGCTCCAATTTGAATCTTCGTCTTCTATTACTTATGTTAGACATAACTAATTAGTTTATCTAGATCTGTCACTGGTTATGTAATGGTTGTCAGCAGGTGCCAGAGGTCTATTTATCAGTAATGCCTTAGACCACTGGTGGGTGTATTAGTTTGCAATAACAAGTTTAGGTTATCAGTTCTTCTTATTTCTTGTGGCTAGAACATACTCTATAGGTAGCCTCGTTCCCAGGTCACTCCCAGATTTTTCTCCATAGCTGCGAGATCGAGATAAAATCTGGGAGTGTCCTGGGAATGAGGCTACTCTACAGCTGTATACCCTTGCTAACATGTGCAAGCGAATGTGTAGTAAGCATGCACTGTGAAACTGGGTTGATATTAAACTTCATTTGTACTTCCAGTTTCCAATCATGATCATGGAAGTTGCATACGTGCTAACTACAAATGCATAGTACAACCTATTCTTATTGGCATTGAGGAGTGATGTCCAGGATTGCCATCAAAGGCTTAGTAGTGCCTTTGATCTCCTTTTTGTTCTCTAACCCTAACCCTAATCCCACCCCCTAACAATACATTGTTGGCAAACCTGAACATGCAGTGAGGGCATTACTAGCATGAAACCTCATAATTATATACTCTCCGTTGAAATCTCAGTTGGAATGCTAACTAGTTTAAGTTACCATTCAGACATTGCTAGGTTTTATAGCAATTTCAAATCTCATACACAATTGTGACCTGTTGCAGACCTCTCAAGTTGTATATGCAAGTAGATTGTACTAGCGTGGGCACATACACCTGTTACCAGACTGGCTGTCTTGATACTATAGTATATACATGACTTATCTGTGTTGCCAAGGTGCACATATTATCAGATATAGCCATCATGACTTTGTTTGACATGGTTAAGCAGCAACAATCAAAACTACCAGTATTCTGTGTTTTCCTCCACAAATAACATTGCAAAGTAATATTGTCTACCCTGTATCAGACATTCAGACCCAAACTGGTCCCTAAGAACTGGGCTATGCAGTTGATTAGTACATGTGACTACATAAGGCTAGTGTTAACACCCACACTATTGGCCTTACGTACCTGCACCTGGTTGGATTTACCTTCAACACTGGCAGCCAGTACGCTGGTGAAGGTGCATGGCCTAACCCACCATTTGATTAGCCTCGTTCCCAGGCCCTGCGCGTTCGTCGCAGAGCGAATTTCGTACTGCAAGCGACGAATGCGCAGGGCCTGGGAACGAGGCTACCATTTGATGCCCTTACATAATATTCACCACACGGCAATACCTAAGTAAATGCTCAACTGTACCAATGAACGGCAAAAATTTTCTGATCTATGGTAGGTGGTTGGCTATATTTTGATAGCCCTATTTCAAAGCTATATAGCTTAAAATCTGAATTGGGGTATCGCTAACAATGCAGAGATCATCGAAAGGGCATGATTTTGGTGCAAATCCCATCACGATAGTGTACTCTGAATGGAGGTAATGAGCTTCTAAACTGTGGCCCTATTTTGACATTTCACAAATCTTAAGGTATGACAATCCTACTCCCTCTCATTGCCTGTACACTGGAGCCAAGTTACACATATTCTGGCTAGCACAAAATCCGGTGGGGCCTACTAGGCCGAAAAGTCACCTTTCTACAGTACCAGAGAACTACATGATGACATGCACCTGTCTTCCAGGATGGCTTTCTGCCTTTCCAGAACACTCATAAGCATTCAAGCCCACTCCAGCAAGCTTTACATAAACCATCACATTCAACAAGCTAAAAAAAACTTCATTTCCTCAAAGCTCTGCCCAGTGCCGCTACCCCACTATAAAGGGCTGCACGCCACATCAAAGGGACATATCCCCCTTGTTGATTCAGGTCGCTGCCATGGGAAAATGTAATAGTGTCATCGTGGTCATGTGACCTCATTGTTTATTCATGACTCAGAATCAGGTTGATCTGCAACTCCAAGGGGTGGTTACTTCCATTAGCACTGTATTAACAGCCGCAACTGGGGTCACAATGTGGTCACGGAGTCAAGAAGGCCTTTTCTTGACCGTCGTAAGGGCCACAGCACAGAGTCACACTGTGGTCACAGTTCACAACATATCAATAATGTATATATTTTAACCCACTTGATGCTGGTGTAAGCGTGGGAACCCGTAATGGAACACGCAAATGCGTCCAGACCCTTCTGGCTGCATGAGGCCAGAGGGTCTGGGATCCAGACTAAAATGTATACTGCTTCCAAAATTTTCCAGGGGGAGGGCACAAATATGTGCATACCAATCTCTTCATCTGCCAATTTTTACAGTGGTCACAGGGTCACTGATCATTTTGAGGTGCGGTCAAGGGGTCACAGCCAAATTTAGGCAGTCACAAAGTTTGACCCCAGTCACAGATGTTGGCATTAATGGGAGTGGCCATCTGAAGTCTAAGATCCATGAATAGATTAAGCCACCTTTCTACTGTCAACGTATGTACAAGCTTTGTCTCTGGTTGCATTTTGGAGATGATTATAACTTTATCAATGTCACCAACCAAGCCTTTTAGCCTCCAACGCAGGCCTGTTACCCAGCCTGGATGAAGAACATAGTAGCTATGTGTATACACATTTACTGAATACCTTAGAAAAAGCTGTAGAACAGTTGGCTGGGCACTTTGCCACGTAGTAGTTGCGGTCAAGGTACTTGGTACAACAGTAATAAACGTAACGGAGGTGGGAGGCGTACGCAAATTATGTTAGCCGATCCCATACTAACCTCAGCAGACTAGCTGCAGCTGTCCAAAAGGGTGGGCGAGGCTATAATTTGCCGCCTGGCGCCATGGCAGCTAAGCGTTTAAGACGGCCAGGGGCGGATATCGATGAAGAGATTGGGGCGCAGATCGGGAGATTGGTGCGCGCATATTTGTTCCCCCCCCCCCCCCCCCCTCCTCCCTCCCCCCGGAAAATTTTGGCCACAGTATGCATTTTAGTCTGAAGTCCAGACCCTCTGGCCTCGCGCTGCCAGAAGGGTCTGGACTTCAGACCAGTATAGTACGTGTTCCATTACGCTTACGCCAGCATCAAGTGGGTTAAAATATAAACGGGCACCGGTTCATCCAGTTTTTTAAACTGGTTGGCCCGCTTTCAAGGAAAAACTTGATTATAAAGCGAAGTGCCATGTCCCGTCATAGGCGACGGAACCCGGGGGGGGGGGGGGGGGGGGGGGGGCACGCGCATTTTCGAGCGAGCCAGAGAACGCTTGACACTTGGCTACCTGCAGCTAAGAAAACAAGTGACACTGAGGTAAAAAGTACACGCCTTGTAACGTTACCAGGTTGCGAATGGAAGAAGTGGGTTAGCTTCCTGTAGTCTCGCGGCCATTTTGACCTTTTCAAGTACGGTATACTCTAGGCTACCGCGCTTCGCGTGGGAGGGGGGAAACCCCTTCCCGCACCCCTCCCTACGGCCGCAAAGCGGCCGCGCTACAACTGTGCCCCCCCCCCCCCCCCCAAATTCGAAGTGCTTCCGGCGCCTTGCCCGTTACACAGCCAAAAATGTTCTGACCCGATACGGTTCCGTTGCCAAAAAGTTCAGTTACGGGCGTATTTTCGGAACTGAATCAGTACCGCAGTAGCATCAGGACAGTATCAGATCAGACAGAAACGAGGCTGAACAGTTTGAAAGCTTGCCGAACGGCTTGGAAGCGCGCTGAATAGATTACAAGCAGCTAGCCAGAACGGCATGAAAGCTGTACAAGCTTGCCGAGCAAACAGCCCGTGGCCCGAACGGCATGAAAGCTAGCCGAAAAATTTATCTGCCCAAGTACAGAAGCATTCAAGCACGCAAGGTAGTTTCGCAAGCGGATACTGAAAAGCGATCTGCGCTGGCGTTGGTTGGGTCTCGCTTGCGAGACTAACAAGTGGAGATATTAAAGACTAACATGAAAAAGAACTGACTAGCCTCGCTCTCAGATTGTGTTTCGCAGCTTCTTTCGCTTTTATCAGCACATGTGAAAAACCGACCGCGCCCACGAGGTGCTAAGCCAACCAGTGCGCGCATGCGCGAGCCAACTTTTAATCCGGTTGAACGGTTTACAAACCGGTCAAGTCTTTGCTGTAACATATATACTGCGGCGCGCGCCTGATTCTCGTATAAATTTGGCTGCGCCAGGTAAGTTCTGCTAGGTGCACGTTAGCTTGCATTTGACGGTCTGCTGCACATTCAGTGTTGGACAATGCGTGCGCTGTACAAAACGTACCGGCTAGTGTTGACGGCAGTTCTGCTGCAGCTCCTTGCTTGTCAGTGCTGCGTTACGCAAGTCGAGGAGAATGATGGGATGCCTCCTGGAACGTCGCTGGGTGATCACGCATGCATCCACGACAAGGTGATTTTTTTTAGTGCCGTTGCTTTTGTCAACACGTATCAAATGGTTAGCTGCAACCATTTGATGCTGTTGTTTGTATTTATAGTTGTTGGTTCTGTAGTTTTTGTCTTATGTGTTTTTTTTTATGCGCGTGCCACCCAGCTTGAATGCGGTAAATAAGTCTTAAATCGCTTTTCGCTATTTTCCTTTACTGCAAATATAGCCTGAAATTTTACCGTATAGCGCGTAGTTATACCCGCCGTTGACGGTAACTACATGCATGTGTATATACTAGTTCCAGATATATAATTATACTAGTAGTATTATCCCTGCTAGTACGAGCGCGACAATCGCTTCCCCGCTTAGCTGCCTGTTGCCCATGTGGAGCTGCATAGCACACTACGCTTACGTCATGCTATGCTTACGTTATGATTACCAAGCCTCGCTATGCTTCACTGCCCTCCGTAACCTAAATATTACGATACCTGTCCCTTATACCCTGACGCCAAAATGCGGCTAGAAACTCTCGGTGATATTGCGGTAGCTATACGGTAGGAACGTAGGACATGACGCGCCTGACAAACCCACAATCGGTTCCACTGCACATTAGCAGTGGATAAAGCTATGCAGCGCCAGTATGAGTAGTGCAAGCTTCGAACTTGATACAGCGTAACTTGGACAGTTATCGCGGTCGTTATTCTGAAAACAAAGCCCCTTCAAAGTCAAGTTTATGCAATTAAGGGGTCAGTGCCCACACAAAATCTACAGCGGCATGCGCATTATTCAGGCTAATTCGCAGTGGCGGATCTAGAATTTTGAAAAGGGGGGTTCCAGTAAGGTAAGTCGGGGTAATTTCGGTCACGGGGTATTTCCGGTCACTTAGTAGAGAATGACTTCTCTATTCTAACAGCTACGCTCTCAGCCAAAACTACGGTGCTGTACATATAGTGGAAACACTTAGCTACAACATATACCTGTCGGCAAAGTCGAGACCTTACTTCCTTTGCGCAGAGTCTGGCGTCACTTGCAGTTGCTGTAAGTGAAATGGCGCGAATTTGACCTGTCAAAACTTCAGAACTCCTTTCCTTACTCTTAAACGAAGGGAGGGCGCCCAGTCAAAACTGTGCAGACATAAACATCAGCTATTATCAAAAGCGACAGTACATTACTAGCAGCTCAGCACTTGCACTATGCCGTGAGGAGCTAACTCTTGCATGGCCTACTTGTGCGGGTGGTGGATGAAAAACGCGTAGGTCATTCAAACATTGACCAAGGCAATTCCCGGCGGGAGTTTTGAAAAGCTAACTGTAGCGCAATGCCCCAGGCAAGAAAAATGTTAACCTAAGGGCCTCTGAAGAGCGGGAGGAAGCAATCCAGGCTGCAACCAAAGCTGTTAGTGATGGGCAGAGCAATGCCCCGGTGCCGTTAATCCGACTTGATCGCTTAGCTGTCCCCAGGGATGCATGCCTTATACTTGCAAACGTCGTAAAAACAACGAACGAGCACCGCCATCATAATTTTCACCGTGTTCAGCATGACTATCAAAGGTGACCGGAAATACCCCATTAATTGTATTTTCTCATATTTAGAACACAACTTTTAAAAAATAATTTTCTCATGTACGTGAACCACCGATTGAAGCGAGTTGTTTGCAGCAAGTAGTACATACTTAGTAGTGTCAGCGACCACTGTTTAGCAAGCTCTTCATTGTGTACTTTTGGCACTGTGTTCGAGTAAACTTGTAAGAGTCAAAGAGTGATAGGAATTACCCCGTTTTACCTTATGTGATTAAAGCGCGCGTAGGGCGCCTGCTAGGCTGGAGACATGCTCCCCCAGGAAAATTTTGGATTTCTGACCTTCTGAGATCGTTTCTGGTGTATTCTTGGGGTGAAATTGCAAAAGTTGGACGACCTACTGCTAAACCTGGTTGCTTATGCTTGAAGCCCGCAGAATTAAAGGCGTGACTCCACTTCGGGCCGCAGAGGCTGCAAAGCAGCTGGTTATCCGCGTAAGGCGCGGGAAAATAAGCGCTCTCATACTGATAGCATATCGCCATCCCTAACTGCAGAGGGAGCAATGCATGAATAAGCTTTAATTCGCTCGCTCGCTTTGCTCATTGTCTCTACTAGTGGTTGCCACGTGCTTCTGGTAGTATATACGTGCACGTATAGGCCATGCGCGCGTCGAATTCTTGATACAGGAGTTGACACGCGTGCGTTATTGCTACTGTTGAAGTTGAAGTGCGTAGCTCCAGTGTGAGCGTAGTGTATACGTAGTACGTTTGCGCATAGTATTTTCGAAGGCAGCCCTTCAAGAGAGGGGTTCAACTCTTGGCTTTCTTGGCGAGCGCCATTGCTCGCCGGACGCTCACGCAAGCCCCCACGCACACAGTACGCATTGGGAGGTGATATGTTAAAACTTGCAAGATGGCTGCGAACAGTGCGAAAGAATCTCCTCCGAGTCTTCCTCCCAACAACTTTCCGTTCTTCCATTAGCCTCGCAATCCTCATCGGAGGAGGGTGTGGCTTGCGAGATTCGCGAACAATCGGAGACTCTGTCGTCTGACCATCCGAGAAGCATCGTTTTGGCCCATCATGAAATGGTCTCAGAAGCATTCTCATAGCCTCTTAAATTTCCAAAATTTTCATGCAGGGGAGGGCATGCCCCAGATCCCCCTAGCTGTTGCGTGCTCACGCACGCATGCACTAGTAACCTTGTCACTTCAGACCTGATGGCTACGGCCTGTGTACTCATTTTGTATGGTGCATGTGTGATGCTAATTTTCTCAGGCTACAACCACTGCGAAAATTTGTAGTAGGCTAGCATGTTTATACTTGTTCACAGATTGCACAGGAACATCTTCCCACCATAGAAGTGAAAGCACCTGGTGGCCACGAGAAGAGGTCTGCTGCAGGATTTACTCCCATACGAATCACTCCCCACTTTGTAGAACCTCTCTCCAGCACTTTTCGTACCCAGTTAACAAGCCAAAATGGGGTACTCATGAAGGTTCTTTCACTTCTGAGCAATACTCTTCAGGTGCACCCAATCCCTGGCAGTTTCACTATACCACCCAAGTGTGACAAGCACACTTATGGTAAAAACATTGGAAAGTGCAGGAATTTACGCACAACTCAGTGTGGGTCATACACTGTTCCCAGTCAGTTTGTTGGTAAGAGAGAGTTCTGCACATCATCATCTGGGTCTTGCTATGAGGCTGGACCTGATGGGGCTGGCGTAGCAAACACCGATTTTTTGCTGTTTGTGAGAACACAGTGTAAGTCACATAACTACTGGTTCCTAACAAAACCTTGCATACTATGCTCATGCACTTTTGTTATGAAATCAGCAACATTTAGCCTCACTGAAGTTGGCGGTTTTCTTGTAGCATTTCATGCAACTGGGATAGCACACACTGATTTCTTGCTGCAGTGTAACATCTCTATTGGCTCAAGATCAGTCTATGGCTTTCAACCATGCATGTGAACTACAACATTCCTTGTTTTCCCTATTTCCGACTAGCCTACTTCTTTGTCTGTGTACTGTTAATGAGTTCTGACCAAATATCCTGGCTCAATTATATAATCTCACCTGACTCACCATGCAGCTTATATATTTTGTTTGGCTGTGACTGTTTTTCCCATTTGTTTCCACAGCCTCTTGTGGATACTATTCAAGCACCCTTGCATTTGCTTCTTCCTGTGCTATGGACGAGTGGCACAGACCATCTGCCGGATACTTTACACTCTGTACCTCAGTAAGTAGTGAATTAGATGATTACCACCATTCATATGTACACTACTCTCATGAACTCGTAGCTATACTGTGTGCCACACACTTGTAGGAACGAAGTTGGAGATAGTCTGGCGGTATTACCTATATACATTACAAAAGAATGCGTACCGGGGACGAGGCTAAAAAGAATGTAGCTAGTGGAATCTCACATGTGGCATCCATAGAGTGTTTCTTGTAAAATTGAAATAGCTAACACAAGTAAATGAACTGATGAGATTGCTTAAAAAGTAATAAGTTTGTTCATGATGATCTGTAAGCATCAAACGTAAAGGGAGCATCAATGTGGCGTAGCATGAAGCTGGAATGGCCGAACATGGGAATAATTCCTGCAAGCAAGGTATTGTTCTCAAAGAGCATGATTGACAGCATGGGGCAGACAAAAATGAATGTATTCACTGAGGTTAGTGTAATGGAGCAGATTCCTGCATGGGAGAACTGAACATGCACTAACAGTGTGCACCAGGCTTGTAACATTTTTTCTCCTTCCCTGCATGAAATCCTGGGAATATAGCTAAAAGCAATGGGGCTGAGGTTTCTTTTAGAAAGTGTTTAGCTGATGCCAATGGTACTGTGACAAAACTGAACCATGCAAATATTTTTCTCTGCTGCTCAGAATCTCATATCACATACGGATGTTGAGCACATACCAGATGTTCTCTTTGACTTGATCCTACATGAAGTATCCCATGCATTGGGATTCTCCAGTTCACAGTTTGAGAAGTAAGAGCAAACACAGTAACTTCCTAAAGTATACTTGAAGTTTCCACATATGCTGTATATACCAAACTTAATCAATGAATGATATTATATTGTCATTCACAGCTTCCATGATGGAAATTTGAATTTCTATCGGCCAGACACAGTAGGGTTCTATTCTGGCAGGCCTATTACTGGGCTCACTACCTCAAAAGTAAGTGTCTTCACGATAGCCTCATCCCCAGGCCCCTCCCCCCTGAGGAGAGGCCTGTTATATACTCACTGTTTGTGCATGCGTGTAATATCCCAGGCTTTTAGGGGATTCATAAAATAACGAATACTTGCCGTTTATTAGGTACATATACGAACTGTGTATGTTTGTTTCACGCAAATGAGCAAGAGAGTGGCTCTGAAGTGGCTGCTTCTCTGGTCAATTTGCTGTTTGCTAAGGCTTAATCCTGCATCGTTTCTGTTGTAAAGGCCGATTGTGTTCAAGACAGAGCCGCTACAAGCTGTGTATGAAGAGAGAAAAGTGTTTCTGTGGCTAGCTACCAAGGTTTTTTTTTTTGACAAATCACTTTGTTACCTTTCTGTTTGAGTGTAAGTTTTGGAAAAATAATACTGCCACGTCTGAAAAGGTAGTATTCTAGCAGGTTTCTGCCATTTAAGTCACCGCTGGAATCTATTTCAAAGAAAGCTCTGTATTCTTAGTTAGTATAATCTTCCACATATATGAACCTTTTTACCAAAAATATAATATGCATGCGCAAACAGTGAGTACCAGGCCTCTTCTCGGGGGGGGGGGGGGGAGGGGCCTGGGGACAAGGCTAATAACATAAGAGATTAAGAAGAGACAGATGTCAAATTAATTGTAGTTTTTACAGAGATAGAATAAAGTGTAATACAGTACTAGTTATTTATACAGGCTTTTGAATGCACCCAACACTTAAACTCTTTTCACTGTGTATATGCTGCATTCTCGGTGATTATGAATCAGTGAAGCTAAATTGCATGAAGCGAGAGTTAACATCTAGATGTGGGGTAAACCTGCAATTTTTTTACATAATGAGATTCTTTGTTCAGTAGCGATGCAGATCATGTGTGCCTATAGACTTGTGGGAGATCCCTCAGGGGCAAAAGTATTTCATAGTGTAGTCGTGGCAGTTAAGTGTCCTTAGCTCAGGTTCACATAATCTTCTGTTGTTGTTCGTATGTTGCTGTCAGGTATTGCAAGTGGCAAGGAACTACTTTGGTTGCAGTGATCTTCCATACGTTCCACTGGAGAACAATGGTGGTCGTGGAAGTGCAAGGTATAGTGTAGTAATTACAGGCACATGTTCATGACTAAAATTAGTATGTCACAAACTTGCCTGTATAACATTTCCTACCAAAAAGCTAGCGGAATTCTACAACAACCAGTCGCTGCAGATGTAGGGATGGTGTGAAAGTATTGTGGCGTCATTCTCATCTTGTTTGGCTGGTTTTTAAGGGTTCCATCCCTATATGCCATTCAGAAAACTTTCTTGCGACTTTACACCCAATGCGCATGCGCAGAATAAACACACGATTACAAGAGAAAAAATGGCGATTTTATACTATGTTGATTCATTGCGTTATATCTTGTAAACTACCCGAGTTCAACAATCGGTAGTTAGGCTTAGTTTGGTTGAAAACAAACCTACTTTACTCATGAAGTCCCTACAGGACAGCCCAGCTAATTATGCTTTATTTGACTTTCTGTGGCACGTACTAACTATATACCGTATGCGAATTCCTATCTGACGCACCCTTTTCGAACTTAGTCTCTGCACCGAAGTTCATGAAACGAACTGCGCATGCGTGAGTGGGTGGAGTTGTACCCATGAACCCTACAATATCTGCGTGCAGTCATCAAGCAAGGTGAGCTATAGCTACTAATAGCGAAGTTCAAGTTTGCCACTGTGACTGAACTAGTGTTGTGGTTGACAAAAGCAATTGGTTGGTCAACCACTATGTTTTTGTTTTTTTAAGGTGCGAAGGGTTGGTTTCTTAGAGTCACTGTGACTCTGAGAAACCACCCCTTCTATGTAGTCTCGGAACCAGACCCTCGATAGACTACCTTCTATGTATGGTCACAGTAAAGACAAAGGCCTTAAAAGTTCGACCATTTGGGTACTTGACAGCTTGATTTCACTGCAAACCGAGAGCTTGAGTGTTTGACTACAAGTCAACCTATTGACCAATCTTCACTGGGCTGTCTCCATGCAATATTTGTATACCATATACAGTGGAATAAGACCTGAAAATGTCATCACATGCGATTATTTCATGTAGCATTAGGTAGACAGACGGTAGACACACGGAAGCCTCTGCTCGACGAACAATCTTGAGACCCTTCAGCTTCTAAATCCTATTTCTGTTTGAAGTCTGAACGTTTGCAAGACACTGTCAGTGCATCTAATTTGGTACACTCGGAACTGATCAACACAACCCCAAGTGTATATAATTGTAATGTTTGAGTACCGCCCCTTGTGTGACTGCATTCTGTCTACCTGATGTTACATGACATCACTGCATGTGATGAGATCGCTCACGCCTTCTCCCACTGTATATGCAGGTGCACTGTGGCTACTTGATCGTTTGAAGTTTGTATACAAGTCCAGGCTGGGAGATTTTACCACATGAGAGACATCAATGTCTTCCTAGGAATAGGAGGGGTGTGGCAAATCCTTGTATATACTTTCCTGATGGGGAAAATCTCCCAGGCCGCCCTCAAAGTGATCGAAAGATGAGCTAGTGTAATTGCATGCATTCATTTCTTTCCAGATCCTATTGTCACACCAAATTGCTGTCCTTTTCTATTGGACTCTTAAATTGGAGACACACAAGAACAATTAGACGAGAAAATTGTCCCTTAATTCCTCCCAAAGTCATTGTTTAATGTTGAAGATGTGAACACAGGTGACCGAAGAGAGACTGAATGGTGAATCAACTGCACTGCAACCAAGGACATTTTCTGATTTTCAAAGTCAGACAAGGATGCCATTTACTTGCCGTAGTGGATATATTGATATATGAACCCAATTCCCTAGCTAGTCTTGCACGCCACACCTTCACAAAATGGGAATGAATCTGGTCAAACTGCAACCATCAAGTCACTCGGCCACAGCAGAATCTTGCCATCACAAACTCATTCACATAGACACGATAGCAAAGACAGGTTTAGCTGTGCAGTACAATGTGTTCCTCAGTGACAACTCATCAATTGTAGTGTGACAAGACTCTTCCTCTCTTTGTGAAGGGTGTGGCTGCAAGAATATGTACTAGTCTGTTGCATAAATCAAAATTATTATAATGGCAACTTCACGATAAGTATCACGGTCAGAGGTTAACTACATTGGTGGCATTAATGGACGCCTCTACTACAGATGCAGAAGATTCACAGGTTGGCAGGCTTAGCTGGTAGCAGAAACGCTGCGCTATACACTATGTAGCTTTATAGAGTCCAAGGGTTTAACTCCACCCTTCCACGCATTCGCAGTTTGTGATATCATAGACTAGTCTGGACGTCCCGACGCGATAAACTCGCAGTGGTTCATGGATTTTGACTGCAGCGCTGACCGCGCCTCATTATGTACGTGACCGGAAGTACTACTTCCTGTGTAACGCGGAGTGGACGCGAAATTGAGATATTTCCAATCCCGGTTACTATTCTATGGTGATATAAATTCGCCTACCGTACGCCATGATACATATGGCGTACTACCGTACGCCATGATAGTGAACATCAGACACTTTGGAAAACCATGGTTGTTAAGTATTGAAGTAAATGAAAGGACAGTTGGAATTAACGTATGGTAATCAGCTGCACTGCAGAGGGAAGCAAGAGGCATAGATATTATAGACTAGTAACTAGTCTATAATATCTATGCAAGAGGTAACTATATACCTAGTATACGCGCCAATAGTATTTCCCATAGAGCAACTTTACATGACTAATATTTTCCCATATTCGATAGTCCGTATTCGATAGCCCGCAGGAATACACTCGTAGCCGCTGCTGAAACAACGAATAAGCTTTCATTACGGATGTAGACGACATTATTTACTAACTTACGGTACTTTCTTCCACTGGTAGAGGGATCAGTACGCGTGCTGGTGGCGTCCAAAGCTAGAAACAGGCCAGCAGCCTGAAGCTTAGGACCTTTGTACTGCGCATGCGCAGTAGCTGTCTATCTTCTAAATCAGAGTAGTATATAATAAATCTATTATTTGATTCATATTCAAGGTTACCAATACACTTGACTTGCTACTTTGTACAACAGACACTATTCACACTCCCAGTAATAATACTTATCGACCCGATTTAGTGGGCACTTGTTGACCATTTCCGCAAGATTGTCCAACTTGACCTTAGATTCGCACTGTTACCCATAGTAATAGCGTCTGGTTAGCCATCCCCACCAGCTTAAAAACTTGGTCATGTTGTGCTCAACAGCTCGATTACAGTACCACACCTGCCAGAATGTACTGGAAGACCCATGAGTTAGACACATCTCACCGTAAACAACACAATGTTAACTCCCAATGGTGTCGGCTTTAGAGGAGTTCCACTGTAATTTAAACTTAATTCTGGATTCTCTTCCCACAACAGTTCACACTGGGAGGCCAGAGTGCTGCACCATGAAACTATGTCTCCCTTTCTGTCCAAGTAAGCCAATGGGACTTGCATGGTTTTGACTCATTAAGTAGGTGCATGTAGGTGGCTTTAATGGATAGGTGCTGAGCACTTCAACTATGTCTTGTGGCACTTTTGTGTGTGATAAATACTTTATTTTACTGCTTCAAGCACAGATCAGCGCAATGTATCAAGGATGTTGAAGCTAAACATCTTGGGCTGGCCACAGAAGCACTAACCACTTCCCTTTCTAACTCAGTTCCTCTTCTTCCTGTATGCAGTGACTACAACGTGTTCAGCAACTTCACCCTGGCATTCTTTGAGGATTCGGGATGGTACAAAGTGAACTACACCTTTGTCAACAACTACGATCAGTTTGAACTACAGTGGGGAAAAGGTATAAACATTTATATATAGCCAAAGAGAATGTGCTGTCAAAATGCAAGTTAATACTTACAGAATGGGTACTTAAAACGTCTGCTAAACATGTTTTATCCTGCAGCATTATGTGTTATGGAGACAGAATTATCTGCCTATGGAAACTATAATACTATAATAGTAAGGGCCGGTTGTCATGCTACACAAGCACATTGCACTGAAGCACAATTGATGTTATAAAGCTTCAATTTATATTGCACACACTTGTGTTGCCTGTACAACCACTTTCTGCTTTATGGAGTTTTAATTACAGCACAAACTAACTGTGGAATGTGTGAACCATGATGCAATTCTTGCTGTTGTGGCCACATAATGTGCATTCAATTTGGAAATCCTGACTGCTTGTGTTTGGCAGTCCTTGTATCCATCACTAAAACTGAATCACCAATGGTTTGTCCTATTGGGATTTTGTCTGATATGCAAGAAACAACAGACTTTGACTGAGTTGTGCCATCTAGAAGGTATTAGAATGTAGAACCCTCAGCCTTTGCCCAAGAGCTTTTTGTAATAACTCCTGTTGTATCTACACGTGAAATACAGAGCTAGTTTGGCCAAGAGGAAGACACAAAACTTGATTGAACAAATGCACCAAAAAAATTTATATACCTCATCTTTGAAATAGCATAATATTTTGTTGCCACCTGAGCATTAACTTCTACTTCCTGGGTTCTGTAGCATTGTTAAGTTAACAGTGAGCTCCTAGACACTCTAATGTTAGATCTTGAAAAAACTGTTACCAAGTTAACAACTACCAAGTTAAGTAATGGCTATGAAGAATGTTACGATTTTTTTGTGCATATTACTTGCAGCATTGCTGCTTCAATATAAATGCATAAAGTTCTACTTCCTGGGTTCTGTTCTAACTTGCACTTCAAAAGCACATGACACATGATTGGTGCAAGACTGGCAAACCCCATATAGCTTGGTCTAAGAGAAAATATCCAACCAACTGTCAGACCATGTTGATTTTAGTCACATGCCAAAAGATGTAATTATGTAACAATGTGCATGATGGTACAGGGTCGTAACCATCAGGTTTGGAGTGGTCGGTAAACAAGTATGTATGCAAGCATTCAACAAGCCTTTTGTTAAAAGGTAGACATGCAGATACGTAAACAGGTTAAGCTGCTCCCTGAATGCAGCGGGTTTTCTTTCAAACATGACAGATAAGCCCTAATGTGCTTACAGGCAGCATTGAGAATGCAGCTGCATAGTTTATAATACATGGTGACTTACCCAGTCCAAGCTGCCTCAAGAAAGGACAATGCACACATGAGACAAATAAGCTAGCTAGGCTGTGTACGCACAGTTGTGTGTTGAGTGGGGGGAGCACCAACACCAGCTGGCACATCGATGTTCATTATGTGAAAATTTCCACACATACATAAAGTGTGAAGTTAAAACATAATGGGATATGGGGATGGGGCATTTATGGCTTAAATGGGTGGGGCAGTTAGGGCAAAGTGAGTTTTTTGGGGGTTTTTTTTTTGAGGAAATATGCTCAAAATACATTGGTCTTCAGGGGAGTACCCTTTCCGGTCATCGCATGACCATGGGTTTTGGTCCCTTTGAACTCCCTCACAGACAGCAGAGAATTTTGTCTTAGCTTCATGGTCCACTATCTTAGTTAATAGTTGGTACACAAGCTGTGAGGCTATCACTCAGGCTCACTTCACAGTGATGAAGCATGGCTAGTGGGATATATGTGGGACAAGATACAATGTGGGATATAATGAGGGACAAGACAATGCCTCAGTCGCACACCCGGCAGCCACCTTTTCACTTTCCTCTATTTTCGCCTCATAACATCTATATAGAATTCTGTTTATTCCAACATGGGGCAAGAGTTCTAAGCATTTAGACTGAGAAAACCACTCAGCATGGGTTCTCTCTTGATGGAGAGAATTTTCTGGTCAACCCCTAATGGAGTTCTGACGGCACATACTGAGTGGCTGCCGGATGTGCGACTGAGGCATTTCAGTCCCACCTGTGCAGTACATATAGAGGATTGTGAGGGCTGGTGGTTGTTTGGTTGTTGTAGCTCAGTGGCGGAGCACTGGCTGCACAAGCCAGGTGTCCTGGGTTCGATTCCCGGTGACTGCCGGCCTTTTCACTTTCCTCTATTTCGCCTCATAACATCTAAAATTCAAACATGAGGCAAGAGTTCTAAGCATACAAAGCTTAACTATTATCAGGAGTGTACTACCCCTTAATCTCCTGTATTTTGAAATGCTTACAAAGTGGCAAGTTATTGATAACAACAGAACACAGACACTGACAAGCTGATGAAGTATGGTAATACGACTTTTGTGTTGTTTCTGCTTGCTTAGGTCAAGGATGTGATTTCGTCCTGGAGTCCTGTAACAACTCCAACTACCCATACCTTTGTAACACGAATATTCTTCACCAGTGTACATTTGACCATGTGTCAAGGGTGAGTGAGACATATATTGTTGTAGAGTTGTAAGAAGATAAGTAATGGCAGTCAGCCCTGAAATGGGAACATGAATACTTGCAAGCTGGAAGGCCAATTGTGTAGTTCTGGAGACATACCACTTTTTTTTTGCATAAAACATGGTGGTATATATGTATCTCCACTGTGCAATTTCAATAATTTGCATGCTCTAAAAAGAAAATACTAGAAGAAACGGTATCAATAAAATTACTGTAATGTTTTTGCATGGAGGCTTTCTGCTGTTCCTAGGAGCCTACTCACAACACAAATTTAAGCATGA
The DNA here is from genome assembly GCA_949130485.1 of Agelas oroides. NCBI lineage: Eukaryota > Metazoa > Porifera > Demospongiae > Agelasida > Agelasidae > Agelas > Agelas oroides. The sequence goes on from OX422195.1 coordinate 7,192,370, forward strand.
ATAATGTTTGGTAGAACTGCATGTAGGAAGGGGCAGCAACTTTTACAGTACTAATTTTTTGCAGTAAATTGTGCAAAGATGTTTGTGTAAGGAAATGATTGCATTTGTACTTCAAACTCACAACTTTATTGGCAATCTGTACACGTAAGAAAACTTGAATCAGCTGCATGATCTGTCAACATCTAGAGCAGTTATGTGGGTAGATTCTGGTATGGGTTTGTGCTACCTTGATTGACTGCAACTAAAGTTATGATTGCATAGCTACAAGAATTGGCTGACAACTTTGTTTACATACTGACAATTTAGTCAATATTTAAATAAAATCATGTTCTTTTGAGTGCAAGAACTCACAAGAATGTGGATATGAAGAGTTGCGATTCAATAATTTTAATGTACCGTAATCTCTCGAAAATACGCCCATGGGTGATGAGCTCAAGTGGCTCCTCAAAGAGGGGGGAGAGCGTATTTTCAAGAGTTGTGATATTTCTCTTGAAAGTAACACCCCACCTCACACGCAGTTAGGGTATACACCCAATTTATGAGACACAAACATATTTAATTAAAGTAGTGGCTTTCAATGCTTGATTTTAGTGTGTGTATTTAAAGTCATGCTATGCTATTCAGTACCTATTATGAGACACCCACTAACAGTTTGCATTTCTAACAGCATTTTACTTTGCAGTCACATACTTTGAACCTAGAAGGTTGTGTTGAAACTGTTTTCTTTACCAATCATGTCCAGTATAAATTTTTATCATGCTAATCAAAAAGTGTGGAAAAAATGCCACAAAATTTAAACCACAACAAATTAATGTGAATAACATAGTTGTTACAACCACTTGTGTTAGAAAGTGAGAAAGGACAATATCGCTAAATATTTAGCCAAGGTGTCAATATCTGTAAATTCTGATGTCATGAACCATAATTGTCTCGTAATACCAGCATCTACCCTAGTCTAACCCTAGTTATGTATGCATGCAGTGATTCTGCAATGCCTCTTTTGTCATGCGCTTGCTTACGCAAGAACAGCAAATGGTGTCTGCCTTCAATTGTTAGTCCCTCCTATTGCACTGTGCTACTTCTTCAGTGCTTCTTGCTTAACATAACCTCATGTACTGTGGCATGCATAAATAGGTGGGCGTACTTCGAGAGAAAAGCTCCCTTTGCAACAACTTCATTCAAGAAAGGGGGGTGGGCTTATTTTCAAGGGTGGGCCTATTTTCATGAGACTACGGTAAATCAATACCTGAAGTGTACAGTTGCAAGTACGACTTAAACATTGTGGTGGCTACACAATTAAGGTATGTTTACTGCTGCAAGGTGTTCATTTTTATAGGGAACTTGCAAAAGTACCTATGGTTTCTTTGATGGTTGTCCAGTGGTGGTTGCTGATGATGACACATCATGCATGCACAGTGTGAACACTCCAGGTATGTATAATGATCCAATGAGGTATCCTGTACACATGATGTGATTTCCACCATGCATGGTAGTTCCCAACTATGGAAGTGAGGTGTATGGAGCAGATTCCATCTGTGTTGAGGTAAACACAACCCGGGGGAATTGCCTGCCAATGGGGGGGACACCACGATGCTACAAGCGACAGGTAGTACAGCAGAATGGAACAGACCAACTGGCATTTAGCATCAGTGTTCGTGGTAAGCAAATGATAATTATGTTAGCTATTGAGGTTTCTATGCAAAATATTGCATCCTTTTCGCCTCACAGGATCAACCCATTGGTGCAGAGATTCTGAAGTGCTTAGAACCACTGATGGTTTCCTGTTCTGTCCCTCACAAGATGAAATCCTCCTCAGGGTTGAAGAAGAAGACATCTCAACAGTGCAACAATTACCAGAACCTGGTATACAGCATGTCAACACCCATACTTAACCTAACTATATATATAGTGGGCCAAGGGTGAGCAAGCTCTACACAGTGGTGGTGACTGAGTGTACATGTGAATGTGCATGCAGAAACTGGCAGTGACGCCATGTGTACATCATTCATATTACCAGTAGACAAATCTTGCTGTGTGATTCACGATGTATGTACAGCATGGACACAGTTAAACGATTGCTACAAAATGACAGCTGAAGCAAGAAGGCTTCACACAACTGACTTTAGACCAAAACAAATATACTATGCAGGTCAATATTTGCATTATTAATAACATGCATGCATACATTAGCAGGGTCTCGTACAGAGGATGGGGGGGAGGGGGGGGGCACTGCGATCCCCCCCACCCCCCCAAAGAAATTTGATGTCATAATGGCGACTTGCATGATGACGTCACGTACGAGGGCTGGGCCGGGCCAGCAGTTGGCGAATGTATGGGGAATTCCAAACGCGTGTTGAGAAGATCCATCAGTTCGCTACGTGGAAAGTCCGATCGTCTCCATGCGCTGATAGTTGCTACCCGAAGAGGTGGTGTATTCATAAGTGAGTCCGATGGCTGTATTGCCGTACGGTGCGTGGCGTTGATTGACTGGAAAGCCGCCGATGTTTCAGCTGATATGTCTCCGGTGTGCTATTTCTGGAAAACGGCTAAGACCTCTGTCTTGAAACTATTTGTAAGCCACCTTTTTGTCTATATTGTGTATAATATTTCTGTTTTGTGCAATGGGGCGGGTGGGAAGGCATGAATAAGCCAGATTTACAGCATTAAAGTTGCAGAGCTGCTGGGATATATACTCTTGTACTGCATGTGGGTAAGCAACATTTTCTTTGAGAGAGTAACCAGAGAGTGTAGCTTCATTCTCAGGCCGCCACCTGGCTTTCTGTTGCTTGCTGTATGGTAAGCGACAGAAAGCTGGGCGGGGCCTGTATGGGAATGAGGCTACTAAGACTGTGTGTAGCTGAAGGTTTGCAGCAGGGTATCCCATCTAGCATTGTTCCCAGACCTTCACACAGTCAACATTTTGATCATTTACTGCACAGAGAAGGTCTGGGAGATTTTCACATGATTGTTATGAATTGCTGACAGAGGCAAAAGGGTCAGGAGATCTAAATGTCTATCTAGTAGCAAGTGTCTGTTGTTGTTTTTATTGTTCAGGGTAAAATACATCACTGTGAGTGATGTTCAATCTGCATATTTTGCCTCTTCCCCTCCATCAAATTCACAGGGCCAAAAATTGATGCTGTCTGTAGATGCTGACTAAGGTGACCATGAACTGAGACAATCCTGGAAGAGTTGCTTCTGTCCAAGAAGGAGCACAACTGAACTTGCATGATCTGTGTTAAACCATTGTTCTGTATGTACTACCTTATTACATCTCTAAAATATTGCATGGGACAGTGTGGCTAAACCATGGCTAAATCATGAAGGAGTGCATGTATGTGGGCAGGGCAGCTGGTCTTGTGCGTGACATCATATACACGTCGGCCTTAATTAACAGCCACAATAGGGTATACAACCATAGATGAGATGCAACACAATAACAAAGTACAGCATAATTATAGGCTTAGCTGAATCTGACGAAATCTTCCTTAAATATGTTCAGAATTTCATTAAAATCTATAAAACCCTAGCAGGTGCACCGACACACACATGCACCCTTTGCACGCATCTACATTTCCCCCTCCCAGGAAAAATTCCTGTATGAAACCCTGATGAGATAATTATGCTGTTGTGTACTGTGGTTGAATTGTGAATCTTAATTCTATGACAAAACTACGGCTGAATAGGATCTTCATATAAACCAGGACAGAAGCCTTGTCTGTTAGATATATAGCTGACCATAAAGAATCACAAACTTTGTGTATAGTCTTCTCTGACACAAACAACTTGTGTTACAGTAGCACTGGGCTTTCATTTCAGCTGTTGTAGATTTATGTGCATTGTGAAACACTTGTTTACGTCATCTCTCTGCAGAAAATGTTGTTACTGACCCTGGTTCTGGTTCTGGTGCCAGTACCAATGCTTCTCTCCTAGAAGGTAGGCGCATATCAGCAAAAGCGCATAAAGAACAGGTAGCTAGAGTAAGAACGGGCGGCTAGAGTAAGAGCGTGTAACTCCATAAAATTTGAGACTGGGCGGAATTTATCGCCAGCACTACAATAGAACACATACTACCTTTGCTGTTATTACACTGTAACTGCTGCTTCTCCTGGAATAGCTAGCTAGCATCCATTGGTTCAACATCAATGTATCCATTAACCACACCTACCAGGAGCCACTCCCACAAATTAATGTTTAATCATTGCACACTTTGTTTGCGATCCTGTCAGCACTTGCAAAATTTACAGAAGTAAGGTTCATGCCAAACATTACAGCATTACGGTATTGAATAGTCTCTACAGAAACTAATCAGGGAGACTCTTTATTTGTTTTTCATATTACTTAATTTGTAGCTACAAATCAAGTGCCAGAAAGTGGTAATCGCGATTGAACGTACTTACACCGTCTAAGCAGGGAAGGCACTCCCCAAACGGTTCTTTACTGCTTTTGAAGAAGCACTCAACATGCAAAAAGTTTTAGATCAATGGAAAGGCAGTGAAGTGGCCGTTAGGGCTAATTAGCGCACATGTGAAGCACGGTGGAGACAGCAGCTGAATCTATATATAGTCGTCAAGGCGTATTATCATACTTTGTATCTCTCTACAGCATGTTCAGTTCCTGAAGTGGAAGGTTAGTCATCTAGCTTGACTTACACATGCTAACATTATCTGCTTGCACTGCATTAATCCATTATAATCCATTAACAACTCACAGCTTGCAACTATGGTGAAGTTCGTCTGGTTGGTGGCTCGACACCCTATGAGGGGAGAGTTGAAGTATGCAAAAATGATGAATGGGGTACAGTTTGTCATAGTAGTTGGGACACCACTGATGCTCAAGTGGTCTGCAGACAACTTGGATACAATACGCGAGGTTCACATTTAGATGATTTCTCACGCAAATAATTACATACTACTGATCACTATTTTTTTTCCACGCAACAGGTGTGAGGGCGTATTACTCAGCCTACTTTGGCCAAGGAGTTGGAAGCATACACTTAACATATGTTCGGTGCACTGGAACAGAAACCCTGCTCCTGGGATGTCCCTACAGCACTCCTTCTGCATCTTCATGTAATCACTATGCAGATGCAGGAGTGAGATGCCCAGGTAAAGTACACATAGAGTGTGATAAGTGTTAGAAATACATACTGTGCCACCCATGAAAAAGCTCCCAGGATGTCCCTACAGCACTCCTTCTGCATCTTCATGTAATCACTATGCAGATGCAGGAGTGAGATGCCCAGGTGAAGTACACATAGAGTGTGATAAGTGTTAGAAATACATACTGTGCCACCCATGAAAAAGCTCCCAACCCCAACCCCAGCCCCCGAGTTCAATTCTTTAAATAGTGGCCAAGTTTACTTGAGTTTACTTTACTTGCACTAGACTTGTGGTGGCTAGCTGAGTATGGAGTGCACTTGTGGGAAGCACTACATCTGAAACACCAATCAGGAAGTTTATGTAGGAATAGCACAGAAATGAAACACATAGTAAAAGCCATTAAAGCTCAACCATAAATAAGCTTTAAAGGTTCCACTTCACCTTTGTTTTAAGGGTAACAGGAAGTCACATGGTCACAGGAAATTATAGATTCTGTGCCATACATACAGAAAGTTGTAAGATGACATTTCTTAAAGACAAGAACAACATATGGTGGCTACCTAAAGTACCACCTTTCCATTCTTCATTGAATTTAGAGAATCAAAATAGAATAAACAATCAACATACTTCATTAAGAGTTCACCAAGAGATCAGGATGAACTCCAAACAACAGTGTACCAAGATCAACAGATCAACAAAATTTGCTCATGTAGCTACTAACAAAACATGGCTATCACTTTGTCTCCCCCAGCAAATAGTGCAGTCAGTAGGCCATTACTTACGATGATCACTAATGAACTTCCTGTTTTCTCAACAGGGAATGAGAATTGCATAATACACGTAGGGTAAAACATGGTACCGGTAATTCCAGTCACATATACACTTCAGTTCTTGCTAGTTTCATAAGAAACAAAGAGTTGGCGAAAAAAGACATTGAGATCCAGCCAGGATTTGAAGTGAGTCTTCTAAATTCCGGTCAGGTGCTTTTACCAACTGGGCCACTGGCCAGAGCCGGAAACATTTCTTCTTCCAAAGAAAAGCCATACATGTTGTCCCAGTACTGTGTGCGATATTGTGTTATAATAGCAAGATTAGTATTTATAGACAGTTTATACGTTTTCCTCTTGAAATACAGTTTGCTAATACATACTTTTTCTATATCTCTGACAGGCCCATGTTTGCATGGGTCAGTTCGTGTGGTAAACAGATATGGAACCATCTCAAGCAGAGGCAATGTGGAACTGTGTGTAATTAACAGTTGGAAGACTGTGTGTGCCAGCTCATGGGACAACCAAGATGCCTCTGTGGTTTGTAGACAGAGTGGCTATTCACCATTTGGTTAGTTGCATCTTATCCAGCTGTTCCTTTGAATAGGATAAACTATGACTACTTGACTACTACTACTCAGTGACTACTTGAAACAATGGTGAATGCCTTGTCATGCTGTATATTTGTACAGGAGCAGCTGCTCTGGTGAACCTTTTCCCAGTTTTGGCTTCAACTCATCTGTTTGCTGACGTCAACACACAATGTTCTGGACTGGAATCAAACATCACCAACTGTACTCAAACCCTGAATGAAGTAGCCTCATGTCCATCAAATGGCATTGCTTCAGTGAGCTGTTACGGTAAGCTTAATTCAGTTGTTTGATGAAGAGACATATCCATCTAATTTGTGTTTGCTAAAATTTAACAGCTGGAATCCTTCGCAATGCGTCCTGCACTGATGGAGCAATACGACTCCGCAATGGGTATATCGCAGGAGAAGGCAGGGTGGAGGTCTGTATCAACAATGCCTGGGGCACTGTCTGTGATGATGGGTGGGACAATACAGATGCTTCAGTAGTCTGCAGAGAATTAGGATACTACCCAGTTGGTATGTGTTGTTTTTTGTTGATGTTTGTTTGTTTGTTTGTTTGTATATTTGCTTTTTAGTAACATACAGTTATTGATTGTGAATTTGAGCTTATGTTCTTTGGTTTGTGCAGGCAATGCTTCTCGTTATGCCTCCTTTGGCCAAGGCCGTGGTCCAATTTTCTTGGAGTATGTTCAGTGCAGTGGATTTGAAGAGTCCCTCCTGGATTGTGATAACAACCGTCTGGGGTATTCCACGTGCGGCCACTATGAAGATGCTGGAGTTGTGTGCCAAGGTATATCACTATTTACAAAGATTCTATTTTCATACAAATTATATTACCATGGCATGACTGATGTGTTTTTCCTTACCTAGCTATTTATTTGGTGTACAGAAAATCAAACTACACAACATTAAACCAAGTGGATAATCCTTCTGATTCCTATTACCATGCAAAAAATGAGTTATTTAAACCTTATTGACTTGCTGGCTAATTGCATTTGCTACAGTCAAACAACCTACTGCTAACTGCAAACTTGGAGATATTCGTTTGGTCAATGGGAGCTCGGGACTTGATGGGAGGGTAGAGGTGTGTTTTGGAAATCTCTGGGGCACGATTTGTCACAATTCCTGGGACAACAGGGATGCTGGTGTGATCTGCGAACAACTATTTAATAATAAATTCGGTGAGTTAATTTTTTTAAATACATATACAATCATATTTTCTTGTGAAATGATGTACTATTTGTCACTTGTAGGAGGTTATGCTATCAATGGATCTAGGTTTGGTTCTGGTGACATGCCAATCGTTATTGACAGCATGAACTGCAATGGAACTGAGGACAGTATAACTGATTGCCCCATTACCAGCAGTGCCATTAATACCTGCAACAGTTCTACTATTGCTGCCGTCACATGTTACGGTATGTAGTATAGCTATGTACAAGAGCGCATAAGAACGGGCGGCTAGAGTAAGAGCGTGTAACTCCAATAGAAGCCCGTAGTCCTGTCAACACAGCGTGCGCAGCGCGTGTTACTATTTTTAGTACTGGCGGTAAATTCCGCCCGGTTTCGAATTTTACGTAGTTACACGCTCTTACTCTAGCCGCCCGTTCTTATGCGCTCTTGCTATGTATCATAATCATAGTACTGTATCGCTGTCATACTCCTAAATTACCCAGCACTACATTATAATAGCCACTGTGTGGTGTTAACTATTGGCTGGACTTGGTACACTCAGTTCAGCAATTAGTCCCCCATTGATTGTTCTTGGCTTTATAATTTACTTATTGATTTGTAGTGTTTTTTGAAAGAGGAGGTGCTAAATGTAGCAACGGAGCTGTTCGACTAGCTGATGGTGTCACAGAGTTTGAGGGGAGAGTAGAAGTCTGCTATAACAACCGCTGGGGAGGAGTTTGCGGAAGCTCTTGGGGTCTTACACAAGCCACAGTGGTTTGTCGACAGCTGGGATATATCTACTTTGGTAATTTGGTAGCTGTATACACACACACACACACACACACACATACACAAGAAATGATAACTACATGCACATAATGAGAAGGTTTGAAAACCAAGCACACAAGTAGTTTCCTCAAACAATACTGATCTCATTGTGGTTCTGTATGAATTGAACACAGCATGAAAAAGTTCCAAATGCACATGGACGCTGTATGTATATATGTAAAATGTAGGGCATTGTGAGGGCAAGCCCGAATGAGCAGTGTCTGCAGATCAGCATTGAACTGGTTGTTTGGCTAGCTAAGCTTCACCAGCACAGTTTAAGGTCACAGCCAACAGAATGTGCATGTATAGCTACCAGAATTGTTTGTCACTCTCTACTCTCTGCGATCAATCCAAGCTGCCTCATGCACAAGTACTTACATGAGGCATGCTAAGAGGTAACACACAAATGCTGCCATTTATCTTGCTGTGGAGCTACTATGGCTGACTATCACAAAGGCTTAAGTCTGGCCTCAGCTATATCTGTGAGCACATGACTGTCTAGCCTGTCAACCACAGTCCTTACTTGAGGCAGTTGCTAATACATAGCTATTCAATAAACCATGGAGTTAGCAGCAGAATCTCTGCTGCCCTCTAAAATACCAGCTGCTTTCCTGATTGTCTCTCATAATCATCAATTTATGGTGCTGGCTGCACAAACAGTGGAATTCACAAATGACTTGCATGACAAGAGAGGTTGTATGCAGTAATGTAGCATGTATATGCATATGCAGTTTACGTCAGTTTTTTCCCACAGAATACACATAGTGTGGGTTCACTTGGCTCCCCTCCTCCCAACAAATATCCATGGATTATCCATAGTGTGGGACTTGTTCAAGCTTGCCCCAATAACTGTACATTTTACAATAACCTCCTTATTAATAATATTGCATGCTCCAGAATGAGTATGCTGGATTTTCACCTGGTTTTGGCTCGTGAGAATAGCTTGTGACTCAACTCACCATATTCCACTCTGGCTCATGGAGGAACTGGTATTACTTGACAAGCTGTTCCATCCATCACACAGGAGCCACACCCTTCACCAACAGCTACTTTGGTATTGGATTCCGGCCTCACTTTATGCAAGTCACTTCATGTTTGGGAACTGAAAGCAATCTGCAGAGTTGCTCTCATACATCACTGGGTTTTGATCCCAGCTGCAATGCCACCAGTGAAGTTGGAGTGAGATGTATAGGTACATATATACTTGTACTGTAATGCAACAAAACAAGTCTAACTCATTCTGTTGCTCCTTTACAGCCCCCTCAAATGCATGTACTCATGGAGACATTCGATTGGTGGGTGGTACAAATGAGTACCAAGGAAGAGTGGAAGTCTGTTTCTTTGGACTATGGGGCACTGTGTGTCAAAGATATACATATCGTGGGTACTGGGACTCTGCAGATGCTGATGTTGTGTGTAGGCAGCTGGGATATTCAAGTATAGGTTAGTTGTGCAGGAACATGTGCATACATTTTATTTGGATTATCCACAAGTTCATGTTGTATAGGCTCATCACTACGTAACAATAGCCTCATTCCTAGTTAAGTGACAGTAGCGGTGGCGGAGGACTAGGAATGTAGCAATATTTGGGGACCATGCAATTTTGGTGTAGCATAGAAATAGCATACATCACCTAACATTTCAGCTCAAGAGCCTTCATCAGCTGGTTAGGTAAACTAGAAGTATAGGGTTGAACCTGAGAAGGTCCTCACACTTAACACATGACTGTTGTATGTACTCATCTCTCTTGATCATCTTCTGATGAATTTAAGCATTTTTATCTTTTACTTTCAGTTTGTCTCACTTATGCCAGCTAAGCAGATGAACGGATTCTTGAGCTAAATTGTTCTCTGAAATTCTGTATGCTATGTCTATGCTCCATCAAACTTGATTCCTGATTAACCACAAGCTGTTTAACTAACTAAACAGGGGCCGTTCCTCACTACTATGCTTTCTATGGCCAAGGAAGTGGACCTATGGTCATGACAAATGTGTACTGCAGAGGAAGGGAGACACACCTCCTCAACTGTAGCTACGGTTCATCACCTTCTTATTTGAGATACTGCTCACACTACTATGATGTGGGAGTGGAGTGCCCAGGTAATATTATACTGTGTATGCTCAAGTACTCAGTTTAGAAAGCATTTTATAGCTGTTCTTTATTCACCATAGTTCCCAGTAATGATACATGCACTACCAACGGTGATGTTCGTCTTGTTGGAGGAAGAAATCAGTATGAGGGTAGAGTGGAAGTCTGCTACTACAGACAGTGGGGAACCATCTGTGGTCATTCATGGGACACAACAGATGCTGGTGTGGCTTGCAGGCAGCTTGGTTACTCAGGATTTGGTATGTTTCATTCTTATGTATCTTCTGTGAGAATTGAAACATTGTACACATGCATGCTTAGCTATACGTACTATGTTATATTTGTTGCAGGTGCTACTGCCTACAGGTATTCCTACTTTGGCAGAGGAAATGGTAGTATCTATCTGTCTAACCTTGGCTGTCGTGGAAGTGAATCAAGGCTGATAAACTGTTACCATTATGGAATAGGCATTCACTACTGTCGCCACTATAATGATGCTGGTCTCAGATGTAAATGTAAGGCTACGATTTTGTCACATGCATCATCACTGTATTCTTGCATCTACAGAAGAATGTAACAATATAATGTAAGTTGTATACACAATGACTGACAGTTTCTGGACATGCCTAGCTTATACGAAATGTTATCTCCTGTGGCAAAATCAATTTGCATTTAGTTACCAACCATGCACTATTTTGATCGGAGCTACCTGATTAATCATCTGTCAATAGCTCGCAGTTATGACTGCACTCATGGAGAAATTCGCCTGAGGAATGGACAAACCAGCAGAGAAGGAAGAGTAGAGATCTGTGTGGATGGAACCTGGGGCACTGTCTGTGATAAAGGGTGGAGTTATAATGACGCACGTGTGGTATGCAGACAACTGGGATATCCCACACTGGGTAAGAATTGAGAGATAAATTGATTGATCGGGGTTGATTTTTAAGGTGGCATGGAGCCCTGTATTTTCAAGGTCGACAAACCTGGAATCCAAGCTGATAGACTTCTTTGTCTTCTTAAAAGTTTAGTGAACAGTCAGTTTTGGGAGTCTTCAACCGTTCACTGTCCGTAAAATTGGGGAATTCCCCCATTTCCTGTCGGCATTGGCATCCAATAATGCATTTATAATTAAATTAGTTAAGATGTGGCCTGACGAAACCCCTCATGTGGTGGTCAGAACTTTGAAGATAAGCTTAGATCGACTTATTAGCTACACCACAAGTGGAAAGAAAAAAATTATAGTAATGAATGAATGAAAAGCCACAAAAGTGCATGTGTATGCCCAATGTTTAGCCTGTCTTTCCAAGCCTGAGAGGACTTAATGAAGTTTGACACCACAGCTGGATACAGTTATCATTAAAGAATCTTCAGTTAAAGTACTAAGCCTGAGAGGTAATCCATGGACTACATGTATACAGGGCAAAACATTTGCCATCATGAAATGGGACCTATGGTGACACAGGATTTTACAGTGCCCAAACTACCTATCTTAGCACAAAGGTACTTACATTTAAAAAAGAGAATATACGATTTCTTTTAAACCACTGCTAACCTCAGTTATGATCAAAAATGTTGACACGTCAGTGACCACATTAAACTTCACCCTGACTTACAGCTCCGGAGCCTTGTATAATAACTAAGGTAGGTACACTGTTAACAAGCTAGGTCTATTAGCTACAACTTTCAGGCAGCAGACTACCGATGCAACACAGCCACACTGAGCTACAAGTCACTTTGATACTTAAGTGAAGTTGTCCATTCCAAAGAGTGGTGACAAACATGAGTCTAGCTTGACTTTGAGAGTAGCTCTGAACAAAAGCTGGCATAGATTAGTTTGAGATACATTGGTGGTTAGGACGCTACCTACAGTGAGCATGTAGATGTGTCCATCAGTGGCAATTTTGGGTTTATGAATATATTAATGAGCTACTAAAACCCTTTTTAAAATTAGGCAAAGCAAGATTGCCCTAAAGCAAACCCTAACCCTGAAACTAGGAGTAACCCTGGTCCTGACTGTAACCCAGGTTTATGTTTTCGTTAACCTCCGCCGAGTGACGGGCGTGCCACCTTAATGTTTTCGTTCATCCCTTCTCAGGATCTCTGGCAAGGACCAATGCATACTATGGACAGGGCACTGGTTTTATAATGATCAGCTACGTTGGCTGCACTGGAGAAGAGCCAAACCTTCTAAACTGCACCCACTATGGCTATGGAAGGACCTACTGTGGTCACTATAGGGATGCTGGTGTGCGCTGCCCAGGTAAGTGGAGTGTCTTACTCTTGAAATATAGCTATGCTGATTGTGAATTCACACTCATTGTATGTATAATCCTGTGTAGCACTTCTATCAACCAGTGTGAACTGCACTGATGGAGATTTACGAATTAAAGGTGGAAGCACTTCTCGAGAAGGCAACATTGAGATGTGTTATGAGCGTCAGTGGGGGACAGTGTGTGACAACTCCTGGGGGGAAGCTGATGCTAAAGTAGCTTGCAGGCAGCTTGGATTCTCTTCCTATGGTAATTTATTCTTTTTGCTCACTCAGTAAGCAGTGAACCAACAAAGTAGCACCTTGAGTAGCATTTACACTTATATTGGGTACCATAAATTATTCAAACTGTACAGTCCAAACAATGATTTACTGTTATATATCTATTGTGTAGGAGCGACCTACTACAGCAATGCCCACTTTGGTCAAGGAAGTGGACCCATACTCTTGGACAATGTTGGATGTAGTGGGGGAGAAACTAGGCTGTTAGACTGTGCCAATTATGGTGGAGTAGGTCTGTATAGCTCAAGCTGTAGCCATGATGATGATGCTGGAGTAAGATGCAATGGTAAGTTTTTTTGTTGATGCACATACATGTAGCATCTGAAGCCACTATGCTTTGCTCCCATTGGCCAATCTAGCACTCAGCAATGAGTGTAGCGATGGTTCCATTCGGTTGAGAGGTGGTTCTACTGCACGGCAAGGCAGGGTGGAAATTTGTGTGGAAGGCAGATGGGGAACAGTCTGTGATAGTGGTTGGAACAGCAAAGATGCAACTGTGGTGTGTAGACAGCTGGGTTACCCTTCCCTTGGTGAGTGATCAACTCACTGTAGCTTGACTGGTCTAATTTAGTTCATGCATGGCAAATACAGTTAACCAAAGTGTCACACTTGATTGATCCACAGGTTCCATTCCACATAGATATGGTTTCTATGGACGACAAAGTGGTCCCACATGGCTTAGTTATCCTTCCTGTACTGGAAATGAGACTAATTTGCTGAACTGCTCTCACCAGGGGATTGGTTACAGTCACTGTTACTCTTATTACGATGATGTCGGTGTTCAATGTCCAGGTAACATAAACCCAATCATTGCTAGATCCACTCAGCTGATTAATTTATAGCTACACTTAATTATGAAGTTGGAAGATGATTTCATCTAGGGTGTTGCTAGCCTCCTTTCTAGGCTCCAGATCAGGAACCTGGTCCATAATCTGAAGTACATGAGTGATGTCAAGCGTGCGTATGAAGTGCTGTGATCTAGAAACGTGTGAAAATGCTGCATGAGAGAGTGTGTAATAGATAACATATGGTCAAAAAGAATAGTACTAGACATCCTACATAGCTGCTGTGCTAGTGAGTACCTCTAATATAGCTAGCCACATATATCTAAAACTGTCAGTTTGATGTGTGCATTGGTCATGAGCATCCTAGTGTATAGCACTCTAACTACATGTGTACATTATGTACTTGAATGTAGGTTCACAACATTTAGTTACGCTGTTTCTACCCTTGATGCCCCTCATGCGAGACTATGGGCCAGGGTGAATTCTTCCACATGAGCAAGCTGGGTGGGGCAGCACTGCCTGGGAATGAGGCTAGATCTTTACAACACAAAGAAGTGTAAACCATATTGCATTCCTTATTGTACAAGACTTAAAAAAAAAAAAAATTAAAAATGGAAAAGGATATAGGGATGGCATGCCAAAAAGTATAGAAACAAGATATTAAAGTGAAGGCAAATATTCGCTTCATGTATAAATGACGGTGAGTACTTAAACCGTTTGTGAGTTATCATTGTTGAACAAAATCATGATGAGAAGAAAATGGTATTTTTGCTACCGCGCACTTTTGTGTTGAAGTCTCTTCCACGATGCTTTTGGGAAAGCTTGTGAGTTTTGCTGGTTGTAAAATCACTCGAAGATGTACGCTGGGCACTTTCTTGAGCTTAAAGCGCATTTGTGGTTGAGTTTCATGGCTTTTGCTTAAGTATTGCATATATTGCGTGTCCGCGCCATCCCTATATAGAGAGTCTACCGACTCTCTGATATTCAAAGTCTTTACCTACTATTATGTATGCATGTGAACCATTGTAATTGTGTACATGCTGCCAATAACATCTTGTTCACATGCAGCCATTTAATATTATTGTTAACCTCACACAGCTAGCATACTTGGTTTGTTGCGTTCTGCAAAACCCTGCACAAAGATTGAGGCTTTTCTATTAATTTTAGGTTCAGTAAACACTAGTTGCAAAACTGGTGCTGTTCGTCTAGTTGGAGGCGCAAGTAAAAATCAAGGAAGAGTGGAGATCTGCTATGACAATCAGTGGGGGACAGTCTGTGATACCTCTTGGTCCATCGTTGATGCTAGAGTTGTCTGCAAGCAACTTGGATACACACCAATTGGTCAGTACCAAGTAATGCATTGTGTTTATAATCGTATTGACTGTCTACACCATTTAGGCCAAGTAATGCATAGATATACTTGTGTTTGTATGAATGTCTGAACCCACAGTCGTACCAGAATCTGATTACTTTATCTGAACAATCTCACCACAGGTGCTGTAACCTACAGCAATGCCTACTTTGGTAGAGGCAGTGGTGGGATCTTTCTGAGCAATGTTGGATGCAAAGGAACTGAGTCTTCACTCCTGAGCTGTCCAAACGCTGGCATTGGAGTTCATAGCTGCCGCCACAGTGATGATGCAGGGGTTAGGTGTTTAGGTAAGGCTGCAACTCTCATAGAGCATTATCTTTAGTATGTGTGTAACTGTAAAGTTTTGGTTTTATACTAAGCACATACTTATCTAGTGTCAATACAGTTACTCCTATAGAAAATGTGCAACTATTTATTTAACTGCACATGTAGACATGCTTCTGATTGACCAAAAAAGTGCAAGTTTGAACTGAGAGAACCGCTCTACAATGTCCAGATAAGTCTTGACTTATTTCCTCAAAATGTCATTTTTGTATACAATAGGAAAGTTCTACAAGTGCAGGGCCAATTTGGAGGAAATTAACACAATGGACAATATCACAAGAATTGCAAGGAGTTAAAAGCTCAAACTTGGGAAAAATAATTCTTTATCACAAGCCTAGCCTTTCATTTAAAAAAAATCAACTCTTAACTCTAAAGTTTGTGGAAATGCTGTGCCTAACAAAAACACCCCTCCCCCCTCCTCCCCCATCCCACTCCCAAAACTGCTCTGCTCTCATAGGACAATGAAGTTAAGAGATAACATAGGGTGTAAAACATGATACAATCGCACTGGTGGAAGGTTAGAACTCTTAACTCCAATGTTTGTAGAAATGCTGAGCCTAATATATTTTTGAAGTCACTCTATAGGTGAAGCCATAGTAGTGTCACATGACATAGTATCAGTTTTAGCTCAACCAGAAAAGGTTGGAGGACATTTCTATCAACTTGTTTTTTTTGGCCCCAAAAAATGCAAAATTGTCCAAAATAATTTAATGCACTCTCTTTGCTTGGATCACTGTAATAGATCACCGATTGGTCAGTGCATAAGATAGCAACAACTTGCTGTAAAGAATACAATAATTATGGGTTATAGTGTAAACTTGTAACCGTAACAACCATTTGCTGTAAACTACAGTATATAATGTAGTGTAAACTTGTATACTATAATCCACCACATCACATACATGCTCATACTTATTGGGGCGAGCGTGAGCGAGCCCCACACTAGTGAGTTGAACGGCGGAATTTTTCTGATATATGTATATATATATATATCGTACGTATGTCCATTGCACGCGTACGCGCACCAAACACGTGCGGACCTAGAACTTGTATAATTCAGTTATTCAGAATTCCTCGGTTTAGAGTTATTGTAGTGAACACAGATATTCTGAATACTTCCAGAAGAGCACAAATCCATCGCAAGATAAGGAAGACAGGCTATGACGATGGAGAGAATGGGCTCAACGTGCAGCAGGGACAGCCGAGCATAGGCAGGAAAGATTAACGAAGTGCAGGGAGAGAGATAGGGCTGGGTGCTCTACCCTGCCGCTGCATGAATTCGTATAAACTTTGGTTCTCTTTGTTGTGCATATATATATACATTGCAAACACGCAGTATATTTTGCGTAGCTGTTATGCCTATGCAACACCAACCACTACGCAACTCGCTCACGCTCGCCCCACAATGCACTGCATTCACCTAGTAGTATACTGTAAACTAGATGATTAACAAGGAGCAGCATGTTTGCTTGTACAATTTAGTAGTACTCATGAATGTCATAATTGCACTTTCAGCCATTCAATCATTGCACTCGAACTCATGCTGTTACTTATACAAATGTTATTCAATTTGTGCTTGCAGTTCCAACCAACTGTACGGAGGGTCAGATCCGGTTGGTAGGGGGGCTGAGAGCAGGGACAGTGGAGATTTGTCTCAGTGGTTTATGGGGTACTGTCTGTGATAACTCTTGGGATAGCCGAGACGCTGGTGTGGTCTGTAGGCAGTTAGGATACCCTGTGCTTGGTAAGACTGTTGATATTAACACATGACAATAATTGGAGTATTGTTGTAACACCAGAGTTGTATCTATACTGCAATTGACAAACCACAGGAGCCATTCCAGTTGCTAATGCCAATGTTCGACACAAAGCAATACTGCTCGACTACATCTCCTGCACTGGAAATGAGGAGTTCCTAGCAAACTGTACCAACAATGGAGTCGGAATCACGAATTGTGGTCACTATAATGGTGCCGGTGTAAAATGCCTAGGTAACGTTATTTTAATGGCAACACATAGGTAGTGTTGTATTGTTATAATTACAGTAAAACCTTCTTATCCGGGCAGCATGGGACCAGGGGATGTCCATAACTTAGAAATGTCTCCAATTGAGAAACATGTATATTGTGTATAGTCATGTATGCAACGTATGTCATTGAAATATCATAAAGTAAGGCCACTCAAATTTAATTTCCTGTTTGTGGTCCTACAAGTTATTAAAAATGACGCAAGTAGCTAACCCAAGTGTAAAATAAACTGGTATTCCAAACCCCAGTTGTACTGGTATTCCAAACCCCAGTTGTACGAAAGTAGACACTAAGCATCCTTAGAGAAGCCAGAAGGGGGTGAAGCCACTGGATGCAGACTGTGTATGTGCAGGGCCAGAGGCAGCTATTTTAGTCTGGTACATATACAGTCATCTGTTCTGAGGGCATGCTCCCCAAGGAAATTTTTTTAAATTAGGTGCTTTGAGATCGCTTCTAAGGCTATGTTCAGGCCAAGATGATACTAGAACAACGGTGGTGGAAGACATTTGGGATTGTGGGAGGGTGAACGATTTGTGTGTGTGCATAAGCACGCACATGCTAGGTGGGTCTGGGGGTATGCTCCCGCAGGAAAATTTTGCAAATTAGATGCTCTGAGATTGCTTCTGAGGCCACTTTTGGCCCAAACCGGCACTACAGTTATCACTGTTATCTGTACGTCTTCGCATGTATGACTCTAATTCGTATAGACGTCCACATGCCATGCAGTGGCCGTTGCTGAAGAGACCAAACTTCTGAGTTTCCAGTGCTGAGTACTATATAGGCCTACTGAGCTTGGGGCGGGGCCACAACGTAGCGAGACTCGACACTCATGCGCCGGGATCTCTGCGACATGCTGCGAGACTCGAGACTAGTGACAATGGTTACGCTATCTAGCTGCAGTGGTTACTGCAGCTAGTGAAGCCAGTTGAAGCAATTGAAACCAAGCTGCGTGAAACAACTGTCTCACAGGATCAGTTTTTCCAAACTCTCAACACTGAAATGTGATGGGCTAAATGGCTTGATCTGGCCTCTTTTTTGAAGGTTGCCATCATTTACAAGCATGCAATAAAATTTTATCATTTCGTGCACGTTAGCCCTGCCCACATTTCGCAGGTTGGTCTCGCATCCGAACGTTGTGAGAAAGCCCCAGTCCTCTTGTCACAACTTTGGACACTCAAAGCCTTAAAAAGGCCTTTTCATACCTTAGCATCCGGAGCTATGATGAACACTGGGGGAGAATACACACGTGTAAATTAGAATTCAAGTGACGCCATTTTTTACTCCCTCACAAATTGGTACTACCAGCCATACCAGTGCCCTGGCAATGTGGTTGCATGCTGAACACAGAGCTTATACAAGTCACTCTGACCAGAAACAGGACCAGGAACAGGAAACTAATTTTGTATGGCCAAAGATAGTGCCCGGTAGAAGGAGGTGCCTGTTAATTAGAGGTCCAGATAAAGGAGGTTTTACTGTATACTATTGGTTTTATCACACAGCTCCAGTGAATGCTACAACACCTTGCACTAATGGTGATGTTCATCTTGCTGGTGGATTCAGTTCTAATCAAGGCAGAGTAGAGATATGCTACAACAACCAGTGGGGCACAGTTTGTGACAACTCCTTCACCAACATTGATGCTAGGGTAGTGTGTAGACAGTTGGGATTCCCAGCATTAGGTGAGCAGGAGCAGAATTAGTCTCATTCCCAGTACAGTACACATATGCGAGGGTCTGGGAATGAGACTGGTGCAGAATGTAACAAGTAGTGATACACTTTTGATATTCACATAGTTCTAACTTGTACATACCAAGTAGTGTGATTGTGTTCATACTGTAAACGCCAAAATAGTGGCGGGCAAAAAATTTGGCGATTTTGTCTGAAAACCGTGATACTAAAATATTGGTGAATTTAAATTTGGCGGTTTGTTCATGGCCAATCATGATGACGTCATGTGTGTACATACGATTACTAAGTGCAAGTGCTAGAGCTACACGTGTAAAGGAGCGAAAACGAGCTACTTGGCTGTTGGTAGGAACAAAGAGCGTGTTTGTCTTATGGTACAGTCGCTATTTGTCTGCCGTTGGTTGCTCACAGGTGAACTGTCATACCAGCAGTAAGTTTGATAGCTGTTGTGCCTATCCGTGTTTTACGGATATCTCACTGCAGCATCTGTTTCCCGTGGGCTACCGATACATTTTGTTCACTGTTGTTTAGTAACAGCTAGAGCTTTCATGCCTGCCAGTCTGATAGTGATACCGGTTTATTCCCACTTCGTCAATTTCCACTTTGTCAATTCCCATTTGGTCAACTTCCCACTTTGTCAATTCCCACTTTGTCAATTCCCATTTGGTCAATGTTGACAATGTGGGAATTGACAAAGTGGGAATTGACGAAGTGGGAAGTTGACAAAGTGGGAATTGTACGCTGAAAAATTGAAAAATGTGATACTGTCTATGTGAACTAGTGTGTAGCCTTCATGGACAATTGATTTTCGTCCTTTTGAAGTCTCCACAAATGTTGCTTGGGCCATCTCAATGCTGAACCTTGATACAGGTGCTGTAATGAATGGCTTTTTATACCACTACCAACTGAAAGGTATTGATAGTCTAGACTTGAGATGAAAGCTTCAAGCTGGAACAAGTGTCCCATGAATGTTTTCTTTAAAATTGTGCTTATCATGAAGTTCACTGATGCACTAAAAAATTTGCTGATTTATAACAGTGGTTAGAAGTATATAAAATGTAAATCTTCCCATTTGGTCAACTTCCCGTTTCGTCAATTCCCACTTTGTCAATTCCTACATTGTCAACATTGACCAAATGGGAATTGACAAAGTGGGAAGTTGACCAAATGGGAATTGACGAAGTGGGAAGATACCGTGATACCGTAGATCCTTCTTCAGATATCGAAGTTTTTAGGCCAACTTCCGGTGAACCCGGGTATAGCCTATATAGCCTCGTACCCAATCCTACACCACAGGTATCGTCGCTTGCAGTACGAATAACTTCTCCGCGTTATTCGTACTGCAAGCGACGATAGCTGTGGTGGAGGACTGGGAACGAGGCTAGGTATAGCCTCGCTTCGCTCGGAATTACATTGTGTGTGCACAAAAATATTGGCAGTTTTAAATTTGGCAATTTAGTTGCTCATCGCCAAACCGCCAAATTAAATGTATCGCCAATATTTCTACGTTTACGGTATATGAGAATGTCTGAAAACCATGTACTGCCAATCTAACAGGTGGTGTAGCCTACAGCAATGCCTACTTTGGCAGAGGTGGTGGTGGGATTTTCCTGAACTATGTTGGATGCAGAGGAACTGAGTCTTCACTCCTGAGCTGCACAAATGTTGGCATTGGAGTCCACAACTGTCGCCACAGTGATGATGTTGGAGTTAGGTGTTTGGGTAAGGTTGCAAATTCAGCACTCCTGAAAGCTGTGCATAGGTAGATATGCTGATTTATTTCAGTTCCAGCAAATTGCACTGATGGACAGATACGCCTGAAAGGAGGGTCAACTCTAAAGGAGGGAAGAGTTGAAATATGTATTGACAGAGTGTGGGGCACTATCTGTAACAACCTATGGGACGGATATGAAGCTCAGGTAGTATGCAGACAGCTGGGGTATTCAGCTCTTGGTGAGTATATATTACCTAGTGGGTAGAAATTTAGTTACTGCAAATGATAACACTCTTGTTAATAATTACAGGAGCACTGGCATTTTCAAATGCATATGGTCATTTTGGACGTGGGACTGGTCCCTCGCTTCTTGACCAGCTTAGATGCACTGGGAGTGAGCAAAATTTACTTAACTGCTCTCACAGTGGTAGGGGGGTCACTGCATCATACTGCAATCGTTATTATTATGATGTTGGTGTCAAGTGTTTAGGTAAGTCCAAACTTGGTGGACAAAGTTGTATGTGCATTTTTTTTTAACCATTACAACTTACTGTTTTGCACTTTGCAATATTAGCTCCTTTTTCCCCGGACAACTGTACTGATGGCAGTGTTCGTCTTACACACGGGTCTACCCCAAGAAATGGAACAGTTCAAGTTTGTGTCAATCGCACTTGGGGAAGCATTTGTGACTCTGGTTGGAGCAGTCGAGATGCTACTGTAGTCTGTAGACAACTTGGGTTCCCCACACTTGGTAACAGATACCTTACCTCTCTATGTACACTTGCTCGCTGTGCATTCAATCACTATGGATGTTTATATAATCCACTAGGTGCAATCCCACACTTCAACTCTTTCTATGGCATTGCAAGTGGGCCAGTCTGGTTTGGTTATATGTACTGCACTGGAATTGAAAGCAGGATACTCAACTGTGTTCACAGTAGGATTGGTTCATCATGTAGCAGTAGGGATCATTCCGGAGTAGAATGCCCTGGTATGCCATTAGGTTGCTATTTTTGGAAACATGTAAGTATTCAAGCATACCTGCATGCACTTTTGAAACATGATAATTTTGTGGCTGTTCTTGTTACGAGTATTCTTCTTTGTTCCTGACAGTTCCTGTAGCTGGCAACAACTGCACATATGGTTCCATTCGTCTAATGGGGGGTTCCACTGTGAGGGAGGGCAGAGTGGAGGTTTGCTTCAACAATCAGTGGGGCACTGTCTGTGATGACTCTTGGGGGACGGTTGATGCTGGTGTGGCATGCAAACAGCTTGGATTTTCCTCTAATGGTCAGTATTATGTATTAATTTATAGACAACTCTGAATGAATCTGTAGTGCTAATTAAGTGACAACCTTAGCTGGATATGTGTAATTTTGCCTACTAATATTACAGTGAAAGTATGTATATGGATTTACAATGCCAACTGTTGTTTGACACACAGGTGCTACTGCCTACAGCTTAGCGCGCTTTGGTAGAGGAACTGGAGGGATCTTCTTAGACAACCTCTATTGCAGAGGAAGAGAGTCACGACTTGTTGACTGTTCTCACAGTGGAATTGGTGTTCACAACTGTGACCACTCTGCTGATGCTGGTCTGAGATGTTTAGGTACATATCCACAACCCTGGCCTCATTTCCAGGCAGTGTGGGTTTTTTGTTTGTTTGTTTATTTGTTTTTCTTTTCAATTTTCCTCCCATGTTATTTAGGAGTGAGGTGTGAGGATAGCACTCCTTTTTAATTATTTTATAACTTCCTGGTTGATTTCTGTTTACCCATAATGATACAATAACCACGCATAAGGTTTCTGATGTTTATTACCTTTTTCTCTGAAAGCTCCAAACTGCTTCAATGAAGGGGAGATTCGTCTGAGTGGCAGAAGGACCTCTAGAGAGGGAAGGGTGGAAATATGCCATGGTGGTGTTTGGGGTACAGTCTGTGATAATGGATGGGGCACTACTGATGCTCATGTGGTCTGCAGACAACTGGGGTATCCAACAATAGGTGTGTTCACATACAAACCAAGACTGGGCATGTCATCACACCCTGGATTCACCTGCTGGATCTCTAATTCAGTGCATGATGTTATTTTTAGGTGCCAGGCCATTTTTATATGCATCCTTTGGTCGTGGAAGTGGTCCAATTGTAATGTCATATGTTGGATGCAATGGGCTGGAGACTCATCTTGCCAACTGCACCTATTCCACACCATACTGCTCCCATTATGAAGATGCTGGTGTCCGGTGCCCAGGTATGCTGACCTTGTGGAAAGTAATCCTCTAAAGTTTAAATCCTATAACACTTGTTGTACAGATCCTACAACCACAACTGCTAATTGCACTGATGGAGAGCTACGGCTTAGAGGTGGAAACAGTTCACGAGAGGGAAGGGTCGAGATGTGTTATGAGCATCAATGGGGGACAGTGTGTGACAGTTTCTGGGGAACAAATGATGCTAAAGTAGCTTGCAGACAGCTCGGATTTTCTTCCTATGGTAATTTCCTGCATTAATGTTCCAGTTACCATAGACTCCTGGTCATCTTTCTTCTATAGGAGCAGCTGCATACAGTAATGCCCACTTTGGTCAGGGAAGTGGACCCATACTCTTGGACAATGTTGGATGTAGTGGGGGAGAAACAAGGCTGTTAGACTGTGCCAATTATGGTGGAGTAGGTTTGTATAGCTCAAGCTGTAGCCATGATGATGATGCTGGAGTGAGATGCAATGGTAAGTGCTGCTCAATTTCATGTTGATATATAATTTACAATCTATTTTCATCACCAGCTACATCCAATGAGTGTAGAGATGGTTCAATTCGGTTGAGAGGTGGTTCTACTGTACTTGAAGGCAGGGTGGAAATCTGTGTTGAAGGCAGATGGGGAACAGTCTGTGATAGTGGTTGGGACAGCAGAGATGCAGATGTGGTGTGTAGACAGCTAGGCTACCCTTCCCTTGGTGAGAACACGGTATGAAGTTTGTTGGTAGAAATGATCCATCTATGCTCTGTATCTCAATACTTCAAGGTGCCATACCTTACTACAATGCACACTTTGGCTCTGGGAGTGGTCCAATCTGGCTAGACTATCTCTACTGCAGCGGAAATGAAAACAGCTTGCTGAACTGTTCTCACCGTGGGATTGGTGCTACAAGTTTCTTCTGTGATCACTTGGATGATGTTGGAGTTCAGTGTCCAGGTACAAAGACACTGCTGTATGTTAGCCTCATTTCCAAGCGTTTCCCACAGTTTTATTACTTACAGTATGTGAAAGCGATCAAAAACTGGACAGTGGGAAGGCCTGGGAACAGGGCTAGCTGTATGTAAGCACTGTTTAGCAGACTAATTATGATTACACTATATACACATTCAGCTCCAGCTTCTACTCCTGTCTGCTGCGATGATGGTGAGATTCGTCTTGTGAATGGATCAATAGCGAGAGAGGGGAGAGTAGAGATCTGCCACAACAACCAGTGGGGCACAGTCTGTGATGACTCGTTTGGCACAGTGGAAGCTACAGTGGTTTGCAGGCAGCTTGGCTACTCCACTTTTGGTAAGCAACCATGCATATTCCACATTGTTACAAACGAACCACATCTTAGCTCCCTAGAACTATTGTCCACTGTTTGAATTTGTATCAACTCATTGTTGCAACAGGTGCTATTGGCTATGGCTTCTCCCGTTTTGGTGGTGGGACTGGTGGCATATTCCTAGACAATCTAGGTTGTCATGGATATGAATCAAAGTTGCTAGACTGCACACGTCCTAAAATTGGTGTCCACAACTGCAATCATAATGCTGACGCTGGTGTCAGATGTCAAGGTATAGTTATGTGTATTTTTAGGTTAGGTACTTGATTTACATAACCTTCTCCAACCCTAGGGTCAACAACAGTTAGTCGTGAGGATCGTTTATGTGCAGCCACAGTACAACCCTATCCCACTAAGCCAATGATTACACCACCACCCAGCAACATACCTACACAACCGACTCAGCAAAGTGAGTCTGCAAGATTATTTCTCTGTCCACGTGTTGCAGTATCTGCATTAGATGGCTTCACTATGCTCTTTTCTAGGTCCATCTGTAGTCCCAACTGGGATTAGTAAGTTGCACCATATTCGATGTGCCCTGTACTAATTCCTCGGTACTAATGACTATTAGCTGTAGCCTAGCCATGTAACCACAGTGAGTTGCATGTTAAAGTCTGGACCACTGACCATGCCTCAATGCACACCCATAACCTTAAAGATTTCCAATTAAAAAAATAAAGAAAACATGAAAGGTAAATTAGCGATCAGAAGTTAAGGTATTATAAAATTGATTCCTACATATAACTATACTGAGATTCACTATATATCATAGCTTAAGTGATTACCATAAATGGAGCTCTAGTACTGAGCATATGCACAACATCCTGCATCTTTGCTATTATTATTATATCAGTGTCTGTTTGCCGGTGATATAGCATTGGTGAATGTAACCACAGAACTCAAGAACAAAGCTGTTGTTAATGTGGTGCTAAAATCAAATAAGGTAATAATTGTTTTGTGTGTATTCTTAGCTAAACAAGTCAGTTATAACTATATGTATTTCTTCCTACCTTAATACAGCTGGGACAAATTGAAAGTATTGTCACCATTAAATCATACATCTCAAGCTACTGTTTACAGAATGATGAATGCCAGTGCCTTAATGACTCGTAAGTTACTATTTTCTTTGTTGCTGAGCGCTATATAAGGTAGCACCTGTCCCATTTTAGAACAGCTACACAACAACATGTTAAGTGTTAATATTATTTTAGTCACAAAAACAATGCTTCAATTGTTTCAGTTGAGAAAAAGTGGCTTCAAATATGTACCACATCCATGAAACCAAATGCCTCAGAGTCACATGTCAACAATAACGTTCAACTTTATTTTAAACACAAGACTGCATCCAAATAATGGTGCCAATGAAGTAAGCCAAAGTTAGCCAAGCACTGCCTACCACTGCAGTTAATATAATATAGTAAATGCCTCAATTAACCACCCACCACAAATAGTTAAGACAGTTAATTTCATGTGCTTACAAACAACGGAAATGCACTATTTCCAGATGCTATAAGTGACTGAAATGTGCTAAATGCTTACTTTTCACCCTTAGGCTAAGTATAAATATAGTTAAGATAAGTAACTACATTTGTTAAATGTTTTATATACCTTTTACCTGTTCACCTTTAGGTTAACAGATCGTACAAAACGTTTGGCCAGGGCTGCTGATGTTGACCTCCACATTGTGAACTTCACCACAACTGAAAATGGGAGGATCAATATTTCCTTCTATGTCACTTTGTCTCGTGAAACACTTTTAGCAGACTCTCTGGAGGCTCTCCTAAACAAGGCCTCAACATCAAATACAACCCTGACACAGAGCGGTATTTCAGTAGTTGAGGTGCACAGACCGAGGGGGGTCATTGCTACTCCAGAGCAGATATCAGGATCTTCTAGTTCTCAAGTTTTCATTTTCGGGACTTCATTGGCAGCACTGGGTGTCGTGATACTGATTGGAGCACTGGGATGCATGATCACTGCAGGGTATGTGTTCTACTCAGTCCCACATTTGTACAATACTCAGTTAATACAGAAATGAGTTTAAAATCAGATACTATCATAGCACATGCTTGCAATTACACTCACCCACGATTCAACTGGCACTGGCCCATACTAAATTAACTACAGTCATTGGATCCTGTGAAATTGGTTGGTTGTGTGTTATTATGAATATGTATTAAGCTAGAGTCCATGTTTTGGGACATTTTTTAGTAAATGTCCAGTCAAGCACATATATACATGCTGATTGAGCACTTACGCTGATTTGATTGTTTTCTTCCATTTCATTGCAGGTTGATCTATTGCAAGAAAATGAAGCATGGAGCCAAATATGAGACTCTAGTTGACCACAGTGGCATTCCTGCTTTCACTAAATATAAGGTGGAAAGTGGGGGCAACCCAGCCACTGAGTGAATTAACTTATACTGCTGCCTATGTATGTAGCTTACAATGTAACTGATTATGGTACTAGGTTATTAATTTTTTGTCTGACTGAAGTGTTGACTGAACCATTTTTGGACCTATTATTAATGTTGTATGAATGCTTGTTCTAGCAATATTAGAATGTTGTTGCTACCAGCTTAAAATAAACGGTATAGGCATTAATCAATGTGGAAGTTCTTGACTGATGTTACAACAGAGACTTACCGTATAGCGGGAAATTTTCGCTGGTGCAAATTTTCGCGGAAAAGCGTCCAGACCCTTCAGAAGAAATTTTCGCGGTTTTTATTTTCGCGGAACGGGGACGCTCTGACCACACCCCTACTGGTTGATGCGACATCTTCGGAGCGTCTCTTACGGTTTCGTTGGTATTTTGTACAGTAGGAGGCTGATTCTTCTTTACAGCAACCATTTAGAGGGCAGACAGACTGTAGAGAACCATCTTGTTCACATGGGTACTCGACGTATGCACGTAATGACGTCATCATTTGAAATTTTTTCGCGGTTTTTATTTTCGCGGAAGCAGGTCCGTCCGCGAAAATCGCGAAAATTTGCACCCAGCGAAAATTTCCCGCTATACGGTATGATGGGATAGTATGCCTGCATATATAGTAGGCCAGCTAGGGCATGCAAAGCTTGCTGATCTAAAAATAATGAATTAGTGCTACATGATGTTATAGGGTTCCATTTACCAAGAGCCCACCTACAAGATATTATAATTCTATAATTGTATACAGCTACTAAGATATGACTAGTTAACACACATTCATTCATAACTTCATACACTAGCTTTCAACCATGAGCAATTGGCTCAAGATATGACTAGTTAACACACATTCATTCATAACTTCATACACTAGCTTTCAACCATGAGCAATTGGCTCAAGATATGACTAGTTAACACACATTCATAACTTCATACACCAGCTTTCAACCATGAGCAATTGGCTCAAGTATACGGCATGAATTTGAGAATAGCCTCGCTTCAGGTGTCGATCAAGTACACAAATACTATAGTAGGTACATTGTGAGTGGTTCCTTGTACATGTTCTGCAATAATCTATTTACTTGAATAGGAAGAGTTTGAGATCATTAGACCTTGTCCTCGTGCTATGCCCTATATCAGACTCACTTTGTTTACAATGGCTGTTCTGCAGTAAATCATTTGCTGGAATAGAAGCAAAAAATGCTAGTGTGGATCCAATTCAGTTGGATTGCTATGATGACTTTACATGTCAAGCAAAAAAGTCAATTTTATCACACTGCATTGGGGAACCAATTTTTTTTAAAGTTTGTTCCACCTAAGAAGTTCTCAATAGGGTAAATTTGTACAAATCATCTTGCCATGTGTAGCATTGAAACTAGAAAATAGTTTGTAAAATGTTCCATTGTATTGCTATGGCAACCAAACAATTCTGATTTAGAGGAGACTAAAGCAGCAAGAGAGAAAACAATATTGCATGGTTAAAGTTAAAGCATAGATAATATACCTACAGAATGGGATTGGAAGCACCTCACGTGATTGCGTACTACTTGAACATTTTTCTGTTCTTACCACTCGATGTTTTGATGCTACAAGTTGCCTTTCTATATACTGCTGTACCTCTAAGAAATAGTGATTTGTCATGGATCACAGCCATTTGCGCTTTGTTTTGTGTGAAATGTTTTCAATCCCATTCACAGTAGAATAATTTATGTAGTACCTTCTTTACTAGTTTGTTCCCAGTTTATGTTACCTCTGAAGACCAGTACTAAGGCAATAAATCTGATGGATATGGCAGGGAAGAGATTATTGGCAACTTTGATGCTTCTCTTGTTTATACTCCTATGATCACATGATCATGACTGGTTTCTTGCTTTTCCAAGTCATGGTTCATCTACCATTGTGTCCCTCTAATGGAGATTCCTTCTTATAGCAAGTGGACCAATCACAGCTTTACAATGATATGATTATATGGTAATATGTATAGGATCCCTGTCAGCAGGGACTTTTGCAGGTTTGCTATATAAAGTCCTGTAACTTGCCAACCCTATGCCAATCTTAATACTGCCACCTATTAACAAATGGTATCATTATATTTGGCCACACCAGCTGAAGGATATAAATATTGTCTCAGATCATTAGTTGATGTCTGTCATAATAGTTAACAAAAACAAAATCCCTAAACTGGTAAGACCAGCTGCTAGTGAATACCTTTGTTGCAAAAACAAAATCCCTAAACTGGTAAGACCAGCTGCTAGTGAATAGCTTTGTTACAAAACTGTAGCTGGATTTATAAATGTCTTACATTGAAAAAGGTGTAAGTAGTAAATTCAGTTTTTTGGGAGCTTATATGAACCCTATATAAAGGTGACCTGGCAGGTAGTATAACACACTTGGTGTGGTGTTGGTACTTGCAGCCTGCGCTTGCAACAGCAAAATTTGCATTGAGCACAATTCAAGTAGGTGACAAACAGATGCTTATAAATGCTCTTATAATATTAATACTCCTTCATTAATTGCATTTTTGAGAAATTTTTTTTTTCAAGATTGGCATGTTCAAAACTGCATCATACTACTTCTTTTACACTGGTAGATCTGTGATTGTGAAGTGCAGGTGGCAGAAAAAATTCCAAAGCAATGTATGGCTACTATTCCAGACAATGGCAGTACCTCCTGCCAGTTTTCTTCATCCTGCAGACGACTCTATGTGCAGCCACAGAATACTATGTGAAACCACAAAATAGCTCCTGTGCCAGTGATCACTGTAACACACTCGATGAGTTAGCAATAAAGTACGATTATGCAAGGATTAATAATATCATCCTTACTAATACCACAGTGTACTTTTTAAATGGTACTCACGAGTTGAAGAGATCAATCGTAGTGAAGGAAGCCCGCAACCTAACCTGGGTTGGTACTAGAACTGCAGTCAGTGGCATTAGAGATGTGACTATCAACTGCACTGGCATCTCTGGTGTAGTTATGTTTCAGAATGTTGTAAACTTGAATGTAACTGGGATTACTTTTACGCACTGTGGAAAGGTTCCAGTCACAAAGGGACTACCAATTGGTGCCCTAATATTTTCTGATGTGTTCAACCTCCAGCTGGCTTGGGTAACTGTACAGAATAGCACTTATGGAGGTATTTTCGGTCTCAACATCATGGGAAATTCATCTATAGGACACTCAGTGTTTCAAAGTAATGGAGTCAAGTTCTATTCAGATTCTGATCCTCACATTCATATACGGTATACTAACTGTAAACAGCTGCATTATTCCACCTCCTACTCACATAAATGCAGCGCTAATTTCCTGTCAATGCTGCTGGTTGAAAATTCACATCAACTGGTTATTCACAATTGTGTACTCAAGAGTGGTACATCTGGGTCCATGAAAATCGGCCTTTATCACAACGACTTTACTGTTAACTTAGATGTAACTAATACCACGCTACTTTATGGTCGTACACCAAATATGTGGAGTTCAGATGTGTCCCTTGACATTGAGGCTGAAGCAAATTGCCTGGTGACATTCAGTAATGTATCTTTGAGCATGGGATATGGAGAGGGATATGCTTTCACGTTAAAAATTGCTCCTCAAGTATCGGCAAATTTTCTACGAAAAATACATATCACTAACAGCACAATTGACAGGTACACTAGAGGCATTCTTTTTGATTCTGATACACCACATGACCATTACGGTATAGCAAAGTCCATGACAACACAAATCCTATTTGAACATTGCAACATTACAAGAATGGCTAATCAGAGCATCGGAATTGGCATGAGTATCACACTTCAAGCTACCACAAACTCACAGTATTTTTTCTTCTTTAAAAATGTTTGCTTTAAGGATAACAAATCTAGCACGAAATTGACAACAATAGTCAACAGCGAGCAACCATTGCCATCCATACTGTTTCTTGAGTATGCTAACAATATTCACTTAAGTGACTGCAGGTTTATTGGAAACAAAGGCACCCCAATTGCAGTTTATGACAGCAACTTTACAGTTTTCAATACTCTCATCTTTGCAAACAACACTGGATATCAAGGCGGTGCAATCGAATTTTACAGAGAAAGCCATATGATTGTCAGTCTCAAACGTAACACTGAACTACTATTCATTAACAACCATGCTGAACACCTCGGAGGTGCAATTTATGTACAAGACAGCAAAGATAATAACTATCGTCGTGACAAATCTTGCTTTCTTCAGCTAAAGGATTCTTTTGTCTGCCCTACCCTTAAAAGCAATCGGTTGCATCTTACCTTCAAAAACAACACAGCTCGTGATGGTGGTGACGCTATTTATGGTGGATCTATGCACTATTGCATTGCTTGTATCTGCAACATGTACCGCACATTTATCAGAGCATCAGACATCTTTATTTTCAATTATTGGAAGATGGTTCACTATGAAGTACCAAGTGGTAGTTCAAATCTTTCACTTGTTTCTTCCAAGCCTACACGTATGTGCCTGTGTGAAGATGAAGAACCAGATTGTTTTAATGTGCTCACAAATGATACTCGCTACCCAGGGGAAACCTTTACCATTTCAGCTGTTGTCGTTGGCCAGGGGTTCGGAACTGCAGATGGCTCAGTGTACGCACAATTTCTACCACTAAACAAAGATTCACCGCCTAGTTTTAACGAACTTCAGCAATCGCAAAAAGTCAACCACAAAAGCTGCAGGAAATTGAAATACACAGTCCTTTCATCCAACTCAGAAGAAGTCATTGTACTGACTGCAAACAGCATTGTTGTATCAGAGTATTTGGATCCACCATATGTGGAAAGCAGTGCTCAGTTATACAAACACCTACAGATAAAGCAATATAATACTGGTCTTTCGTATTTGGCAGTCTATCAAATTCAGGGCCTTTTATCATTTCCTGTGTACATCAACATCACTTTACTCCCCTGTCCACCAGGTTTCATGCTTTCAAACAAACCAGCCAAGTGCATATGTCACACCACACTTCAAAATCACAACATTAGTTGTAACATTGACAATCAAACTGTCCATCGAGAAGGAACAATGGGATCAACACATCTTTCGCTGGGAATAAAAGCAACGGTGTAATAGTACACCAGCACTGCCCATATGGCTACTGTAGACAAGAAGAGCTTGATATCAACCTTGACTTTCCAGACACCCAGTGTAACCTCAACCACTCTGGTATTCTTTGCGGTGGTTGTAGACCAGGACTCAGCCTTGCACTGGGATCATCTCAGTGTCTCAAATGCTCAAACAAGTACATCGCACTTCTCATACCATTTGCACTTGCAGGAGTACTATTGGTAGCATTCATAAAGTTACTGAACCTTACTGTATCAGAAGGAAGTCTGAATGGGCTCATCTTTTATGCCAATATTGTGGGTGCTAATCAGGCCACTTTCTTCCCACCAGGAAACACACAGTGTCCACTGCTAACCACGTTCATCATCTGGCTAAACTTAGATCTTGGAATTGAGACCTGCTTTGTCAATGGGTTGAATGGCTACTGGAAGACATGGCTGCAGTTTGTTTTTCCTGCCTACATTTGGATCATCACTGCAGTCATAATTGTTGTTTCTCACTACTCTTCAACAGGTGCAAAAATATTTGGTAACAATTCTGTCAAGGTTCTAGCCACATTATTCCT
This sequence comes from Agelas oroides, assembly GCA_949130485.1. Classification (NCBI taxonomy): domain Eukaryota; kingdom Metazoa; phylum Porifera; class Demospongiae; order Agelasida; family Agelasidae; genus Agelas; species Agelas oroides. The sequence goes on from OX422195.1 coordinate 7,225,035, forward strand.
TCTTTCCTACACTAAACTCCTCCGCACCATCATAACTGCCTCTGCTTTCACATTTCTAGAATATCCTGATCAGTTTACGTTAACTGTCTGGCTATACGATGGAAACATTCCATACCTTTCAACAGCTCACATTCCCTTGTTTTTAGTAGCTCTCACTACGTTCTTGTTTCTTTGGCTCCCATTTACATTGATACTGCTATTCATGCAATGTATTCGCAAGAAAACGCATCACAGAGCCCTGCGCTGCTTTGTAAGGCTGAAGCCTCTATTTGATGCTTACTTTGGCCCCTTCAAAGACAAACACTGCTACTGGGTTGGTGTAATGCTGTTAATGCGAACTCTCCTCCTAGTAATCTATGCCATTAACCCCAGCAATACTCCTAGACTGAATCTCTTCGCAATAGCAATAACCACGTTTGCACTAGTGACATACACAGCTACTGTTGGGAAGGTGTACAAAAAATGGTATCTCACTTTTCTTGAGAATTCCTTCCTATTCAACCTCGGGGTTCTAGCATTAGGGACCTTATATGCTAGTGGCCAAGGAAGTAGCCATTCCGCAGTTGTGCACACACTAGTGGGCATCACATTCCTCAAATTTGTGGGGATGGTCTTCTTTCACGGATACACTTCCATCAAGGGAGCTCGAGTTTGGCAAGATTGTTGGCAAAAACTTTCCAAAAAGCATGAGCAAAATCAACCAGAGAACATTCCCGTCCACTATGTGCCACTCGAAGGATCACAAGCTGAACCCTTCAGGGTAAACAGGGGACAAGCAAAACAGCAAGTTATGACTTTCAATGAACTGCGTGAACCCGTTCTGGATTATGTCACTGCATGATAGCAGAATACATTTCCTACATATTCACCTTTCATCATCTAGAAGCATAATATTATAGACTTATAAGAACTGTGTGTGTTTTTCCATTTCATTTATTATGCATTCATTATAGATGTTGTTCACTCTCTTGGATAATCTACATACATTATGATCCTTACTATGTAGCAACAGCAATAAATTAGCTGTTTTAACAGGTGACAAAAGTCAAATTCAAATTTTGCCTAGGCTAGCCTTATTCCCAGGTTCTTGTGAGCCTGTGAATGAGGATAGCCTAAAGTATGTAAAGATGCACTGATGTAGAACCAAACCTTTTATTTGTCATACTATGTATATTGACATCAACAATTCCATGGTTTCTTATTCTTTCTGATAGTTCTTGTGCTCCTATGATCCTGCATGTGAGTTGAAGTGAAGCATCAAAAATACACCACATTCAACTTAGGCCCAGCAACAATGGTCTTACTGGGGAGTAACAGACAGTCGTGGGGTACAGTGAGTGATGTGGGACTAGTTCAGTGAAAGTCCCCTGCAAAACTTTGGGGTTACTTCAACCACATTTTTAGGTTGTCTCAGTTGCTCCAGTGTAACCAAGAAATCTTACCAAATAGGTTTTCTTGAAAGTTCATTGAGGAGCTTCTTCTTTAGTTACATTAGCTAGTCCCTTTTTTTCAGAAGACCTATATATTTGGCTGCACACCTGACATTTCTACCAGCCACCAAGGAACTCCTCCAGGGGTAGATGTTTAAGAGCAAAGCAAACAACAAACCTCCCCAGAAATGCTGATTTATAGGCTTTGACAGGAGATACTAATTCAACAAAAGAGGGAAGCTTCTCAACTACACTCTGATTCAAACTGTAAGCACTCCTTGAACTCCACATGTCACACACACAAAAGGAATGCAACTGAGGTGACCAAAATATGGTTGAAGTAACCTAAACCTTTTTACAGTGCTAGAATGTGACAGTACCTTTTACTGGGTATGCATCCACAATTTTAATAATAGCCCATCAAGTACACAGTGCAAGTGCAACATAGTTACCTTCACAGGTGGCTTTCCAGAGCAGTGACTCTGTGGCGCAGAACTAAATTTCTTTGTAGCCTCCTTTCCTTCTTCTTTCTCATCCTGCTCCTGATCCACCAAACTGGAGAGTGTGGTTCCCAATGTGGGATGAGCGTTCACTATAACAGTCTGGTATGGATAATCATGTACCACACTAGATAGTGGTGTCTCTTGACTTGAGTGTGATTGGTCTAAGATGAAAAACAAGACATACTGTTAAAGTATATACTACAGCACAGCTTGTAGAAACTTCATGTATTCTCGAAGTAGTGATGATATAATACTGGTACCTTCGTTTTCCTCCAGACCATACTGTTGCATCTTCTTCTTCATCTGTAATCGTCTCTAATGAGATAGAAGGTCACTGCTTAATAACTGGATAGCTGACGCCTTGTTAATTGAGTGAACTTTGAATTACACGTACACCAGCAAGGGTGTCTGACATATGGGAAACTCAGACAGTGAGGTTAGAGTGGAAATTTGCCCAGGGTGGTCTGATCTGGTTTACTGGTATGCAGGAGTACTCAGACACAGCAGTTGATATAAGTCCCTGGACACACTTGCCCAGGATAGTCTAGGTGTCCACGGCATGCAGAGATACTCAAACATTTTATAAGGACAAGTCTCTAGACCCTTTGCCCAGGATCGTCTGGTGCTAACCCTAATCTTGTAACAAGGTATAATGCTTTGGTATATACTGGGTAAATTCAGAAATATGGATGTTCACCCTGCCCTCATCCCAGTGTCTAAGTATCTGTGTATGTCAGAGATGTCCAGGCTGTTCACAGTTGTGATCAATTGCAGGTGGTGAAGGAAGTTTTGCTTATGAGAATGCCTATTGCCAATCCAGCTGGTAAGCAAGTAATCTTTTCTTCACTGCAATGTTAACTGGAAAAAAAACAATTTTTTCCACAAAAAAAAATTGTTGCATTAAGATAACCATCTTCAAGTAATCCAACATGATTGCAGCCTTTGTAGGAACAAAAAAGAAAAGTGCCGTGACCAGGATTCGAACCTGGGTTATTGCGGCCACAACACAATGTCCTAACCACTAGACGATCACGGCTAGACACCTCCAAACTCTCACATATAGGTTTATGAATCACGTTCTTTCCCATTTAGTGAGTGTGAGTAGGTGAACCAGCAAGCAAATTAGTGGATCTTCCCTTCACCACCACATTAGCTGAAAAAGCAATTTTGTTCGTGAAAAATTTTTGTTAGATTAAGAAAGCCATATTCAAGTAAACCAACATGATGCATCACAGCACATACAAAATCTTAGTAGAAAAAAAAAAAAGTGCCGTGACCAGGATTCGAACCTGGGTTATTGCGGCCACAACGCAATGTCCTAACCTCTAGACGATCACGGCTAGTTATGGCCTAGTTTTCACAAATAGGTTTATGAATCACTCACTTCTCGTTTCATCTCTCTTAGCACCTCCTTCGCTTTCTGCAACTTTGCAAGCTGCGCCTTCTTTTGCCGCTGCTTCTTTCTCTTATGAAACCCAGTCAAATAGTCTCTACAATAACATGGAAAGCAGAGAAACTACGTATTAACAGTTGGCTATCTAAGTCTTAACTGAAAACAGCACAAAAATGACAGACAAACTTCTTGTAGATATCTAATGGTATTAGAATACCGTCTTGCTTCCTCGTCGAAGCGAACAACAAGCTTCGCTTTCCCTTTTCTCGGCTTCATACTTTTATTTTTCAATTTTTCACTTGCGCTAAAATAGAGAGACAACTGACTCAGCACAGCAGATCAGTCCAGCCAAGGGGTCGAGCTGCAGTTCAGCTAGAGAATGGCTGAGGTAACTTTGAATGTGTGTAATACCTAGTCTTGACCCCAGACCCTTCTGACTTCGGTTGGTCTGAAGGATTTGGGATCCAGAACCAACTCAAAATTATATTTACCTCAAGCAGTCAGTCCAATTAATGTTTGCAGGATTTGGTCACATGACACAAAGTAGGTTGGAAGCTAGTAATTAGTCAAGGTAGCATGCAACTGCCATGGTGGCCCTAGTGAAATGTGAAATTGATTCACAAAGCTCCAGCTGGACAGCTATTGTGCTTGTATGCGAAGCATTTCAGTGGTTTCTTGGGAATGCCTGCAGAAATTTAGACATCAGAAAATTGTTATCCTTACAAGCCACACCACTCTTCACACAGGGATGGTGCTGGTATGAAAATCCAGACTTGAGTTACAAAGTTTGGCTGGTGTAGTTACCATGACAGTTTGGTTCTGTGCCTCCCACAAGTTTACCTAAGAATGGGTAGGGGGAGGAAGATCACATTTCTCTGACAGAGGCTCAATTTTATGCAATCTTGCCTCTTGTCACATGGTATGCAACATATTACCCTCTACAGAAGGAGCTGGACAACGAGCAAGCAATCAGGCTTTCGCTTGTACCACAGTTCTGCAACTTAGTGAAAACTGCTCAAACAAATTACTCAGATTTCAATCTCCCATTACTCCAAACTTTGCTACTTGACCAATCAGTAACCCATTCCCAACTTAGCCTTGTTCCCAGGCTCTTCCCATGCACAAACGAAAGCAACGGAAAGCTGGGCGGGGCCTGGGAACAAGGCTATGCCCAACCCTGTAGAATATTGTGTCAGTGTTATAGCTGGTTAAAATGCATCAATGTGATCATACATAGCCAACCTGTCTAGCATCTTGACTTGCTTCTTCCTTAGGAACTGCAAAGATATGTGAAGAAACTTCTCCCCACGTAAGTGCTCACAAACCAAGAGCCCTGTGTACTCCCTTATTCAAAGTTGTATCATCCCCTATTCCAAACGTTTCATGTTATGTGTCTTCCTCTAATCATCCACCATGTTTACTGCCCCCTATTACCAGTGCCTCTTTTACCCCATGTCCAGGGCTACCAGACCCTAGCATTACTCACTCATAGTATTAGAATTACACTATGTATTACATGGCCTAGTGGCCTTGTTTCCAGAACAAAGCATCCGGGTACGCAAACAATCAAAGAACGACATCTCCCTGAGTACAACAGGCAGGCCTAGATGTTATGCAAAGTCACCCACTGTGCAGTACATGTTATGGCGTCTGATAACAATTCCCGAGTCTGTTCTGTAATGTGAACTAGTCTGATTACATCAGACTCTAAGCTTTGAAGCCAGTAAATGTAGTACAAGTGAATGTAATGATGCATGTTCGTATCAGATTGCCTATTTTACATGCAAAGTGTACCTGTGTCTGGTGGGTACCCCATTTAAACTGAAAAAACTTGCCAATGAATTCAGGAGTCTAAAGCTATCAACTGTCCGGCTCAGACAGTTCAGCTGCATTTGAGCCATAGTGCATTTCTAGCTGTGAAGTAAGATGTGTCATAGACACAATTTGTTTCCTGCAGAGTGGAGGGTTTGGAGTGTATCATCATTTCAGACAGAGACGGAGTGCAGCTTGTGGAAGGTAGGCTGCACAACTTGAGTATGTAGTGTGTTGCCTTATGTGCTACACAAAACGGTGGTCCCCATCTCCTGGTGCTAACCAAGTAGAGTGTGGCAGATGAGGCCTGGTCACGCTGATATCAGGCAAAGCAACATCTACAACTCTAGTCCTAACTTGTCAAGTCCCTTCCGAAATGGTTGTGCGTGTACAAGTCACTATGAATCTGTGGATCACTGGAAAGATTTGCGACTCACTGAGTGCAACAGTTCACGGTTTACTCAACCCTCTTACATATTGTAGGATAGCCTGGGGACAAACATGTCTGTATACTATACTGTGAGGTCTAACCAACTTGTGTACGACCAAGTACTTCCCTAAAACCTCCCACCCTCCAGCTCATGTTGGTGGTGTCCCCTCAGCGGCTATGAAGCCTCCCTTCCTGGGAATCTTCTCCATTGCAAGTGAACAGGTGAGACTTACCAGCAGCATGCCTGGATGAAAGATTTGTCAAGAAAAGCAGTAAATGTTTGATTGTAGATGTGTCGTAATCAAGCTCACATTGAACTGCAGTTCAAAGTCCATGCAAGTATGTCTTGTACACATGCACGCATGCATGCGCACACACGCACACACACACACACACACACACACACACACACACACACACACTTAGGCCAGCAAGCTCGGTCTGGGCAAGAACAGGAGCATCATCTCCTACTACACGGGACATCAGGTGGTCCAGTTCAACTACTATCCTCTCGTTGTTACCTTCATCGCACAGACTAATTCAAACACAGGTAAGACACTACCATATTGTCTCCGTTGAACGACTATGGGCACTTGTAGCGAGACTTGGTAGAATCAGTGGTAGGCGCTTGCACCCTAACCCTAACCCTAACTGCACCGAGAAGTACTTGAATGGGTAAGCTGCCTTTGTGTAAGTGACCACCCCCCCCCGCTTCCAGATCCACTTAGCACAGTCAACCTTGGCAATCCTGAATTGCGATGTTGCAGGCTAGCGAAAAGCTGAAGCAGGTATAGTCATATTGCTGAAACTGGTTATGTACTGTGCAGGGTTGTACCTATACCAGTATAGGTATTGGTATAGGTGCCTATACTCATGGTATAGGCACAGTATAGGTATAGGTAAGCTCATAACCTATACTGATTTTGCATTCCTCAACTTAATTAACAGTGAAAAGTGTGAAATTTTGAAAAGTTACAGTATAAAATGGTAGACTTAGTAGTTAGTGACAAAAAAATAAAATCCACTAATAGTCAAAATCCACTAATTATGATGTCATACAAGTTGATACAACCAGCTGTGAATATCTGTATCGGTATCGGTACGGCCGATCTGATAGCTAATATTATTGTGTATCTGCAGTATAGGCAAATTGTGGTATAGGTACAACCCTGGTACTGTGTGCTCATTTACTACAAGACTACTACTCTTTCAGTTTAAGCTGGTTGTCTGTTCCATATAGTGCCGATATATCTGTAACTTTAGTCATGCTTAGGGTTAGGTTACAACGACTATATAACCACCCGCAGCACAGGTGGTCCCACTGTTTTATTGGACACATGCAGCTGAATATGTAGAAAGAAAGAACTAAGAAACTAGCTCACAAATGAAGAAGAGAGCGGCCTAAAGTGTAACCATTTTCCCCCTGAAATTGCATGTCTGCTAGGATGAGCAGTGAGCAATGTAGCTACGTTGTCACAGGGAGAAGAGTGGAAATGATTCCCTCAATATAATCCTACTGCTGCACTCTTGCTCACCACTTCTGTCTACACCACCCACATAGATACATGCAAGGAACAATCCGTATACCTAGTTTATAAGTACTGTGCATCATTTGATCTTGCGCAGGTTTGTTGTATGCTCTTGAAGAGGACATGCGTGATGCTGTCAATGACCTGAAGGGTGCTATAACTGTACCCTAATACCTACAGATATGAGACTGTATGCAAAGTACTATAATATTATGCAATACTATATGTTGTCGTCTCACATGGCTATTTGTACATCTTGTTATATGGACTCTTGCTCACTTTGTTACCTGCTGCACAACGATCACATAGCACCACGGTGAACTGTGATGTTATACTTGACAACCAATTATAATATACACAATAAAAATGTATTTATGTTATAACTGATAAATAATTAGTCGTCACTTGTGAATTGCAAATGTACAAATGCTATCTAGGTAAAGCTGAATTACATCAATGGCATGGCTTACCACCCTAGAACTGTGGATTTACAGGTCATGTAGCCTGGCTATATGAAACCAGCACACTTCACCACTTGGCAGACAGCTATAGCTGTATAGTCACGCAAGCCACATCCTTCACCAAGGGGTAGTCACTTATATGTTGCCTGTAGAAGTGTTTGCGACCGCGATCAAATTTTATGATTGGCAAAAAGTTTGCTTGATCGCTTGATCGTCCCCTTCTGAGGCTCTTGATCGCTTGATTTTCAAGGGTCAAAGGTCAAATTGCAGCTGCGCGTTCTTGATTGTTGATTTTTAGCAGTTTGGAGGTCACCTTGATCGCTTGATCGGCCCCCCAAAAGGACTTTGATCGCTTGATCGGCCCCCCAAAAGGACTTTGATTGCTTGATCGGCCCCCCAAAAGGACTTTGATCGCTTGCAATGGTTCAGTTTTGATCCCGGTCACAAACGCTTCTACACGGGACATATAAGACCTGTGTTTCGTTTGTTTTCTGGGACCCTGACATCACACTGTCTCATTTTTAATTCACCTGCACTGTTTCACTACTTTCCCTTTGTTCCTAACATATTCCATGCTGTTATTATTTTGGTTGTACACATATAGTTCGAGAATTTCCAGTTTATCCCTTTCGTATTATAGACTGTCTCATAAGCCTGTTTAGGCTGGTTGCTTTTATGCAAGTGACATTAAAAATTTTGATTGATTGATTGATATAAGTGACTACCCCTTGCTTCACCCTTCCTCTCTAGCTCTCTGATCTGCGAAGGGTGTGGCTTACGAGACTAGACTAAGTCACCAGAAAGGTAGTCTCGTGCCCAGCCGGATGTTTTTCCGGCTGGGCACGAGACTACCAGTAAGGTTGATTGCATTTCCGGGGCACTAAATTCTCACTTCGCCTACCAGAAACAACACTTCTTAACGACATCGACAGCAGGAAGATAGCGTTCAGAGCGAAGCTTCGAAGGCTGAAACGTCCAACTCTTCGTGAAAGTTGTGTACCTTAGATCTCTGCATCTATCGACGAAAACATGGCGGACCCTGAACAAGGTGATTCTAGTCATAATTTCTGTTTGTGCCACTGTCAACTTTAATAGTCTCGCGTAGCCAGACAGGCAGACTCTCCCTGCGAGAGTCTGGCTACGTGAGACTACTGTCAACTATATAGTATAATCAAGCATGTGGGTTCTTTTCAGCCTACCCCCCTGGCAGCTACCCACCGGAACAACAAGGCTACCCCCAAGAGCCACCTCCCCAGCAGGCTTACCCACAGGAAGCCTACCCCCAGCAGCCACCTCCCCAGCAGCCACCTCTCCAGCAGCCCTATCCTCAGCAGGCTTATCCCCAGCAGGCTTATCCCCAGCAGCCGTACCCCCAGCAGGCTTATCCCCAGCAGCCGTACCCCCAACAGCCATACCCCCAGCAGGCTTATCCTCCACAGGCCGGCTATCCTCCAGACTACAAGGGAGCGCCTCAGGCTCCTTACCCTGCACAACCCACAGGTAAGTGTTGCTGATGGCCTAGTGGTCCCAGGCCATTTAGCAGCAGAGCTTTATTTTCACTTCTGGGTGCACTCGACCCTTCCTCAAATGTTAGTCTTCCTTTGGATGGGACTTAAGCCAGGGAGGTTCTCTTGGGCTTCTAGGATCTCCTCATTAAGTTGGTTATTTCAACTAAACCATTGATCGTAACCTTAAACTGCTGTTGGTTTCAGCTGTGTACGCATCTACCCTTTCCCTCTTCTGTGTGTTTACTCATGGCTTGAATGTATCATGCCTCTCTGTGACAATGAGACAGCTGTTTTTTAATGGTGGGGCTTGCTATGAAGGGACAGGAAGGTTTAGTGAAACTCCAGTCACTAAACAAGACCCCTTATATACGTCATCACCAGAATGAATAGCTGCTCACTATCCTAATTGTGGCACTGAATGCCTTTAGTCATTCGGTCAGTAAATGGTGATTCAAAGAAAGCGAAAACTGATCTGTTCTTGGTTAGCCTCGTTCCCAGGCTCCTCCCCAGCTTTTGTCACGTACATGTATTATGCGACAATAGCTGGGGAGGAGCATGGTGCAACAAAATCTAGAGAGGATCCTGGAAACCCAGCTATCGTTTGGTTACTGTTTCATTTTACAGTTTACATTGATATGTAACAGGCAGATCTTAGTTACAAAAATGCGTACAGGCTATTTAGAATGGAAACTGTAACCGGAAGTTCAATAGTGTGGATACAACGTATTTGCTTATCATGTGACACATAATTCTACTTTGCCAGACACCCCGACGAGGGAGAGCCTGGGAACGAGGCTAAATATTAAGTGTGTTTCACTTCTCTGTATATTTTCTCCATGTCGCTATCAACTAACTAACTAACCTTGTTCTCTCCCCACTAAGGAGAGGGAGTTAGCTAACTCGTTCCCAGGCTTTACCCCTCCTTAGTGGGGAGAGCCTGGGAACGAGGCTACTAGCCAACTAAAGTGATCCATGTGTAATTTTCATGCATTCAAGCCCAACAACTAGTTCCAGTAGGCTTTAAACCCACATAGTTTGTTCATGCACACACATACATACATGTACAAACATACATACATACAGACATGTACAAACATATCGTATAGAAATCACTTATCGTCATTGTTGGATTCACTCTGTAACCTCAAAAGTAAGTCTCGTTCCCTGTCAGACTGGGAATGAGACTGATGGCTTCATTTATACAATTCCCTCTATGAACCATTTGGATGGTTCACAGTGGCTGTGTGTGTTAGTCAGGGTAGACAGACTTGTTCCAGCGTCTGCTGTTGGACTACTCTGAAATGAACTCCTTGCTGGAGCAACTCCATTCTAGTACTACCCCCTTTCCTTTCTCTTTTCTCCAGGACCCCCACCTCCCTACTACGGCCAGCAACCCCCTCCGGTACAAGCTGCTGGGGTACGTTACAGACAACACAGTTAACATAGAGAGTACCAAGCCACTGAAGTACGACAGATGTACATACCTCTGTCATCAAAATGACCACATACATGCCATGTCCTTTTATGGACCCACACTCGTAATATGAATACAGAAATCTATTCCTTTTACAATAATGGCTCCCAAATGCTTATGAGATAGTGAAGTTCCCTCATAATGTCTATTCAGCTATGACTCCGTGATGTAATGTTTGTATGTACCACTCCTACTACATGTTTGGGTGATCACACCATAGAACTTCCTGAGTGCTAGAGAATACTCACAATCCTTCCTGTAGTAGAGCCTGTACCTAATTACACACATTGTACATAAAATAACTCTTTGCCCTTGGACTAACTGTAGGGAAGATTGGCATGTACACACAAGCTCCTGTGGTAACTCTCGTGGAGCGTAACAAACCAAACAAGCCAACCAACTGTATGTTAATTGCCAGATGTAGAGATTCATACCTCTTTTGTTAACATGTTTAGCATTCCATTTCCTTTTACGGATATGCAGTATGAATACTGAAGCATTTCCCTTGTTAACATAACCTGCTTACTCAGCTACTTAGTGAAGTTTCCCAAAAGTTGCCTCTGCCAGCCACAATCACGGTCTTGCCATGACACTACCCTAAATGCCCACTGAAAGTGCAGTGTATTGCTCCAAGCGTACACATCCCCTTCAGTTGTCCAGTAACCTGCTACTCACGGAAGTGAAACCATGAACACAACAAACAAAATCGTTGCTTGGCAACTAAAACCAGAATGTAGTCTCATGTGAAAACCTATCTCTTTTGTTGTGGTTTATGTCTTCCTGGGTGTGTTGAAAGGCAGAACTCAGTAAGAAAAAAAAAAAATTCTAATAAAAGTATTGACGTCTCTGCCATGATATACATAACACTCACCTTCAAGTGCCTTTAATTTCTTGCGTGGGGTAGCAGTCCCTACCTCCTGGTCACTCCAACACAGTGTGCCTGTTGGCTGAAACACATCCTGCACAGTGCTGTAACATCTGAGCCTGCCCTCTTTTTATCCGAGGGAGATGTGGTTCATTGATTGTTCATGTGTAGCAGTGACCAAACAGAAAAGGTTACCAGCTAATTTTCTCCAGGATGATGCGCTGTTACAGTCAAAAAAGCCACTCCTCTAGTTGTTTATTACGGCTAACTAACCTTGTACTCACCAAACTGGAAACACAGTTATTGGTGTTACCCTATTTGGGAAACAAAACCATACACATGTAGGATTGTAGTCATATTTGAAGCCTCTTTCATATGATGTTGGCCCATTTCTTGCTGGGCGTGTGGCAAGGCCGAACTTTCAACAAAGCCGTATGTTGGACGTTGAGATTCTTCATTGTGCACTTCATGTGCACTTCCATTCTAGAAAGATGGACTAGTTTGTGACCTTTGCTAGTTATACTGGAGTCATCACTAATTTGATCGTGAAATGTAAGCTAGATAATAAAAGTCTTCCTTCTCCCCTCTCCCTCCAACAGCAGCAGCAGCAGTCAGCTAATGTGGTTGTGTTACAACATCAACCCCAGCCAACATTTGTAGCTGTACAGCGCTATGCTCCTGGGGACCAGGGCATGGTGCTCGCCGTCATTGCGACATTCATTGTTGTCTTCTTTGGCTGCTGGTTCTCCCTCGCCTGCACCATCCCGGCCATCGTCCTTGCCAGCAATGTGAGACATGACCCAGGGTGGGAAATACAGTAAAACCAAGCATTCCCTGTTGTGAACAAAATGTGAACACCTCTGGCATCAGGCACTATATGGTATCTGCCTTAGAGAGGTTTTTCTGTATGCATGTGAGAGATGGCCTAGGATGGGGAATACACGTGCAAGCCAATGCACCACTCTTTATGTTAATGTAGTCTCGTTCCCAAACCCTCAGCAAGACCCCAGTAAGAAGGGAGGAGGGTCTGGTGGATATACGTGCATGTACTGTACTGAGGGTCTGGGAACGAGACTAGTCTTAATCCATGTATCACCAGGTACAGGTATTATTACCAGCAGTATACTATACTATGTATGACCCTCTCAGGCACAGACCTCTGCTACTACTGGCGATGAAGATGGTGCAAAGCACAACCGAAACTTCTCCTATGGCCTCAGTACTGCAGGCCTGGTGAGCGGGATAGCTGTCTATCTTGCGTGGATCATCTATGTGATTGTTATTATCGCTCGATAAAGACTCTTTATACACCGTACTGTGCTGATTGTGAACTGGCATAATGAACCATGATTTTGTATGTATTTTACATCCCATGACCCTATATCAGCATTCTATATATAGTAGTGCTCATGTTTTGTAGAGATGTTAGTAGTATGTACACAATGTTTGCATCAGCATTTTCTTACTTTTGCTGCATTGATATTGCAATATGATTTTGGTTTATATATGTTATGTGGACATGTCTAAGTTTGATATAGAAAGCAAATATTGGAGATGGCTGAGACTTGCTTGGCCATGCCGGTTGGATGACTGTGGTAAGTCTCGTTCCCAGATCACTGACCCTGCTGCACATGAGAGGGTACATGGGTTCTGGGTATGGGATTAGACTATGGTTGACAATGTACATGAAACCATGCATAATCAAAGCCAGTCATGTGCTCCTAAACCCTTCAAAGATTTACCTACAGGAAGCCTCAAAACCTCGCAGTTGAAAGTCACCATACATTATAATTGGACTGCAGTGGAGTAGCATGTGCCATGCATGAAAGAGTGTGGACACTGAGACGGATCATCAGAACTATGGTTTGTATGTTAAATACTACAAGCCTGAGCAGCTACAAGTAGTATTGTGCATATCATAATCTCTGTGCAACACTTGGTCTGTTATTTGCTGATAACCTTATAGCCATGCAGCTCCTCCTTATGGCTCAGAATTGTTGCCACTATCCCATGATGTGCTGAACTTGGGTTATGAGTAAGATTGAAGCAAGGTCAAAATTCTGTACCTCTGTTCTAAGCCTGACATTCTCCCCTCATGCAATTTTAATCATTGGTTGAAAGTTATTATGTGTGTAACTGTGTACCTAGCCTCATTTCCAGGCTCATCGCAGGGTCATCCCCACGCAGTGTTTTGGTCGCATAATGTACAAAAAACAGGGAAGATTATGAGACCAAAAAGTTGGGGAGAAGCCTAGAAACAAGGCTGTATGGACCCTTGGCAATGCATGTGTGTACAAGCCACAACTAACAGCCCTTCATGATCAATGTGCCCTTGTTTTGATGCAGGAATGGGCATTTGTATATAGCACTGAGTCATATGCACCTCAAATAAGAACGCGAAATGTGAGACAAACTGCCACTCCTCCCCTTCACAACAGTTTCCTTAGGTCTGAGTATTCTCCATCATATTCATGTGGGAAGAGGTGATTGTAGAACCCAATATCCTCCGCAAATCTCTCCTCTAATCTTCTGAAGTCAATTGCTTGCAGCTTAGAATAATACTGCTGTACATGTGATATTGTAGGATTGCTCTTGTGTTTTCCACGGTCCCAGAAGAAGCTTGAGTTAATGTTAAGGTAGGCTAGAATGTTGTTTGCGTCCCTACGCAGTGTGGCAAAGTTTCCAACGTAGTCGTACTTAATGGCGCAAGGCTGGCAGAGTTCCACCATAGGCTTATAGTGCTCATTCATCAAGGCAGGGTCTGAGTCGTAGAGAAAGTGGATAAATTCTGAAAATGAAGGGAAAATCTCTTCCTGTTTGGCTAGTCTCTTGTTGAACTTCATTCTGTAGGAGGACAGTATGATGTGTCGCACGTCATCCCAGATGCTCTGTTCTGCAGGATTAGTAATGAGGGGGTGCTCGATTTTGTTGCGATAGGCAGACAGCACCCTCTCTGGTGGGTGCCTCACAAACATGAACTTGAAGTAGTTCCTAATAGGAGGGAAACAATGTTACAGATAAATTCACGTAAGCATGTCTCATTAATATGTGCGCTCTTGTTCAAACCCTGCACTATTGGTAATTTATAGTGCTGTTCAGAAAGGGAAAGCAAAGTGTCACAAGACTCACAACTAGTTTAACAAAAAAAGTTTCAGTATAGCGGATACATGTACTTAGCAACTACATGTCGAGTTCATGCTGGCATAATTAACCATTGTATGCAAATTAGAAAAGATGCCTAGAAAACCATAGTCATCAAGAATGTAAGATTTAGAGACTGATAGTGCGAGAAGAAACTTCACAGCACAGTGTGCTCACAATCGCCATTGTAAGTATAATAATCACTGTAGTGAAACTGTTAGTCTCAGTCCCAGACCCAAAACCAACCCCAACATGGATTGCTTTCAGTATTGCATGCATTATACTGGAAGCGATTTACATGCTGGATAGGTCTGGGGATGAGACTATGAAGCTGTAAGAAGTTCTCAGTTACTGTACTATTGCTCTTGACTTGGAGATTCACTTATTAATGCAAGCATTCTGAACCATGGTGAAAACTGTTACTATAATTATGGTGGTCAAGATCCTGTATGAAGTCACACAAGAACCAGGTTGTTACAACAGAAGCCTTTAAGAATGTGGGCAGCCATTCCTAACACATTAAGTATGAGAATAATTATGCACTCGCATAGTATAGGCCATAGGATGTGACCAAGCCAGCTAGCAGGAGGTGATATGGAGACATATAATTTACCTCAATCTATACTCCTGTTCCTTTGGGTTATAGTTCTCCAGGGATCTCACCTGCCGGAATACATCAATACTGGGACGTAATTTCTCCTCCGGATTTACCATTCTTGCTAAGATCAAAAATACTCTCTTCCAGTTTGAGCACCCTACCTGCATTCACGATATCAAAAAATGTTCTGTTACTGAACAGGTTACCAGTTAGTACCTGGGATTAACAACCTGTCGAGAACTTAAGAGCAATAGGTTATACATGCTGAGTGTGCATATACCTATAGGCTTTCTGTGCTCAGCGTGTTAGCACAAGTCTAAGAGAGCTAGGTTATAGCATGCTATCAAGAAACATGGCCTGGTTCCCAGATCCTTCTGTGCTCCATCTCTGGGGTGGGTGGGACCCTGGTGAACAACCCAATCTTAGCATACGTGTCCCAGGCTGCATTCCTGCTGTCAATGTTGGTGTGGGAAATAATGTCAGGTTGGCCAACCAAGTGCTTTGTCTTGATGTTGCCAATTTTCAATGTGCACGTGATTGATTAGCATAGAGAAATTTGGAGCAGTGAATGTCCAACCATATCAGGTTCTGATAGCAAAGTTTGCAGTGAATAGTTGCAGTTTGAGTTGTTCACCAAGCAGTTCCTCAACTCTACGGGTCTGGGAACCAACAACAACAAATATCTTATGGAAGGCTGGCTGCACACCTTTGGAACATAGCAAAAGATCAGCTTCCTCTCATCATCCACTAGGAGGTGATGGTACAGGTCTTGTAATGTGGGCTCATGATATACTGTGGATGGCAGGTTACCAGAAGAGCAGAAGGCATCCATCCTCTGCCCCTGATCCTGTAGTAAGGAAAATAGTCTGTTTCTCTAATATTACTAAAATTAATATGCCAGTGTGCTTGTTTTGAACTTGACCCAAGTAAACACTACTCAAGAATTGTGACTTAGGTTATCCTTACCTTGAAAATTTCAGTGATTGTTGCATTCTTGTCAGATGAGGGAGCTGCAAAAGGAAACCAGGGAGTGTACTGAAGTACCTTGTACTACATCAAGTGCATTGTGGCACTATGCAACCAAAATTAGCAAAATTGTCTATAGGTAAGTGAAAAATGATGATATAATACACCATGGCTCTCAGCAACAATCCTGTACCATTATTAGTGGGAGTTGAAGAACCTGCCTGAAGTTTGGCTTATGGTTCTCCACGTTTATAGCTTAAGCCATGGCAGTTTGTGTGCCCTTAGCGTAAGCATGTGACAGTAACAGTCCATATCCTTATACTATGATTACAGGTATTGTGGTGTGGACAGTGCCACACTAGAGACTGTGCCACTGACATATCAGTGTTCCAGTAGTGTCTTCACAGATTACAGAACAGTTGCGTGTTCTATTATCTGTGAGGTTCTCTAAATCCTAAATAGTATTGACACAGGCAAGAGCAGATCCCGATAACTTGATAAATCTCTAGTACTTCACTGTTACTTGTTGGTATACACTCCTCACCAACTTTAGTGTAGTCGACCAGTGGCTCCCTGATGCGAAGAGCCGTATGGCGGCGCAAGGGTTTTCGCCTACATGGAAGTGTCACCATGCCTATGTACGGAAACCAGAGGAAAGATAACGCAAAAAGCAACCATAAGACATTGTAAATAATACTCCGCTGGAGCCCAACGCATGGTAGCACCATGTTTTGTCGTCCTAGATAATTTGACCCGATCTGAAGTCCTTCGAATCTCCCGCTTTCTGTATAGCAACAGCGGTATTTTTACCAACCCCGTTCCCAGGCCTCCCGGCGCGCGCTTGCAGTTCGCGCGTGCGTAATACGGAAGTCGCGTTGTACGTTTCACCATAGATAATAGAGTCGTAACGCTCTATTATCTATGGTTTCACCACCCACCACGGCCACGGCACTGCAGCATTCTGTTTGAACAAGTTTGCTGGAAACTTTTGTCTTGTTGCCAAGCAGCTGAGATCTTCTGCATATAAAAATCTGACGAAGAAACCATGGCGGATCCGGGACAAGGTTAGAAAGGTTGATCTGATCGATGGACCCAAGTAAACACTACTCAAGAATTGTGACTTAGGTTATCCTTACCTTGAAAATTTCAGTGATTGTTGCATTCTTGTCAGATGAGGGAGCTGCAAAAGGAAACCAGGGAGTGTACTGAAGTACCTTGTACTACATCAAGTGCATTGTGGCACTATGCAACCAAAATTAGCAAAATTGTCTATAGGTAAGTGAAAAATGATGATATAATACACCATGGCTCTCAGCAACAATCCTGTACCATTACTAGTGGGAGTTGAAGAACCTGCCTGAAGTTTGGCTTATGGTTCTCCACGTTTATAGCTTAAGCCATGGCAGTTTGTGTGCCCTTAGCGTAAGCATGTGACAGTAACAGTCCATATCCTTATACTATGATTACAGGTATTGTGGTGTGGACAATGCCACACTAGAGACTGTGCCACTGACATATCAGTGTTCCAGTAGTGTCTTCACAGATTACAGAACAGTTGCGTGTTCTATTATCTGTGAGGTTCTCTAAATCCTAAATAGTATTGACACAGGCAAGAGCAGATCCCGATAACTTGATAAATCTCTAGTACTTCACTGTTACTTGTTGGTATACACTCCTCACCAACTTTAGTGTAGTCGACCAGTGGCTCCCTGATGCGAAGAGCCGTATGGCGGCGCAAGGGTTTTCGCCTACATGGAAGTGTCACCATGCCTATGTACGGAAACCAGAGGAAAGATAACGCAAAAAGCAACCATAAGACATTGTAAATAATACTCCGCTGGAGCCCAACGCATGGTAGCACCATGTTTTGTCGTCCTAGATAATTTGACCCGATCTGAAGTCCTTCGAATCTCCCGCTTTCTGTATAGCAACAGCGGTATTTTTACCAACCCCGTTCCCAGGCCTCCCGGCGCGCGCTTGCAGTTCGCGCGTGCGTAATACGGAAGTCGCGTTGAACGTTTCACCACCCATGCACGGCACTGCAGCATTCTGTTTGAACAAGTTTGCTGGAAACTTTTGTCTTGTTGCCAAGCAGCTGAGATATTCTGCATATAAAAATCTGACGAAGAAACCATGGCGGATCCGGGACAAGGTTAGAAAGGTTGATCTGATGGGCGCATACCTTGCATGATTTGGATGAATGCGCCCCTCCTGAAAATGGTAGCTAGTAGCGGCTGCTATAATTACATTCTTTGCTCTGTATGAGCCTTAGAGGAGAGGGATTATGAGCAAATTAACTGCAGGATTATGGTACAGATATAGCTACTGATTCTTTTAGCCACTGGAGCAGTATATACTTTTTCTAATGTCTCATCAGCTGAGCCGAATATACAGTACATTCACACTGAGAAGATGAAAGAAGAAGGTCAATTAATGTTGCAAAGCTTTTGAGCTTTGCCGAGAAATTGAGCTTTGTTGTCTCAAACAAGGAAGCATATTGACCACATTTGGCAACTCAGATTCACAGAATCAAGTGGTGAATTGCATCATGCTAATTCGTGGCTTTTATTTTGGATTCCCAGTGTTTAATAAAATTAATGTGTGGATGGTCAAGTACCTAAATAATTCCCATCTTTGGCTGGCCAGACCAAACTTATTTGGCTGTTGGTAAATTTGTAGTAGTCCCCACATTTGGCATAAGTTTGTTGCTTTCACACAGCAACGATGTGAAACTGTAAAATATGGAGATCTGGTTTGTGATTAATAAATGCTTCATTCATTGTGATCATGCGAATGTGGTCCTGGGTGTCTTTGAAGGCACCTTCTGTTGGCTAGCTTGACAAGGATGTTTTTGTTAAAGAAGAGTCATAAAGACTTTATGCATTTCTTTCTGTCTCTCCAGCCTACCCTCAGCCACCCCCAGAGCAGGCTTATCCCCCACAGCAACCCTACTCACAGCCACCACCACCCCAACCAGGCTATCCTCCACAGGCCGGCTATCCCCCACAGGCCGGCTATCCTCCACAGGCTGGATACCCCCCACAAGATCCCGGCTATCCTCCACAGGCCGGCTATCCTCCACAGGCCGGCTATCCTCCAGACTACAAGGGACCACCCCCGGCTCCTTACCCTGCACAGCCTGCAGGTATGTCCATCATTCTGTAAGCTATCCATCTATCGGTATCCCCTTTGTCTTTTCTCTGTACGCTTTTCTTGTAAATCTGGTACGGACTGCCTCAGCCTTAACTGTTTCCAAACCAATTTTGCACTATGTACTGCTTCTCTCGCACTTACTTCAGTTGAGTCAGGCCAGTAGACTCACCTTTGATATTCACAGGCTTTTAACTGGCATTTTCATCTTGAACGCAGGGAGTAATTTTGAAAAGAATGTGTGTGGGATAAGTTCTTGGCTAGAGGCACTTCTGGTGTTTGTGCACATTAGAGGTCAGTTAGCTGAGTGTGAAACAGGTTGAATCTCAGTGGTCGCAACAATGCTGTCAAAAGATTTTACCACACATCCAGGTGTAACCTGACAAGCAAGGCCACTGCATGTAGTGAATTTTACTAAGTCTTCTCCCATTTGAGTACTACAAGCTGGGTTGAAAGGTGGGCGTTTGGATGGTTTACCTACACGTAGATGCAAGTGTGATGAAACATTTTTAACTCACCCCCACTCGTAATACACTTCTACCTCACCCCAGTTGGGGTTCATTTCAGCGGTACAAACAGCTAGTCTTCACATCTTAGCTAGCCTGTTTATCACAACCTGACAAGTTTGTGGTGACCAGAACATTGCCGCCATATGAGAGTGCTGAGTGCCATCAAAACACTTTCAGTCACATGCAGCACAAAGTTCACAGTCCATACTAAATACTACTATTAGGCCACTTCAATAAACAACGTTCAGAGTTCAGGGTCATTAATAATGTTTTTTTTTGTTGGAAGCTCAAAGAAATCATGCCAGTGGAGTGACAAGAAGTATTTATTGCAGGCACCTAAGTACCGTAAGTGCTTGGTAAACAATGGCAGCAATTCACTCCTCATTTCTGAGACATTAGAAGCTAGTGGTGGGCACCCAGCTGTAAGGGGTACCAGGCGTAGTGGAGACAGCCAGGAGATAAGGGGTCAAGTCATTCATAGTACTGTTTACACAGTTTAGGCAGCAGCGGAACTAAGGGACTTTCAGTGGTTGTAAAAAGGTTTTACAGCTTATTCATGGTCATAGAAGGTGGTCTGGTCGCCTTAGTTACTTAGATATCACTCTTTAATTGGTAGAAGTAATGGGTGTGGTCCATGTTGAACTAGCAGTTGACGACGGATCACTAGCAGTATAGCTACTGAGACCTTCTTCTCACAGTTGTCCAGTAGCATCTTTTGTTAGATTTCAGTGGCAATTTGTGGCCACATTGGCTCCATACAACCTCAAAACATCCCTGGGAGTCTCCCAGCAGTGGTTACTCCCATAGATGCCATAGTCACAACTGCGAACAGAGTAAAGAATTTTGACCATCATTTTCGCTTCTTGACCACTTGACTGCACTGCATAAGTGACTTTGACCATTTGAATGCACGCTGTCAGCTACATGTAGTTGGCTTTATGACACATACTGCTCACCTGCTTGCCATAGTTAGCCTACTGATGGCTATAGTTCTGGAGTTGATCAATCTATTTCTAAACACCAGCTACTTGATCGTTATCATGTTAATGACAGTGAAATTTTGACCATTCTGAATTGCATCTTGACCACTTTACTAAGTTAGAAAATTGTCCTTGACAACTTGGATGACACTGAAGCATCCCTTGATCCTATGACCTCTTCTTGACCCTGGTCCCAGCTGTGACTATGGTGCGGATGGGAGGGACCACCCCTTGATTCCCTAGGGTTGCATGTTTGATCAGCACACTTTCTCCAAATGCAATTCCTCCCTCTGGGGCCAGAGCAGTCAAATTGGCTCTTAGGACTGCTTGACTCCTACATACTATTCTATGTGTAACCTTTAAGTTGCCATGGAAATGTTGCTACAATCAGGTTATCCCAGGCACTCTGAGATCAAGAGTTAGTGTATATCCAGGTTAGATAGGCGGTAGACTCCACACAAGGTGCAAACAGTTCTGTGTAACTGGACAGAGGGATGGCAGCAGGTACTTTGTTCCACCACACGGACAAGATGGCTATATACATAATTTCCTGACTACAGTGTATGATGTTGGGCTTGTTCAGTGATTTATGTGATCTTGCAATGCACAGATCCAGAATGCTGAACATTGAACAATGGTAATCACATTGAAGCTCCGGCCTACATACAATTTTGCAGTGACCGATGATGTATGTGTAAGGTCTTCAGAAACCACTGTACTATCATCAAGTGCTTATCAGCCGGTAGCTCACCTGTGGCTGTCATGGAAGTGCATGTTCCTATGTTAACAAGACACATCATGCGCTGTCATATAAGCACTAGTGCCACATCTGGTGTGGTTTCAACTCAGATAATAGAATAGTAGTGGCCTACTACTACCCTGTGTTAGGGGGTGTATACAACTGAGTGAGTCTGAAACCCCCACACTATGCAGTGTAGTCTATGAAATTCATCTGTGCATAAACAATAAACTAGGGGAATGCAGTGCATTGTGGGGCAAGCGTGAGGGGATTGTATGGTGCATTAGCGTTCTTTCCCACTTGCATACATCTCACGTAACAATAGTCTCACTCCCAGGTCTTGCCCATCTCCAACTGTAGCCTGTAAAACTACAGGCAGAGAACGCCTGGGGAAGAGGCTAGGATATCAAATGTATGCCGGTGTTTGTGGAGCAATGTAACTTGGGTATGTGCTAATCTTGCATTCATTGTACACACTCTGTGTCATTATGGAATGGTAGCTACTGCTGCAGGCAACAAGGTCTCAAAGCATTTGGAGACGGCTTGGAGAGTTGCAAGTTAAGGGTGAGAGTTCAACATCTTGGTACGAACAAGTATATTCCGTTGGTTTCCTGTGTCTCCAACTTATTCACATCTTGGCACTGTCTCCTCAAGTAACAGTCTATAGTGGATATTTGCTGAGCACATACAGCTGTGGAATCAGGGTTCTCTCAGGTGTGGGATATGGAGTCAGGCCTTTTTTGGTGTGGACTATTTTTCCTGAGCACAATTACTGGAGTTGTGGTATGGGGTTTCAGAAGCTCTTCTCTAGTTGTTGCTCAGCGAGGGTTATTTGATCGAGTCACACAGACCTCTCTGGTTCAGATTCTCACAAGCTACTCGCTCTGTCTTACACTGAGCACTCCCAGTTGACGGCAATGTCACGCAGCATGTTAATAATCAGTCTCCATCTTGGTAGTCGTGCCTCCCCTTCCTCACCGTTTTCAAGTCCCTGTTGCATTGGAATCAGGGTTCTCTCAGCTATGGGATATGGAGCCTTTTTGGTGTGGACTATATTGTCTGCCCTTTTCCTGAACACAATTACTGGAGTTGTGGTATGGGGTTTCAGAAGCTCGAGTCACACAGACCCCTCTGGTTTGGGTCCTTACAAGCTACTCGCTCGGCTGTCTTACACTGAGCACTCCCAGTTGACGGCAGTGTCAAGCAGCAGTTAATAATCAGTCTCTGTCTTGCTAGTCGTGCCTCCCTTTCCTCACCGTTTTCAAGTCCCTGTTGCATTGGTTCCCACTGTTCAGCCTTTCTGTCTTTTGTCTCTTAAGCAAGGGTGGCTACATGAACCAACGTGTAATGCGGAAATATTGCATCACACACAAATAGGGCAGAATGCATATACAGAATACGCACGTACCATATAAACATATATAAAAATAAATAAATAGACAATTTTCCGTTTTCACCATATCGCTGCACTCGTCCCAATTATAACCATTATTATATATCTCCCTGAAAGGGGCAGGCTTAAATGTTGTGCAAAGTCACACAGTGCAAGATGCATTTTGGCCAATACCAGGCCTCATCAGCTATACTAGCATGGCTGTGAGATGGAGACTGCTATCTTATGCAAGAAAGGCACTCAGGTGGCCGGCCTTATCCATACAGTGGAAGCATCTCAAATGTAGCATCTCTTGACTGTCCCTCGAGACCAATACTACTCCTACCCAGTTTCATAATACACCGATCTGTCCCTAATTACACAAGCAGATACTTGTTTGCTAGTGAGTAGTATGCCACACAAAAGTTCCTGCTGTTGTGAAGGGACACCCCCTAGAGTGGTTACTCATCATGCTATATACATGTAGCATTACTCTGGAATTTTGAGGGGGATGCCTTTCAATTTCATGTGTACCAGGTTTTGAATGTTTGCAGTATACAGCAAGCAAGTAAAAACTGGGTGTGAGAAGGGCCTGGGTACTGGCAAGCAATCAAAAACTGGAGCCAAGGGAAGGCCTGGAAATGAGGTTAACACATGTAATGTTGAAGTATGAATTTACTTTTGTACTAGGCAGTGGTGGCTGGCTACCAGGGTTATGGAACTAAGTCTACTGGTTTCTATTAGGAACCATAAATGCTTTGGTTATTTGACTGTATGCACATGCTTGGCCATCACTTTATCTATCTCATGTATGTTCTACAATTACTTAAGTCTTGTTATCAAACTCAATTTCCTTTCCTTTTCTCCCTCCCCCTCAGCCGCCCCTCCTCCCTACTCACAGGTATGTATATACATTTACTGGTCATCCGACTTACAGAACAGCTCTTGTTTGCAAATTGGACAGAGGGTGGAGAAAAGTTGGGAAGAGTGGCATTTATGTCTGCCCCCTAAGAGCCTATGTGTGGGTGCATGGGTGTGACTAGGTGCATGTGGGTGTGTATGTGTGTTATGACTGTGGGTGTGTATGTGCGTTATGACTGTGTGTGTGTGACTTGCCACTTACTAGCTGTAACTAGTTAACTTCCAATGACTTTACATACATGTACACATGTACAAATACAACTGCTATTGTTTTCCATAGCAACAACAGCAATCTAGCAATGTGGTTGTGGTAAGTTCACAGCCACAGGTGGTCCAAGCCCATGTTGTGCGCCAGTATGGTAGTGGGGATCACGGCCTTGTCCTCGCTATCTCTGCCACCTTCTGTGTGTTCTTCTTCGGTTGGTGGTTTGGCCTGGCCTGCACCATCCCAGCTATCTTCATCGCCCTCAATGTAAGTACAGTGTTAATTGCTTAGGTAATGGAAATAGCCAGGGTTACAGGGTATACATGAACCAGAATGACAAAGTTAAGTAAGTACAACCACACAAACAAATGTGCATTCTGGGATGAGGTGATTACTGTAATCATTAAATACTTTATGAATAAGTATCGTAATTTAGTTCATACTTTCACACAAAGGCATTTACTGTTCCAGCCCCATTGCAGATGGATATAGCTGTAGCATGGATATCATAATATATGTATGGGTCTATAATATCCATGATTTTTGCATGTTGACTGAGCAACTGCAGGAAGTTGAAGTCTTGACTTACATTGTCCTATTACATACAGGCACAAGAGGCTGAGGGTAGGGGAGACACGACCACAATGTTGAGTCAGCAGAAGCTCTCTCAGGGTCTGAGTATTGCTGGCATAGCCAGTGCCGTAGTTATATATGTCATCTGGGTTCTTATTGTGATCATTGTAAGGTCGGTTGCTATTTCACGCTTTTAAAAACATGCTATAGCTTGGATTGTAAACACACCCAGTGACTTGGTAGTGAATAAGATACAAACTGGATTTTGAGCTTAGCTTCTCAGTTTGATTATGAGTTCTTATGAGTTAACCATGTATGCAGTAAAAAGATAGATGATTGAGTCTGCTGCTAATGGTGCAGTGAACCACACTTTCCGTGACAGTTCCACCATCATTGTTCCAGGTGCAGAGGCCTCTCTACTACTGTTCCACGGTGCTAATGGTGTTACCAGCCACTAACATAAACTCTATCACAGTCAAGACTATAAAGAGCTAATAGCTTCTTTCCCATTCCCAGTAATAATTTTTCACATGGCTGCAAGACAGTCTGACAGTGTCTTGGAAATTAATGAGGCTAACAGACAGCCTCTTCATGGTTAGTAGCTAGTTCTCATAAAGGTCACATGGAGGTCATCAGTAGTGTACAACAATTTACACACTGAAACTTGTTTAGCAATGATTGCAGTGGTTGCTACACACAATGAAATAGAGCATTGTGTCCAGACCAAGCCCTGGATAGACTAGGTAAATGTGGTCTGGGAAGGTGATGTTTTGAATTATACTATAAAACTAAATCACACCTAGTATTCAGCTGGGTATACCCCAGGTAGTCTGCTTGGTTACGTACCCCATTTCCATGGGATTAATCACATTGGATGGCTGGCTAGTTCACTATGCAGTGGCCACACAGTCTAAATGTGGAGCCACATATCCCGCAACAAACTAATCGTATCCTTTCAAAAAGATAATGCTTCATGTCAGAAACTAGATCATTAATTAGTATAACGAGCGCATAAGAACGGGCGGCTAGAGTAAGAGCGTGTAACTACGTAAAATTCGAAACCAGGCGGAATTTACCGCCAGTACTAAAAATAGTAACACGCCCTGCGCACGCTGCGTTGACATAAGCCATTATGCATTGTTGCTAAGCACGCACGTGGCCGTGTGTTCTATTTTTAGTACGGTTCAATAATTTTGCCCGGACTACGGGCTTCAATTGGAGTTACATGCTCTTACTCTAGCCGCCCGTTCTTATGCGCTCTTGGTATAATTAATAGCATGGTTTCGAGTGCAATTTGGGATGAGTGAATGGCTATTAATTGCACCAGGTGAAGCCGAGTGCAATCATGCCAATCATGAGTGCTATTAATCCAAACTTGTAGGAGAAAACATGCTATTGATTGCTAATCCTAAACCTTGCCAAGTAGACAGTACACTACAATAAGTATGAGTATGTATGGGATAGGCAAGTTTATGATATACAGTACATTAGATAGTATATAACCCGTTACCCAGGCAACATCTAAGAATGTTGCCCATATCTCTCTTGTACAGTGATGTTGCCTAGGTAACAGGTTATATCCCTCCCTGGGGTGTGGTCTTGCACATTGGTGTTGGGCTACGCCCCAGGGAGGGATATAACTATTATACTTACAGTAACTTGTTGCTACTTACAAGTTAGTGACAAATCAGTGAGCTATTACACTTTTGCACTGTTGACACTCCGTTTTTCAACCAATCAGAGAGCTATTACACTTTTACACTGTTGACAGTCTGTTTTTCAACCAATCAGAGAGCTATTACACTTTTACACTGTTGACAGTCTGTTTTTCAACCAATAAGAGGGCTACTACACTTTTTTCACTGTTGACAGTCTTTTTCAACCAATCAGTGAGCTATTACACTTTTTTCACTGTTTACATGTACAAGAAGAACATGTTGCAACACTATTTGACGTTTATTGCACCGTTGTTAATTGAGCTTAACTATGGACTGTGATATAATGATATGTACTGTAATGGAACACTATAATTCATGGAGCATCATAAGCAGTAGGAGAGATACTGCAATATGTGCTCAGCTACTGTTACCTCTTGGAGCTCAAAGCTAAACAAATACGAGTTCTTCTGTTTGTGTAGTGCTCTCAACTTGTTAGACCTGCATTCTTCTGACAGTGGGTTCACCACAAACACATGTTCAAGTTGTTGTGAGAGACCCATGAGGCTCGCAATTGGAGCACTCAAGGAGGGTACACTGTCTCTGGTCTTAAGGCTAGTGGAGGCCATCTGCTGTTGCATGTGCTGCCTATGTGCTGGGAGATATGGTACAAATGGCTCCTTCAGTTCTTTTACATGGCTGGAGGAGATTGATCGTTAAAATAATGCCTTGAAGTAAATATAGCCAGCTGAATACAACATACAGTATCATGCATGTAAAAGGTATTATGTCTATTACAACTACTGTCAAATTCAAGGTAATGTGCCCAGTAATATTGATCGAACACAAGCTATGGATGACTTCAGTTCATCTTGGCTTGTTTTGCAACAAGGAGATTTGGTTCAGTGATTGCTTATGTGTCACAGTGAAACAAGTGGTTCCTTTTTTCCTAATAGTTGGCCTAACACACATGATACATTACCTCAAGTAATTGGCATAGCCAGTACGATGGTCAATGAAGTCTTCAAGCACTTTGAACTTCTTGCAGTGCTCCATTTTGACATCCTGCACAGGCAAAAATGTAATTATGAAGGTATGGGTCTGTGTCCAGTTAAAATCTGTGCACACCATGAGCTTGTACTTACATTCCATGACAGATGTGTCAAGTGTGTCTGTCCAACTGCAGCTCTAGTAGCTGAAAGCAGAGCCTTCAGACTGGTGAAATCCCGTACCACTTTCAAACTTGCACACACACTGATGATATGGTGTAAGACTGAGACCTGAAAGTGTCAACAAGAGTTTTGTATTTGGGTTCCATCTGCAGCTAAATCCATTCTTATCCATTTGGCTGCATTCAAACAGTGTACCCCTGCCTACCTGCACTTGTCCTAGCACACAGTCATCTACTGTATTACATGTGCCATGAAATGTTACAATAACTGATTCATAGTTTACAAAAACTTTGAGCTAAGAGTGATGTGAACACTTTGATAGTCAATGAATGCTTTAGCTAGCAAAGATGTAGCCTCATTCCCAGGCTCTCCCTGTGTGCAATTTTTTTGTGCTGCAAGCGACGGAAAGCTGGGCGGAGCCTGAGAACGAGGCTGATGTACCTTTGACTTTTTTGAAGTTCCTTGGAGTGTGCAGAAGCCTGTTACTTTGCCAGCTAGACCGTCACAGTATCTTTGTATAAAGTTGTTCAACACTGAACAGGAGCTATCATTGTTGCACCCTGTCAGGTAGTTGACAAGGTCCAGTTTTGGAATCTTGCCCAAATGGTGGAAGGTCCAGATGTAGAGCCTTTAATAGGAGGTAGTGACAACAAACTGTTACTAAAGGCAGTAAGTGACAAACAGCTATTTTATCTCATAACTCACTTATTGGCAACTGTCTCTGCTGGTATAGATGTGTCGATGATTCCTAAAATGACTGAATCATCAATGGGATGCCTGAGAGGCTGCAAGAAAGTACCATCAAGAGTTCATTTCAAGATTTTGCTCCTCATTTACAACTACAATAAACCAGTGGCTCTCTTAGCCTCCAACGTTACAATCCACAAAATCACTACTGGTATATTCCTAACATTACTGTATCACAATGCATAGACAGCATTCAGATGGATATTCACTTACGAGGTTTACATACAGTGTTTTCGCACGCATCTGTTGCAAAACTTGTGTTACACATTTCCCCCTGCCACCAAGCCAAAAGTCTTCTTGAGCAAATTTATCCAACCACTGAAAAAGATGACTCCCTGATCCAACTTTAGTACCCCTTTCAATGTTACCAGCCAGTTCAACCCAAGTCTTCAGTACCTGCAATTGCAACAAAAATCATGAACAGCATCACACAAGTAGCAAGAACATCCTCAGTGACTGGCTAAATACGCAGTTTCTCTGAACATAGTTCCAACCAAAAATGCTATTTCTTCCGGAGTGAATTGCAGAATCACTCTAACTACATAAAAGTGTGTTAATGTACCTTCACGTATAATGGGTAACAGGTGAATTTAAAGCTCCGTAGTACACCAAAGTATCAATCATAGTCTAGACCATTTCCAAAAAAGAGGAATTTACAAAATCAGAAGCCCATTAATATCTGAATGCCATGACCTTCATTTCAGGAGTCATTTACCTGTACCACAGCGTCTTGCACTGGTTCAACACAGTCCTTGTTCCAGTCTGTGTAGGCACTCATGGCTGATGGCCATGTGGTTGCTGGAGGATTTACTGGGGTACACACGCATCCATAGCTCAGTTGGATCAAGAGGGAGGAGGTCACGTGGTTATGATGGCGAGATAGGAAGTATCTGCAAGGGGGTACTGCAGCAATATCCCTGAGCTTTTGAAGGAATGTAGCTACAGAAGAGAGGTTGAAGCTAGTTCAAGAGTATATGTCATTCAGAATCTCCCTTAGCATATGCTCATCTCACTGCACTGATATTATGCAAGCAATACAACCCTGTGCTGAACCATGCATTCTATGTGGCTACAATATCCACCTGATCCAAAGTGTTGGGTCAGAACAAGAATGTTTTTCTGGCGGTCTCTCAGCGTTTTCTCCACCTGTGTCTTTCCACTGGAAAACGGGGTTGAGATGCTGGTAGGGTTGAGCTTCAGGTTCAGCATTAGCCAGAAGAGACCATTGCATGGGCTATAGACAAACTGACAGAGGTCTGGTTGCCTCTCCCTCTGTGTACAAAGAATAGGTACACATAGTACGTTAAACTATTATATCTTCTTAGCTGCTGGCACACGCACATGTTGTACAAACTACACAGCTTTTAAATCGCAATTCTTGAAGGCTCGCCCCTATATTATGCATGCACCTCTAGTAAACCTTTGAATCAATCTGACACTACATGCAGGGTGGCAGGAACTATGGTCATTCATGAAAACATTTCACAATCTGCCCCATCCCCTGTGAAAGAAACATCACACCACGGTCTATCAGACAATTGTGTATCATGGGTCACACAACTTTCAACAAAGCTCAACTCAATGTAGACAGGGTTGGCAAACAGAAGGTTGGTTCTTAAGTAATGATTTGGAGACACAGTTTATGTACCTGGGTTACAGAAAGTCTTTGCACAAGTGAAGACGTTGTTCTGTCTTCAACTTTGAGATTCCTTGGTGAACAGTAAACCTATGGCACAATGGGTGACATAGTGTCTATGATATCAGCTACTGGTAAATGTAATATATAAAACTGGAAACACAACAGCCAGCTGGAGAAGAAGGCCTACATACTTACCTGCTGAATGTTCAGAAAGAACTCAACATCGTTCCAGAATGGTGCATGTTCCTGTAGTGGCAATTACCGATACTGGAAAGCTGACCATTACTTAAGTTAACTGATATTCCACCAAGTACACTGGCTTTTGGCGTATAGGGGTACAGGGGTACAAAAGAACTCCTCATGTAGTTTTAGGTCACACATTACATACATACCATAATGCAGTACAGCTACTATGTACAATTGTTATGAACTTTTACATGTACAACAAGAACCAATCAGGTGGGATATATATAATAGTTTGCCCAGGGGTTATGGCCTAGTCCCTTGTCTTTTTCCAATGCCCTCAGACGTGCTGGCATGTATATCCTTGGTACTCTGTCTTAACTATTATGAATACTGTACCTGTTTCTTGAGAGCTCTGCAGCATTGGAAGGCTAATTTCCAAGATGTTTGCTCGGCAAACATTACGATTACATCGACATCCCTGGAATAAAGTGTACAAAGTGCAGTGAAGTTGAACACTGATAGCTAAGATGATAAATCTATCTGCATACTATAGTATCTTCCCCAAGGGCAGCAGAACACATGCTGGCTTGATCGACTTACACTGGTAAGTTTCCTGACTTCAGTGAAAACATTCTTCTCCAAAGTATGTTGTCTTCAGTGTAGCAATACCATTTTGAGCACACCAAGGAGCAAGAGGCAAGATCTGCATGTACCAGTAAAGATTACACAATTGTTTCAATGAAAATCTTGTCCTATCAACTCACAAAGAGCCTCTCTGGTATAGTGGGAATGACTTGTTTCTTTGTCGCCTTCTTCAGTTAGTTTTAAATTTGTTGAAATTCACTAGAAGCAGAGAGCCTCTCTGACATAAAAAAAAAAGTGGGAATGCCTTGTGTTAGCCTTCTTCTGTAAATTGTTAGTTGGAACCTTGTGGCAAACCAAATAGAGCAGTAATGTGCTTGTGCCTCATTTAACTGTGCATTCTATAATGGTGTTGGGAGACATCCACTGATCTCGGTCACAATAAAACTGTACCATGATATTCATGCTCTATTTATCAAATGGAGTTGAATTTAAATCAATGGATGCAAGTATGAACAACCTAAAATGGGAGCCACATGCTGCTGTCTTGAGACTACTTAGAAGATAGATAGATAGATAGATAATTTTTCTTTTGTACAGGAAATGTCCCTTCAGCAATTGAGCTGGTCTTCCAGAGGGTCCTGTTTAACAACATAAGTGACACAAAATAATGAGAGAGAGCAAGAGCTAGCACAGTACATTATTTAAAAGAACAAGGTACTGAAAAAGAAAAAAACCCCGATATATATATAAAACAAAAATATACCTAAGCTTCCAGTTGCTAACTACTGCACACAAATTTCATACCTCTAATAGATAACAGGCCGAATACTCTAAGCATTATCTCGTTTGGAACACTCTCCACCATCCTCGTTGTTTTCATCATAGCGCGTTTCCGTGGTTTGAGCAGCCGCACGTGCGCCGTGCGCCGCAATGCGCATGCGTACCCCGGAAAACAGTCAACGCCCCCTTTTGCTAGCGATCGACGAGGAATGGCCTGGCAATCCTCCCTCTTACTGCGCAATCTGCAGAGAAAACCCAGCTGGGGTTGGTGGTTACTACTCTTTGGCGTATTCCTGAGCTGTAGTGGGCAGAGGCAAGCTGCAAGTGAGTAGGGAACTTGAACAAATCTTGCAATTAATACATGTACTGGCGTACAATTTGTAATATATGAGTGAAAAGTGACCGTTTAAGTGGATAGTAGCCTCAAGAATGTAGCTAAACAGGTTACACTCAATACCTTACGTCCAGCTGTTGAAACTGATATGACATTTTTTTGCTGTGCATGTGACATGCCCACAACTGACCTGAGCTAGAACACTTTAGTAGTCTTTATAGCTTATGCTATGGTCCCAACCAAATACTGGTCTGCAAGGTGAAATTTGCGATACTCTGACGGATTGAGCACATCGGATAAGCTTGTGCATGTGTATTGCCAGACAGAAGTAGCCTGACCGCTCCTGAAGTCCATCTAATAAAGAGGGCCTCACTAGTCACTACAGTTGATGTTTGCAGTATGGAAAAGTGCTTAGTTTTTACGTATTTTATGCTTTAGCTCATTGTTGTGATGCATGTTTATGCAAGATCCCTACCAGTGAGTGTAGTCAATCTCCAAATACAGTGAAGTGACCAGGGTGGCTCATTCACTTCAAACCAGGTCTAGATAACTGATGCTGAGCTACCATTCAGGCTTTCTCTTGCTGTAGCGTTATGCATTATGCTAGCCTCATTCCCAGGCCACTCCCAGATTTTATCTAGCAGCTGTGGTTTCTCCACAGCTGCAAGATAAAATCTGGGAGTGGCCTGGGAACGAGGCTGGTTTCTCCAAGATAAAATCTGGGAGTGGCCTGGGAACGAGGCTAGTCTGTTTGCATATAGTTTCTTAAGTAGCCTCATTCCCAGACTCAGCCCCGCCCGCCAATGAAAATTAACGAAAATAACCACCTCCTTTGTTTTTGGTCAGGGTGCAGGGAGAGCCTGGGAACAAGGCTGTCATTAAATTTATATTGTGCAATCTTCAGAAGAGAATGTAAAGAATTTTAGACCGCCCTTGTTGAAGTGCGGATAGATCAACTGTAATCAGGTGTTTTGCAAAGTACATGGAACTTGTAAGAGCTAGGCTATTAGGGGATTTCCCTTTGTTCCATCTTCAGATTGTAGTGAAGAGGGGAATGGCGGTGGTTTACAGGGTAACCCCTCACTGTGCGGGGGCAATGCCACATGTGCATCACTCAACTTCCTATGCCAGTGCAGCCCGGGCTACTTCAGCCCTAGTGGATCAAACACTGACTGCAGAGGAGTAGACGGTAAGACTCCAACACCTACCTCAACAGCTAGTCTCATTTCCTTACCCTCTCTGAAAAAGGAAAGAGGGTCTGGTGTCCTAGGCAACATTACTGCTGGGAGGAGGTTTGTGGGAAATTTCCTAAGAGCTGCAACTCCGAGGGTTAGATCTCTCCCCTAGCTATAACCCTCTGGACACCAGCTGATTGTCTGTCACTGTGACCAGATATGGTTGCTTGGGGTTTCCATGGTAACATTGTATATGTACTGGTACTCTACAATGGGTATACACTGCAACTTGACTACTTCACTGAGAATATCAAACTTGATTGTACGCTCTCTGAGTATGCAAGTTGTATGTTGAATGCAACCCATGGTACTGTGGAAGATCTAACTTGTAGCCTCGTTCCCAGGCTCTCCCTTCGCCCTGGCGAAAAATAAAAACGGAGGGGGAGATCCTGGTATCGATTCTCACGGGATATCGCAGCACGACAACATCACAGCAATAATTACAAAATTATGACGCCACGTGATAGGCTGACTCGAACAGCTACGATATTACAAGTGAGCTGTGACTGCGTCGGTGAGACCTCGGCACGGTTCAAACAGCAGCGACGGCGGAGAAGTACCCAGTACGTAGGTAAGACTTACCATGTTCCGCTTTGAAAAAAATTGCTACGAGGCTACGAATAAAGACTTTTAGTTGGCTAGCGCTACACTCTGGCGTACAAAATAAAACCACAGCCACATTTTAAGGCTCCAACAATAAACGAGTTGTAGTAACAAACTCCTGAGCTGAGAGTACTTCGCGGCTACTTCGCGGTCTTCACGTGAGTGACGTTTCAGGTTATTTAATAGTTAGTGCAAAGGCATTGTGCCGTGATATCACATGCGAATTGATACCAGGCTCTCCCACTCCGTTTTTATTTTTCGTCGGGGCGAGGGGAGAGCCTGGGAACGAGGCTATCTAACTTGTTCGTGAAATAGTGGACTACCAGATTGCAGGCATAGGTATGCATGTTGTGGGGAGTGTTAAACTTGTTGGTATAAATTAATGTCCCGTATAGCTTTGCAATCAACCATGATAGACGCATGGGAAGTCTGACTAAAATTGTTAATGGGCTATGACGATGTTGTTTATGATCAGATACTAAATACTGTTGATTCATCAAATCTTGCTGTTTGACAGACCGACAGCGTAATCGCTCCTGTACACATGATACATTCCATGCCACATTCCAGTGCATTAGTTCAGTTCCATGTTTCATTCTGTCCAATGGTCACAAGAACATTAGCTTATGCCACATTGGACGTACTTGTAAGCCCTAGCTGTTTCCTACCATTTCTACTCCAATTTTGTGGTGCTTGCAATGTGGTATCTTATTCCACAAGTGACTAATGAGGTTGTACGGGTGTGAAATAGCCTGGGAATGAGGCCACACAGATGTGGAATAGTCTAAGAATGTGACTGACATGGAATAAGAACCATGAGGCATGCTACTTTAGTCAGTGATGTTACACGGAAGGTACCAAAGCCATTTTAACACTGCACCCTCCCCTGCTTCTTGATCCCACAGACCCTCATCCTCGGTGTGCACAGTACTCTCAGCAATGTGTGTTTTGTGGCAGTAACTTCCAGGGACCATGCGTGAAGTAAGTAGTGAATACTTTTCCTGTATTTAGAACATGAAATATTGTACACATAGTTAACATACCACACATGCATGAAGTAAGTATATACTGTGGTGAACGCTTTTCCTGTATTTAGAACATGAAATATTGTACACACGGTTAACATACCACACATGCATGAAGTAAGTGTATATTCTGGTGAATGCTTTTCCTGTATTTAGAACATGAAATATTGTACACGTAGTTAACATACCACACATGCACAACATGCACATCATATGTGTGATAACTGTGTACTCTTTTCGTCTTGTTATAAGTCTCACCACGGTTCAAAGCTTTTCCTGTATTTAGAACATGAAATATTGTACACGTAGTTAACATACCACACATGCACAACATGCACATCATATGTGTGATAACTGTACTCTTTTCATCTTGTTATAAGTCTCACCACAGTACAGAGCTTTTCCTGTATTTAGAACATGAAATATTGTACACGTAGTTAACATACCACACATGCACAACATGCACATCATATGTGTGATAACTGTACTCTTTTCATCTTGTTGTAAGTCTCACCACGGTTCAAAGCTTTATCAAAAATATCACACATTTGTTGCCGTCTGTATTGTTACAAGTGCACAGCACAACAACAGTGCTAAAGGCAACAAAAAAGTGCATCTTAGCTTGGTACTATGGTGATGGTGATTTTATCATACAAACCCTCATTGCACATACAAATGTTAGCACACATGTCTTGTATAGCACCTGAAGGCTTCTCATTAACTTCTGTAGATTTGTATGTGTTAGTAATCCTAATTGCATGGATCAATTTCCTGAGAACATGCACATAAAAATGACTTGCCACATTCTACCTAGCCTCATTCCCAGGCTATTAAACAGGCCTGGAAACTAGGCCACATTCTACCTAGCCTCATTCCCAGGCTCTTCAAACAGGCCTGGGAACTAGACCATGCTCTACCTAGCCGCATTCCCAGGCTATTCAAACAGGCCTGGGAACTAGACCATATTCTACCTAGCCGCATTCCCAGGCTATTTAAACAGGTCTGGGAACGAGGCTACATTCTACCCTGACCCATGTATACTACCAGTTCCTCGAATAAGGTAGAGAGTCACTGGCAAACTTTTCACCATCATTCCAAGTGATATGCTAATATTCACTCTGCACACCCATGCACACCCATGCACAGGGCGGGATTAACTAAGCAATCAGGTTTGTCTATATGTCATGCAGTCAATCTGTCAGTCATCCAACAAGAATGATGGCAAATTACTCACAGAGGCATTTTCTAGATGGCTTTATGACTCATGCACATGTGACAAGGAAAATATAATATTAGCAGATGTGTAACAGAATCTGAAGTTGCTCATTTAGAGATTTTCTGAGGTGCATTTTATCATGTGTACAGGGTAAGTGTTCCACTGGCATAGGCGGCGGAACCAGGGGGGCAGTGGGGGAAACTGCCCCCCACAAAATATAAGGCGTGGGGGCATAGCCCCCACAATCGCCCACAGTCATGACAGTGACACGGCAAGCCTAGATATATACCGTATACTCACAAATTGACACCACTGCAGCTAGATAGTGTAACCATTGTCCAGGCCAACTAGTTTTGAGTCTCGCAACATGTCACAGAGATCCCGGCGCAAGAGTGTCAATTCTCGCTACGTTGTGGCCCCGCCCCAAGCTCAGTAGGCCTATATAGTACTCAGCACTGGAAACTCAGAAGTTTGGACTCTTCAGCAACGGCTACTGCATGGCATGTGGACGTCTATACGAATTAGAGTCATACATGCGAAGACGTACAGATAACAGTGATAATCTAAAGTATGTATTGTAAGGCTATATACCAACTGTGCAGATTTATCCCAAATTGCATGGCTATCGACCAATCAAATGCGGATTTCACTTTTTGCACGGCTCAGCTGTGCAAAAAGTGAAATCCGCATCTGATTGGTCATTAGTAGTACCGCAGGTGCCTGGATAGACGTAGCAACGGCGTTGTAAACAATTCAAACGCGAAAGAAAGCAATGGCAGAAGGTTGTATTAGCTGCTTTCCTTGTGAATTGTCGACGAAAATCGCTACTCCTTCGACTTCGAAGCTGCAATAAAACGGCCATTACCACGCCTTTGAAAATCTTTCGGGTCACCGGAGCCTGGCGGAGAATTGCACGTAGGTGGCAGAAGGTTGTGCCTGTTCTGCTAGCCGATTGCTCTGTGTTTCTTGGTGAACGAGATCGAGTAGAGCATCATTCATGCAGGTTTGCTATGCTGCTTCGCATGCTTCGTGGCCTGGTACCCGCGCTGAATACGAGGCTATATGCTTCGTGGATCAAACGGTCATTTGCCACGCCTTCTACTCTTCCCACTGCACTAGCGTTAACTGGTCGCTCCGCCCTCTTCTTGTACTCACTGGGAAGTTGTTTCAGTTCGTTTTCTCATGCAGTAGTGCACGTTACTATCACTGTCAAAAGTAAAAGTGTAATAGGTGAAGAAACAAAGAGAACCTATATGATTAATATGTGATACCATGACTAACAGTGCAATTTGGGATTAATTACACTCGTAAGGTTAGTAATTTCACGAGGCGAAGCCGAGTGAAATTACAAACCTTACTCATGCAATTAATCCCAAATTGCACTGCTAGCCATGGTATTACATATACTAACTGTAGTGCCGGTTTGGGCCAAAAGTGGCCTCAGAAGCAATCTCAGAGCATCTAATTTGTGCAAAATTTTCCTTGGGGAGCATACCCCCAGACCCCCCTAGCATGTGCATGCCCAATCTCAAATGTCTTCCGCCGCCGTTGACTGGACACCTTTAGTATAATACGGAATCAGTTACAGCTAGTGTAGTGTCCTACTATCATTCTGTCGCCCTGTCCTCTCTGTGTAGGTGTGTGTCCTTCCTGAGAGAAGCTGATGGTGGAGTGCAATGTGTGGATGCCTGTTCCTCTGGGTTCAGCATTACAGTAATCCCAAACACCACAATATCAGTGAGAACTTGTGAAGGTATGTTTATAGTTTCAAGTGGAGTGAGCTAGTCTCGTTCCCAGGCCATTTGGTAATGGCCTGGGAATGAGACTAGAAGCTGAATATTGTTGATTTCAGCTCCCGTTCAGCACTGAAGCAGTATATATACACAGTAAGTAGCCTTGTACCCATGGAGATGAGTATACTAGACAGACCTTACCCTAGCCTCGTTCCCAGGCTCCACTGATCAACCCTCCATATGTAACAAGGGGCTGACCCTGCAATGTTAACGCACAAGTATGCTCACCTAAAACATACTCTCTCCAATGCAGCTGGTCCTTCTGTCTCTCCGGAGGTGATCCCACAGTGGGCAGTGATCCTTATCATTGGGCTAGCAGTAGTGATTGTCATCATCTGTGTCGTGGCCGGAACTACCTTCATCGTCACACTGCTCGGCAGATCAAGGTGGGTGGGGTCGCACAGAGTGTACATTGTCACACTGCTCGGCAGATCAAGGTGGGTGGGGTCACACGGAGTGTACATGGTCACACTGCTTGGCAGATCAAGGTGGGTGGGGTCGCACAGAGTGCATACATGGTCACACTGCTCGGCAGATCAAGGTGGGTGGGGTCACAGAGTGTACATGGTCACACTGCTCGGCAGATCAAGGTGGGTGGGGTCACACAGAGTGTACATTGTCACACTGCTCAGCAGATCAAGGTGGGTGGGGTCACACAGAGTGCAAGCACACTTACAAGTGCAAAGTACAGATCTTGGGGGAGTGTCCTACCACCAGAATGTCTAGCCTTGTTCCCAGGCCTTCCCATTGTCATGTTACTCATAGTGCACACAGTTGGATGAGTACACTCGAGTTACAGAGGAGCCATCCCATCACCAGAAATGTAATGAGACACTAGCCTCTATCTTAGATCTTCCTAGCGTCTATTTTTCAAAACTGAGGGGGATGGGCTGGTCACTTTCATTATGTGAATGACATCAATGTCAAACTGGATAGACAGAGGAGAGGAGGGAGGGCTCCCCACATTAAAGAACTGGGTTGAAACCTTTTCTTGTAGTACTCCAAATGTTCACAAAATGAAAAACTCGCTGCTAGTTGTTCAGGACAAAGAACATGTATGTGAAATGCTCAGTCAGGGACTCCTCCCCTCTTTGCCTACCTAGGTACAGTTCAGTCGGACTCCTCCCCTCTTTGCCCACCTAGGTACAGTTCAGTCGGACTCCTCCCCTCTTTGCCCACCTAGGTACAGTTCAGTCGGACTCCTCCCCTCTTTGCCCACCTAGGTACAGTTCAGTCGGACTCCTCCCCTCTTTGCCCACCTAGGTACAGTTTGATGTCATTCAAAAGATAAAATGCTCCCAGGCCTCCCCCCGTGTTTTGCATACTGTAAGCGATCAAAAAATGGACAGTGGAAAGACCTGGGAATGAAGTTACAAGCTACCTAGTTTCCATGGTAACAGGTCACCTTACTATTACATACTGACTGGGGGTTAATTGACTTCAAGTAACCACATTATTGTGCAGAAACAGTAGTTGATAAGGGCATCACTGCATCACACACACACACATACACACACACACACACACACCACACAGCCGTGCTCAGTTTGATGTAGAGGACACCCACACCAGGGACCTCCGAGGTGCAGAACCTGGTGGAAACACTCTCAGAACGAGGAGATCCAACTCCTTCTCCTACCAAAAGAAGGAACATGTAAGAAACACTGAGAGAAAAGAGACTGTATATGGAGCATATTATTGTCCTCCTTTCTCCTCCACCAACCAGGAACAAGAAAACCAAGACAGTGCCAACTTCATTGGCCATGAGAACCCATCATTCAGTGGTAAGCGACATTTTGTGCTGTGAGACCTGCACAATTCTGTGTGAAGCACAGGTGGACATGTTCCATGTGAGAACAAGCATACAGCTGGTATCCAGGGTGACTTAACAGCGCCACTTTAAAGTGGCTGAAAACACTCATGAAATGTGTAACAAGGCTTCATTCACCCTTCCCCCCACCAACCTCTCTAACCCACAACTTTCACCCTATCATC
Source organism: Agelas oroides (assembly GCA_949130485.1). Lineage (NCBI taxonomy): Eukaryota > Metazoa > Porifera > Demospongiae > Agelasida > Agelasidae > Agelas > Agelas oroides. The sequence goes on from OX422195.1 coordinate 7,264,559, forward strand.
TTGACATGGTGCAATGTGGTGTTAAATATTAAGTAGTAATTGCCAAGGTTTATAGTGAGCAACATAAACGTGAATTTGAAATGTTCAATTCACGTACACGTCATCATTTTACTTGTGTACTCCTTCCCCCTCCCCCTCCTCCTCCCCCTCCTCCCTCTCCCTCTCCCTCCCTCCTCCTCCTCCTCCCTCTCCCCCTTCCCCATTCCCCACACACGCAACACACATGTACATGTAGATGGCTCAGATGAAGAGACAGAGTTCATGCAGAAGCTGGACTACCTCCGCACACAGGCAGAAGTGTTTTTGCGAATGTTGAATGACATGCGCAGGAGACTCAAGGAACTACCCCCTGATGCACTAGCAGCCAAACAGTACCGGTGTGTCCCAGTATACTTACATATGATGTGTCTTCTACCATAAATACTTATGACTCAGTTGCATCAGAAGGCCATTTTATCAGACAGTCGGTAGATTCTCTATGTAGGGATGGCGCCGACGCGCAATATATGCAATACTTAAGCAAAAGCCGTACAACTTCACTACAAACACGCTAAAAGCTTATTTAAGCGCCCAGGCCTCCTCTTTGAGTGCCTTTGTGATCAGCAAGACTCATATAAGTGGCCAAAAGCCACGCGGAAGACAGCTAAACTCAAAAGTGTGCGATAGCAAAAGTGCCATTTTTCGTATTCTTTCTTGTTACGACTTTTGTTCAAACAACGATATCTCGCAAACTGTTTAAGTACTCACCGTCATTTTAGCACGAAACTGATGCTTATCACAACGCGGAGCTCTACGACCACTCCGGCAGCGTCTTCATAGCTTCAAATTTCACCCTGGTCAATAAAAGCCATTCACAACGCTCTGAGGCTGCTGTCCGTTGCTTAGGACGCCATTTTCTAATTTTGTACGCATGCGCACACGAAGTCTCGTTCCCAGACCAAAGACCACGGTCATTGGTCTGGAAGCGAGAGTACACAAGCGAGCGGGCATGACTGGCACGGTCTTTTCCCCCTAGTCTCGGAACCAGACCCTCGAAAAATCAAAAAGGAGGGTCTGGTAAATCGGCTGGGGTGGAAGTGTACACTGCGCCCGGTATGCAGGCGCACTTCCGATTGGCTTTTGATTAGCATTCTGATGTGTGTTTATTAGAAATGCTAACCACACGAGAGCCGTCTTCGCGTTTTGCTTCGTTTTAGAAAGCTGTAAAACCAAGCGGGTAAGATTAGAACGCTTCTGCGAGTGTCTGGTTCTTCAGAGAGCTCTACTGGCTACGGAAGGTTCAACAATTAATAAAATTCCTAACATTCCGCAGTGTACACTTCCACCCCGCCCCGTTTACCAGACCCTCCTTTTCGATTTTTCGAGGGTCTGGTTCCGAGGCTATTTTCCCCCCGCGGCATTGGGCAAGGCTTATGAACACCACGTAGGTAAGGCGCTGCATTCAGCTGCCTACTTGCAGCTATACTAAAAATAGCCTACTCACAGCTTTAGTGAACTGTAAAGCTAGGATGGTCAGTTGTCAGTATGATAGTTTTCTGTGCTGCAGCTGGTCAGTCGTCATGTGATTGACAACTGAATCATGAAATTGGTTTCACAAAGTTTGGTACGGAGAGTGGTTGGCCCTTCAGCAGGTTCTAGCTGGCTTTATTATTACATGCCTATAACCACTACTACTAGAAAATGTAGAACATTGTGGGGGCGAGCCTGAGCAAGCTGATACAGGCCGTCTCCTGGCAAACTGAAAAATGGGTGCCAGGAGAAGGCTTCTATGCATGTCCCTGTGTAGTCTGTCCCCTGCCCAGGGGAAGGCTTGTCTGTCCTCTGTGTAGTCTGTCCCCTGGTACTGGGTGCCAGGGGAAGGCTTGTTTGTCTACATGTTGTCTGTCTCCTGGCCCGGTGTTCTTAGAGAGGCTCCAGAATCCAGGGGAAGGCATGTCAGTGGAGTTTGTCTCGTGTATGGGGTAGGACAGCTACAGTCAGTGTGGATACATATGCATGGACTAAGCTCTACACTAAAATCATGAGCTGAATTTCTGGCGTTTATAAGTGCCGTTTGCGCATGGCCCTTACCTCGGAAGCGACCTCAACCACCATGATCGAAATTTGTACTGCCTGTGGGCAGCCTGCCGTTCATGATCTGTAGCACGCAGCACATACAAACAAGGAGTAAGTTGCTATGCGTACTTCAACTTCAGTCGTCTCAGCTCCGGGCTACCGACGCTGCACTCTGGCAATAGCCCTTCACCTACCGAGTGCATGAGCTCGATCTTCGTAATATTGAAATTTAAACGCGCTCATTTAAAAATTTACGGTATATGGCCGCAAGCAAGCAAGCAAGCAAGCAAGCAAACATACACACGCACGTGCGCAATGCAGTCCCGCTAGTGTGGGGCTCGCTCAGGCTCGCCCCAATTAAAACTGTTAACGCCGTTTCAAGTTCTGGTGTTGTGGTTACACTTGAAATATTCTTCTTTGGCTTAGGTCTAACTGTAACTGAGATTAACATCAAAAAAGTACAGAAACAAGACTTAAAAAACATTAAAAATGTAAAAAGATGTAGGGATGGCATGCCAAAAAGTATGCAAACAAGGTAGGGATAATGCAGGAAAGCAAAGGTCAACAATTGGCAAAGCTCCATCCCTACATCTTTTTCACACTACAGCTGATGCAATGCTGCTAGATCATATTTATAGCCTCGTTCCTGAGCCGGCATGTGGGAGAAGGAAAGTGGCCTGGGGACGAGGCTAAAACCATGCCATGTACTTTAATGACACATATCATAAATCTGCAGTCTACTCTAACTCACTGCTTAAGTTGTTGAAGACATTCCGTATAACATAATGCTACCAATAGGGTCATACTAGCCTTGTTCCCAGGCCACGTGGGAGAAGGAAGTGGCCTGAGAACAAGGCTACAGCCATGAACTGCCAGTAAAGGTTGTGAACATTTTAAGAAGACCCCCATGCACTGTCTAACTGTAGTGTGGAAAAGATGTAGGGATGGGGCTTTGCAAATATGTTGACCTTTGCTTTCCTGCATTATCCCTACCTTGTTTGCATACTTTTTGGCATGCCACCCTACATCTTTTTACAATTTTAATGTTTTTTAAGTCTTTGAACTATGGGTTGTGGAATAAACCTTGTTCCCAGGTCCCACCCACCTTTCCATCACTGGCAGTACTAGCCCCTTCAGCCTCCCAGGCCCCGCCTCATCACTTGTAGTACTGCAAGTGATGAGGCGGGGCCTGGGAACGAGGCTAGTGTGGAATATATGGTCACATGAAAGCCTAAGCAAGCAGCCTGCATCTTCAGTAGCGTGTCATGCAGAAACTGGTGATCAGTGTTAGCTTCATTGCTTTTATGTGAACTCTTGACTCCGAAGGTCAGATATAGGGGTGGGATGAGGCCACAGATATAGGGGTGGGATGAGGCTCAGCCCAGAGCCAGGGACTTATCACAGTATAAGTTTGTGTTGTGCAAAAGTCTCGTTAAGGGCGGAGGTAATATGTGCTGCGTAGATGCATGAAAACTTCACATGTCTGCGCACCACATATGAACTCGATCTGCCCTCAGAATAAGTTTTGTGCTACAGCACTTTGAACCAATCAAAATACGCAATGGAATAATGTTTGATTTTACCCGGGACTGCCACATAAATATTCTCTCCTCCAGTAATGTAATGCGGGATGTCACAAGGCTGCTCTACCTGCTCAACAAGAGGTCTTCAGCTGTACAGATGCCTCCTGATGGCATCCAGCTCCTCAGCTGGTCAGAGCAGATACTACTACGATATCAAGCCTCACAGGTAAAGAGTGAATCGTACTTGAGCCTAAATAGAAAAGAAATATTAAAATGTAGGCACAGTGGACAATCCTTCATGTGAAGTTGTGCTACAGTTCCAAAGTGCGTTTCAAAGCTCTAATCTGATTGGTTGGGTTAGGGTTTATTAGGGTGGGGTTAGGGCATATGCGCGTATAGTCATGTTAATAATATTTTGACCAGTAGGTATAGAAAAGTACTTCGGAATAGCTCAAGTTGTGAGCACAGAATATTATTGTCCTTGTACAAAGGGTTAACCGATTATATGCTAAGTTTATTGGAATTTAATTTATCCCAAACGTAGAATTTTTAATGTCACGTGAGGTCAACAATTATAAAAGCTTTTATCTGAAAATGTAACCATCAGAGAAGTTGAACATAGCTCTACAGAGTTTAAAAAGGGATTTGAAAAGCTTCCTATCGCTTAATTTGTACCTAGGTAAGTGTTTGTGAAGCACACGGCAGCTGTTTTCACAGAGCACCTGTTTTGTTGCTTGCCGTGTGTACCGTTTTTGGCTTTTCTCGTTGACAGCGAGATGTAGCCTCGGAACTGTCTTGATAGGTATGAAGCCTGAGGTCCGCTGTACCTCTGTAGCTAGCGTTGTGTCTCTCTTCATAGGCGTCGAGAAGAAAACATGGCCAATAAGTCACTTTCGAGATTGAGTCGATCGACGACCTAAATGACTTCTCATGCTTACTACGCTCCGCCCCTCGAAGGCTTCTGAACGAAACCTCACATATTACTAGGGGAGGCCCCACTCTAACCACAGACCGGATATAAAGCTTGTTGCTAAGAGCCCACGGCTGTTAGCAAGCTCAAGCGTATCCGTGACGCCTATAGGCGTCTATCGCGCTTTGACGTAGTGATGTCTACAGGCGTCTATCACGTATAATCGGTTAAGTAGATACCTGCAATAAAGGGTTCATCTCTCCTCCCTACACTGAACAAGTATCAATAAGTTATTGTTGGTATTTCTATGGTGGGGTTCGTATATACTGTTCAATTCCATATTGCAATGAAAGTACATGTGGCAGTCCTGTGTAGAAATCGAAGGTTATTCCATCATGTATTTCGATCGCATTGCTGTGTTTGAAGCGCCTGTATCACTGAACTTCCGTTAAGGGCGGGGCTCATACACGCTTCGTAGATGCATGAATATCTAACGAATCTATGAAGTGCATATGAGCCACGCCCCGGACGTTTAGCGATACGGCGATTCAAAGGGAGCGATGCAATCGAAATATGCGATGGGATAACCTTCGATTTCTACATGGGACTGCCACACATAGACTCTAGTCTCACGAGCCAGCTGTATTTCCTTTATTTACGGTGGGAGGAGCAAGAGGGAGAGAATATTTTTCTCTCCCTCCTACCATGTCCTCCTCATGCTGACATGGAACAACCGTAGTTCTTCTGATCACAATCAAAAATCATGAAATGCCAACCAGAAAAGAAAGCCTGAGCTGTGCTTGGACAGGATTTGACCTTGTGATAATTAGCTTTCAAGGCGGTGTTCTAAGGCCACTGTAAATTGCATCGTTTCCTGTCCACCGCCTGCATATAAACCTTGAATAGGGATTTTACTCCATTATTCCATTAAACCGAATATTTCTATTACGTCATACCTAATGCGCATGCGTACTGTGATTCAGTACACGCTGCCAGCTGGCCAGCTTTTGTGTCAAATGTGGACTCAAGCTTGTTTAGTGCTAAAGTTACCCTGAATCCCTATTGTTCGAATGGCTGTCCTCTTGAACACGTCTATTTTTGACACAACCTGCTCGAAGACGCAACTTCCATGGACTGTGCACTGCCTGGAAGATGAACAACTCGCATTGTGGTCTCGTTTGATGATGTCACATCCTTAATGGAGTAATGAAAATGAGCCGCCCGCCCGCATGCTTTTGAAGCCACGGACAGGACGGGAAACAACTATGTAATTTATAGTGGCCTAATATGAGGTAGTAGGGACTACACCTCAAGTCCTCACACAATTATGAGTAGTTGTTGATATGTAGAGTGGGTCAGATGCTTCCATGCCTCCTCCACAGGGAATGACTACTCAAGGGGTCCAACCTACCAACCGGCTGAGCATCATTGGTGACCAGGATGAAACACACTTCTGAACCAACGACACACACATAACTGTATAACATGGCAGCCACCATCTTCTCCCACTCCACTTGCTCACCTCTCTCAGTATATATCTCATTTTTAACACACTTCATTAGGAACTGCTTTTCTTTTTTATTGGCAGTGTAATAACAGTGCCAGCATGCATTAGTACATCACTTTCATAATTATTTTTTAACTCCAGATTATTGACATTGTCACCATTTTTCATATATACTAATAATGCAATTTCTAAAAGTGAGTTGATTAGTTATAAGATGTAGCTCAAGACATAAGAATGGTGTGAGCGTATATAGTCATACCATAGATAGTATATACCTTCGGAAGGTATATACTATCTATGGTCATACTACATACATTCTAATGTACTACACTGGCACTACTCTACTAGCGTTAGGAAAAAAAAACAGCATTAGTGATATAAAAAAAAAATCGTTCATGCTCTTCCTACTTTGTCCTCTACAAATTGCACTCTTAAGTGTCCCATACACTTTGCATGCAGACAGATTGTAAGTCTCGCGGATCCAGACTCTCACACAAAAAGCGTGAGTGTGAGCATAGATAATAGAGCTACGTTTCAGTGCTTTATTATCTATGGTGTGAGCGAGACTAGATTCTCATGCGATCCTGTCCCACCCCCGTGCGCGTGCTATCGCACTTGCATGCCCCGCCCCCCAAGCATTATAGCACTTGCGTGCTCCGCCCCCCACTCATGTCAAGTGATCTAAGCTAAAGAGGTAATTACCCAGCCACTCCCCCGCATAGTTGCGGAAGTTGAGAATAGAAAGTCAGACAGTCTGTCTTAGTGGTGTTACACCGAGGGAATAGTTTATATTTAATAGAAAACAAGGTTCTATAGTATCTATTACTGTAGTTGACAAGAACTGTATCGTCCAGATTGGAGAAGTTTGGAGAAAACTGATCAACAATTTGGGCGTGGCACAGATTGTAACCCCCCAAGGGTAAGCTGTAATATCAGCAAACGGTAACCGCTCCCATGCAGACAGCTCTCCAGCTCAGTACAAGTTGCAAGCATGTAAAATGAGCAGTTGCTGTCTCGCGGGGAGGAGCAGTATAATATCTACACAGTCACCATCAGCAGGCTGGCACCATAAACAACAGAACAAAAATACCATTCTCTTATCAATACAGGCACCTATGAGGACAATGCATAGTTCATAGTGTTCCTCCTTGAGATGTAGTCTCACAAGCCAGACCGTTTTTGTTCCTCGGTGCTGATCACTTCCAGTATCAGTAAGCAGTTGGCACTGAGAGACAGAGAGGGTGTGGCTTGTGAGACTACTGGGGTGGGTTGATTTTCATACTGGGGTCAGTGTATGGCCCAACACCACCATGTCACACCACAGCAATACCTAATAATCATAACTGTAGTCATCATTAGGAAATCTACAGCTAGATTCCTGCCGTCCCCAAGGAATGAGGGTAACATGAAAACATACAAATTGTTGAGTATGTGTAAACCATTTTAGTTTCTGTGGTGTACATCCATCCCTTTTGAATATTGTCTGGGGAGGTATAAGGAAGTGCATGGTACATTAATTGCAGTTGTACTGGAATTTTACAATTGGATTTAGCTACTGGACTGTACAGACTAGTTTCAGGTGTATGCAAAAAATTTTACGATTGTATTTACAGGGGCATAGTAGATATGAGTTGAAAAGTGGGGGGAGGCTTAATTTTGAAAGGGCAACCAGCGCGCAAAGCGTGCAGAAAATTTAACGTAGACATGAGTTAAAAAGTGGGGAGGGGACTTAATTTTGAAAGTGCAACCAGCGCGCAAAGTGCGCAGAAAATTTAACGTAGATATGAGTTAAAAAGTGGGGAGGGGACTTAATTTTGAAAGTGCAACCAGCGCGCAAAACGCACAGAAAAATTCAAGATATTCACAGCTCAAATTATAGTGCTTTGAGCATGTTACCGTTATCTTGGCGACTGCAAACCAACCTGCGGGTGGCGGAGAGCTCAGTAAAGTATGGGTCAATGAAGTCCACCAGTGCACATTTGATTTGTGTAAATGAATATACATAAGTCCCATACACCCCAAAATCTTGGGGGGGTGGGGGGGGGGGGGGGGGGGGGGGGGGGGGCTGAAGCCCCCAAAGCCCCCCCCCCATTGTCTACACCCTTGATTTAGCTCCTGGACTGTGCAGACTAGTTTCAGGTGTATGCAAGAAAGGAGATCATTGGTTGGGTGCATGCCATATGAATAGAACCATGAATACACATTCCAGTTACCATGGTTACAAGCAATGAACAAGACATGATTCTGTTTACAACTGCACATGTCGTGCATATCACTATTGAATACCATCAGAAGAGATTGGAAGATAAGGATGTTAACGTGTACATGGTACATTAACTGCTTTTAATAAACAAATTTGTGCTGGAATTTTACAAATTCCACGACTGTATCTACTTTACAATGTTTCTCAAGCATCTACAAGAATGTTAGCCAATCATCGCAGGGGCAGTTGGTACACCCTGTAAAAAAACTTTACCTCCCAATCGCAACCTCAAGGTTGTCAGTATCAAGAGTATCAAGAGTTCATAACAGAGTGTGCAACTCCCATATGGTTTCTATACCCGCTATCTGGACATGATGTAGGCAATCAGCAGTGAATATGGTTAGCTGTCAGCAGTAAAGAGGCTGGCTTTTGCTACGGTGTTCACATAGCTAATGTACACTAGCAGCTAGAATGGCATTCATGTTAAGTACGAACCTGCTTCATGTTAAGTACACATTTGTGTATGGCATACACAAATGTGCCTGTGTGTGTGTTTTCAACTGAAATGAAAGCTGCAACACACACACAAACATGATACATGGCAATACACACACTTATGTATGAAATTTCTGAAAAGTGTCTAATTAGAACAGTACCAGGAAGTATTTCCACCTTTGACCTTTGTGTGACATGTATTTTGGCTTGTAGATGGACTAATACTAATGCAAGCCACTTGTCTCCCTTATTTGGTCGTCAAGGAGTGTATCAGGTCACAAGTTGTCAGTCGCTGAGTCTCACCAGATCTAGGGAATGTAGAGAGAACTTTTTCGTGCACTCTCAGCCTCACCTTGCATCAGTATTAACACTTTTGAGCTTTAGCCAACTCACCAGTTGAAACCACTGATGGTGGAGAATGTCCCATTTTCCTCAGGCTCACTCTTGTATACTTTCCCACCACAAACCAAAGCTGGAGAGACCATGGGTAGACCGGGGACTGAGGCCACCACAGAAGTGTTATTACACTGAATGTGTCCACTGACCCACAATGTGTTGATAATGAGTGTTCACCTGTCTATTGTTCAGACATGTAGAGTAGGTTTAGTTTTCTCTGTGAGAATGGGAGAACAGTCTGTTCTAGCTGGAGAGACAGTGGGTAGACCGGGGACTGAGGCCACCACAGAAGTGTTATTACACTGAATGTGTCCTCTGACCCACAATGTGTTGATAATGAGTGTTCACCTGTCTATTGTTCAGACATGTAGAGTAGGTTTAGTTTTCTCTGTGAGAATGGGAGAACAGTCTGTTCTAGCTGGAGAGACAGTGGGTAGACCGGGGACTGAGGCCACCACAGAAGTGTTATTACACTGAATGTGTCCTCTGACCCACAATGTGTTGATAATGAGTGTTCACCTGTCTATCGTTCAGACATGTAGAGTAGGTTTAGTTTTCTCTGTGAGAATGGGAGAACAGTCTGTTCTAGAAACACAGTGGTATATTTCTCACAAAGTGGTAGCTAGTGGTCTCAATGAATTGAGAGCTTGTGTCTTGTACATTTACCTCTCTTGTGCAGGATGAGCCATGGCATCCCCCATCAGCCACCACCCACCAGTATACTATGAACCACAGGGACGACTCAGCCACTGTAGTGCAATTGTCGATGGAAAGCAGTATACCTATGGAGGCTACTGTGGAGCAGGTGGAGTCCCAACCCTCACGGCAATGGACATATTTGATCTTAAAACGGAATTGTGGCAGCAGACACCAACGTCGGGTGAGCCCCCTCAAGGATTTGATTGGGGATCATGTGCTGTGATTGGGGCACACCTCTTCCATTTTGGTGGACAGGATGAGTCAGGGAGGTTCTACAACACCATCCATCAGTTTGATACGAGGGTACTAAGATGGAACCCAGTAAACGCCACCAACATTCAGGAAGGTCCAGCAGCCAAGGTCAGTGCAGGAATGCTATCATACAGTGACAACCTCCTCATGACATCTGGGGGCTTTGGATATGCTCAAGATAAACATCTCCCAGGTAGAGAATATGTTCCTCATCCAGATCGTAAAGGCTATGAGTGGACGAACGAGGTGCACTGCTTCCATGTTGATTCAAGTGAGTTATGCTAATTAATGTTTGCACAAGTACGTACAGTTCAGTACCATACATGTGCCCTAAACTTGTAATCTAAAGTCAGATTTCTCCCTTAGTTTCAGTTTTAGTGTTAGTGGGGTCCTATACGTAGGACTTTGGTTATAGGAAGTTTGCGTCATGTCGCGGAACTTTGGGAAATTCTTTTCCCTTCCCACGTTACTGCTAACACAGATATGAATGCATATTTTAGCATGCCTTAGACTCTAAACTTGTAATCTAAAGTCAGATTTCTCCCTTAGTTTCAGTTTTAGTGTTAGTTGGGTCCTATCCTTAGGACGTTAGATATAGGAAGTTTGCGTCATATCGGTACTTTGTGAAATGCTTTTCCCTTCCCTTCAGTGTATGTTACAGCTACCACAGAAATGAATGCATAATTTAGCATGCCTTAGACTCTAAACTTGTACTCTAAAGTCAGATTTCTCCCTTAGTTTCAGTTTTAGTGTTACTGGGGTCATATATGTAGGACGTACGATATATAGGAAGTTTGCGTCATATCGGTACTTTGTGAAATTCTTTTCCCTTCCATTCAGCGTATGTTACAGGTACCACAGATATGAATGCATATTTTAGCATGCCTTCGACTCTAAATTTGTAATCCAAAGTGAGATTTCTCCCTTAGTTTCAGTTTTAGTATTAGTGGGGTCATATACATAGGATGTTGGATATGAGAAGTTTGCGTCATATCGGTATTTTGTGAAATGCTTTTCCCTTCCATTCAGCGTACATTACAGCTACCACAGACATGAATGCATATTTTAGCTTGCCTTAGACTCTAAACTTGTAATCTAAAGTCAGAATTCTCCCATAGTTTCAGTTTTAGTGTTTGTGGGGTCATTTACGTAGGACATTGGATATAGGAAGTCTGCGTCATATTGGTATTTTGTGAAATGGTTTTCCCTTCCATTCAGCATGCATTACAGCTACCAAAGATATGAATGCATCATGACACTCCTGAATTAAGGATATCTTAGTTAATCAGGACACCTGACCACACCCCCATTTCATATAAATATGTACTATTGTTCCCCTGAAATAAGGACATACACCTTGCTAATCAGGACACATTCTTTGGTCCCAAGGTGTCTGTATTAGAGGGTTTCACTGTAATTACATTTCTATCACATTGAGGAAATTGGTCTCTGACAGTCATCCATTTTAATGTCTGACATTTTGTTTCTGAGAGGAAATTGCTCTGTTAGCACCTATGATGAAACCTCGTCTGTGTGTGTACTTCTCCCCAGGGACCTGGTCATCCCCGGCGATCACTGGGACTCCTCCACCACCTAGTCAGGGTCACTCATTCACACGAGTCGACCACCAGAGAGCAGTGCAGTTTGGGGGTGAGCAGCTGGGCAAGCTGGTGCCAAACCATGTCCACCTCCTGGACATGAAGTCATGGGTGAGAGACTATGTGTACATTTGTATGTTGGGTGATGAGGGAAAGACTCAAAACATAATTACCTGTGAACTGAAATATGCTAATGCTTACATATCAGTTCACATATTGTGTACATACTTACATTTCAACACTTGTTGGTATATTTTTTGTAAAAATCTACTGCTTCGTTGTTTGAGCTGTTACGGGCATGTTACATCATAAGTGATCCAACACTATACCAAGGGGTTTGTTTTCATCCTAATAAGGTATATAGATTGACTGTCAGGACCTCTGAGTATTGTTTGACCCCCAATCAACAGTAACACTTGGAGGTTAATTCTGATAACCAATCTACTTCATAAACGAACCCACTGACACATCTTCAGATTTTCCAATATGTGTGCTTGTATCAGCTTAGAAAGTATTTAGACTCACATACTAGTTAGGTGTTAGAAATTTGTTGATTTAGGGGCAGGTTAGAATGCCTCTGAAATAAGGAGACTTGGGTCCGGTCCCAATTGTGTCCGGATTGTAGAGGTTCCACTGAATTGGCATTTGTACACAGTGTACAAGTTTGTGGACAGATCTGATTAGTGTTCTCCAATTCCAGAACAGCTGATCCACATGGTTACGTAATATTGGGTGGGCTTGTATTGGAAACTTTTGAGCTCTGTTTGAAAGTTGTGGTCATGGAAACATTGGGTATGTGTGGCTAGTACTTTGTACTGGGTTGTGCAACACCCCCGACAGTCGGGTGGGTGAATCAATGGGATAGCTATGAGTGTGCAAGTATTACTAGCTAGGCAGTACCATATGCTTCAAGATGTCTTAGTCACAGCTGGGAACATGGTCATTACATTCACCTGAGATCGCTGCAGTGGTATCTTGTTTGAAATGTTCAGAGCAAAGTGCTGTACATCACATTTCATGATTTACTGGGGTAACGGCTGCTGTAATGTTAGGAGTGAACTTATATGTCACAGCTAATCCTAATCTGGAGTTTAATTTACAGGTGTCTCAATGTGAGGTCACATATATGTTTGACCCCCAATCAACAGTAACACTTGGAGGTTATAATTCTGATAACCAATCTACTTCATAAACGAACCCACTGACACATCTTCAGATTTTCCAATATGTTTGCTTGTATCAGCTTAGAAAGTATTTAGACTCACATACTAGTTAGGTTTTAGAAATTTGTTGATTTAGGGGCAGGTTAGAATGCCTCTGAAATAAGGAGACTTGGGTCTGGTCCCAATTGTGTCCGGATTGCAGAGGTTCCACTGAATTGGCATTTGTACACTGTGTTTTGGAATTTGATAATTACAAGTTTGTGGACAGATCTGATTAGTGTTCTCCAATTCCAGAACAGCTGATCTACATGGTGATAATTTTCAGGCACTCTTCCCTAATTTGTTGCTATGGGCCTGGTAATGAGGCTACAGTGTATATGGGTTGTGTGGACAGCTGCTTCTTGTGATTGTTTTCACCCACTGGTTTGCCCCAACCCATTCTCCTACTCATGTTGTGCTATACTATATAGCAGTTCTCTAGCACGTACTGCACAGTATTGTTCATGTGTCACTGTGTGTGCTCACTGCACATGCATAGTGTATACTGTAGACTAAGTAACAGTATTGTGTTACATAGTGTACAGTTGTGTTTTCATTATCATTGTGGCACGTGTTCTTCCATGCATGCAGGAATGGACCAGGGTGGAGGCTAGTAGGGGTCCTGGCCAGCCCTGGCCTGAGGGTCGATCCTACCATTCTGCTGTAAGCCTCCATGACAGTGACAGCAATCCTGCCAACCCACAACTACTCGTCACATGGGGAACTGATGATGATGAGGTCCTCAGTGATGGCTGGGTGTTTGGAGTGAATGTGCAGCAGTGGAGGAAGGTGAGGCAAAGTGTCTCCAACACATAATTATGATATACACTGTGTACAGTGTAAATAATTACACAACTGGTATAGCTATTATCATTCATGAGTACTTCCTGTCACTAATAACATGTAAGCACAATGTTGTTCAATGTTACTTGGAAAAATACCACTTAAGATGTCTTAGACCCTATGTCCAAAATATAAAGCCAATTATTTCCTTAGTTTTCAGTTTAAGTATTAATGGGGTCATGCATACACATAGGACACTTGACAGGAAGTTTGTGTCATATTGTGAAATGCTTTTCCCATGCCAATCGCACCTATATCCCATGTCATATGTATATGACTAAAACTGAAACTCAGAGAGAAATCTGACTTTAGATTATGAATTTAGGGTGTAAGGCATGCTAGGATATGCATTCACATCTGCTGTAGCAGTAATGCTGGCTAATTGGCATGGGAAAAGCATTTCACAAAGTACCGATATGACGCAAACCTCCGATATCCAATGTCATATGAATATGACCCCACTAACACTAAAACTGAAACTAATGGAGAAATCTCACTTTAGATTATGAATTTAGGATCTAAGGTATGTTAAAATATGCATTCATGTCTGCGATAGCAGTAATGCTGGCCAATTGGCATGGGAAAAGCATTCCACAAAGTACCTACATGATGTAAACTTTATATCCAATGCAATTGCGTCATATTTGTAGTTTGTGAAATGCTTTTCCCATGCCAATCACCCGACGTTACTGCTATTGCAGATATGAATACATATTTTTAGCGTGCCTTAGACCCTAAATTGATAATATAAAGTGAGATTTCTCCCTTAGTTTCAGTTTTAGTGTTATTGGACGTTGGATATAGGAAGTTTGCTTTGTATCGGTCCTTTGTGAAATGCTTTTCCCATGCCAATCAGTGGACTTTACTGCTACCAAAGATATGAATGCATATTTTAGCATCCCTTAGACCCTAAGTTTACAATTTGAGTTTAGGTTTTTCCTCCAGTTTCAATTTTAGTGTTAGTGGGGTCACACACATAGGACGTCAGGTGTAGTGAGTATGCCTCATATCGAAAGTTTGTGAAATACTTTTTCCACTCCATTCAACCCACATTACTACCATCACAGATAAAATTGCATATTTTGCAATGTCTTAGTCCCTACATTCATAACTTGAATAGCTAGTTTGCTGGTTTCACTTTCAGTGTGGCCACATATGTATAGGACATGAGATAAGGGAAGTTTGTGTCAGTTTGGTTCTTTGTGAAATGCTTTTCCCACTCCAAAGCATTGGTGTCTGTGTATTGGCCATAGCATGACTGAATGTACTGTAACCATAGAATGTTCTCCTTGTGTTGCTCCACATGGCAGCCTCAAGTTTTGTCTTACTGTTTGAAACTGTCAAACTCTGCACAAGTGGGTCTACATGGTTTTTCAGAGTGCTGTGTGCAAGTTAGAAACTCCACAGTACAGCAATTAAAAATTAGTGAACGATGGAGAAAGGGACCACCAATGCAAGCCCAAAGATATTCATTCACCATTGTAGTTGAGTGTAGTGAATAATATTGTGGAAGTGAACTTTGTGTTGACTGCAGACAGTGCAGTGTATACCGTACACACATACATGTGCATGTGTAGTGTAGCACTCAATGAGAGTAGAACAATGCATGTACTATTATGATCCATTGGAGTTGCAATATTTGTGTTCAATCTGCAGGTCGTGCTACCTGATAGTCTGAAAGGAAGGTTCTGGCATTCCACTACCATTGTCCACCATGATGCCACCCACAAGAGGCTCGTCCACTTCGGAGGGCTGTGTAAATATGACAGTGTTGAGGATTTTGACCACCCAGTGGCAGAGACAACCATTGTGGAGCTAGGTGAGTGGAATGCACCACATTCACACTGTTGCTATGGTATTCACCTCATTCATTTTGGACAGCTGACAGTTGAGTGTGTGTTGTGGTGAGCACTCTCAGTGTTGACTTCAGTACAAGGAAATGTCAACATCACTGCACACTGGTGTTCATGTACACAATGGTATACATGGAGTCCTATCAGTCATGGAGATTGTGGTCCAGTGAGAATATTTGTCCAGGAGACAAAAATCCTCCCAAAGACCAGTGTGTATAGTGATGCTGGCATCTCCTTGTACATATGTACATGAGGTCAACAATGAGAGTATTCCCCACAACAAGATTCCTGGTCCAGGGCGTACCATAGGAAAAGTAGACTAGCTCCTTTAAAACTGGAGGTGCCCAGTAGGTCCATACCACCTAGTCTCATGCCCAGACCCCACCCTCTCAGTGAGAATGGTGGGAGGCACACACAGTCTGGACACGAGACTGATACTAACCATATACAACCCAGTGGCCTATACACATGTATATAACCCTGTGGGATACAACCTGGGCATTGGTTGGCATGGATACCAGCTAGGTGCATTGTCCACCTCAGGAATGTTAGTGTTGCTAGGCAACATGGGATGGGGTTCCCGTGTACATAATAACAGCCTGTTGATCATGATGTGCTGTAAGTTTACATAAGAACAGCTGTCAGTGATTGTGTTCTACAAGTTCATGAGGTCAGTGGGCATATGGTCTAGTACTTACTAGGCTGATATTGTGCTCAACCTATATGCTATGCTATGCTGCACTGGTCCAAAAATCTACCTATTATGATCAACAAACGTACGCTCCTATAATGCTCAAACACCTGCAAACTCCTTAGCTCTCTACATCACACACACCCCTTTTAGGTCAATCAAACAAGTTGGCCGCTCTTTTCTAGTGCCAGTGTGTGACAGTGCTTTTACCCTAAGCTTCCTCTTCCACATTAATTCCAACTGTGTGGAGGCTCGAAGTTTGCTTAGTAAGGACCTTGCTGCCTGACCCTTGTTAACGGGGCTAGTCATCACCACTACGAAATTTATAATCACATGTGACCAACTTTAATTTCCTCAGACAATCTGCCTATTATGCTCGCATTGTGCTCAATACTTTTTTGCATACCAATTATGTCCATTTTAATGCCAGCATAATCCGCATATACTTCTACAACTGATAGACTCATGCATACCTCGTTCCCAGGCTCTCCCTGCTAAGGAGGATCAGGCGGGGAGAGGCTGGGAATGAGGTAGCCTCGTACCCAGGCCGCTCGAAAAATAAAAAAAAAACGGCCTGGTATCCACTGTTTGCGCACGTGCGGCCATCCCCAGAAAAACCTGGGGATCCGGTTTAATCCGCGTTTGTTTGTAAATGCGTTCGTATAACTGTTTCGTATACGCCCGTTTCATTTCCGTATCGTCGAAGATGGCAGTATGATGGCAGCGAGTGAGAAAGCGTTTGAAGATTCTATTTCATACGGACTTTCGCGAATCGGAAGGCCGGAGTTAACTCTCAAACCCCAACAATTGGAGGCTGTACGTTACATATACGAAGAGAAAGACGTTTTCTTGTGGCTCCCCACCGGCTTCGGTAAGTCGGTGTGTTTCTGCTAGAAGCCTGCATGATCTTTTCAATGCTCTCCCGAGCTTGCTGCCGTAGGGCCTGAAGCTTGCGCTCGACCGTCTCCACTTTACCCGAACAGGAGCGACAGATATGTTGGGATAGTCCATCTTCAATGGAAACAGGCACGCGAAGCAGCTCGCGCAGACGAGAAGGCCAGTTCTGCTGCAGCCCCACTTCGCTGAAGAGAGCGACGGCTCGCTTGGAAGCCAATTCGCAAAGACAGAGTCTACAAAGAATAGCCATGTCGGCGATCGAACGCGAGTAAACATAATAACACGTGGGTACGTATACTACATTGCATTCTTTGTCCGGATATGGTCACGTGAATGGCTACGTAAAAACCGTACAATTTTACGGAAGTGTACCGTAACCGCCGCACGTGCGCAAACAGTGGATACCAGGCCGTTTTTTTTTTTATTTTTCGAGCGGCCTGGGTACGAGGCTAGGAATGAGGCTACATACCTAGCTGATCTAGTACATCAAGAGTGCATAAGAACACTGATACACTAGTACACTTACATCAAGAGTGCATAAGAACACTGATACACTAGTACACTTACATCAAGAGTGCATAAGAACACTGATACACTAGTACACTTACATCAAGAGTGCATAAGAACACTGATACACTAGTACACTTACATCAAGAGTGCATAAGAACACTGATACACTAGTACACTTACATCAAGAGTGCATAAGAACAGTGATACACTAGTACACTCACATCCCTGACCTCTGAACTAACCTCATAACTAATGGTGCATGATGGCAGTATAGTAATGGTTGAGGGAGAATGAGCCTGTCAATGTGTTCTTGTACACTGACCTTCAACTGCTTTTTTTATGAATGGTACAATTTATGATATTACATATACCATATTGTCTTGTTTGAACTGCACCATAGTAGTTTAGGGTCATGTGACTGACACACCTCCACTCTCTGCCCTCCCTGACAATGTAGTAGTGTGACAGTACATGATTGTCCGACCCCCTCAGAGTGTGGTGGTGCCCCTGGTGAGTGTGTGGTGACTAATGTCATCCTGAGCAGCCAGCTCGGACAGCCCAGGGAGAACAAGGACGCACTACCCAGATATGTCCAGCTAACACTTGGTGAGTGGCAGCAACATGGTAGTGAGCTCAGCTGCATCCCCACACCTCACCCCAGTCTCCAACTGGTGGGTGTGGTACAGGATCTAGAACCATGAAACATGTACAGTACTCACGTAGGTGGCTTGTGACAACTTCCCTCCCCTCCCTTACCCCTTCCCTCTCCTCCTTCCCTTCCTCCCTTCATCTCCTCTCCCTCCTTTTTCCTCATGAACAACTTATATTTACTAACTTTGCCGCAACAAGTACTGGATGCACTCTAACATTTTTGACTAGTAAAAATTTTGATGACATGCCACTCCCAAATGGAATGGGATGGCCCACACTTTTTTTGGACCTGATTTCCATCTTTAATGAAGTATATATTTATGTGTTGTTGTTTTGGGGCCTATGAATAGCCCTTTCCCTTACCCCAAACTCTGAGATTCCCTGCCATCTTTATAGCCTCGTTCCCAGGGTCCTCCCCATTCTTCTGGGGGGAGTCTGGGAACGAGGCCACCACCTTTATTCATTACTAGAAAGCTGTGACCATGTGAAGGTTTCTAAAAGCGTATCATACTGTGTGTCGTATCTTACACTTTTACCAGAGGAGGAGATGCGGCATCTCACAGTCTGTGAGGCAGTCATGCGAGAGAAAGGAAAACTCACGCTTAATGCCGTGCAATGCATGCTAAGTGGACATCCCCGCGTTGGAAAATCTACTTTACTCGCTCGACTGATAAGAAAACAACCTTCAATTCAACCCAATGAGGAGGATACCACCAAGGAATCGCAAGAATCTGGTGGTACTTGCATTTCTCCAAGCACAGGCGTATTAAATGCTGTTGTGCGTGTCACTGTCAAGAAGGTTGTCGCGATGGCTGTTCAACCTGGCTTGATTTGGGAGCAAATCGAATTTGATGTGGAAGCAATAGCATTGCTAAAGTCTGTCACAAAGGATCGCATTTCTCACTCAGCACAGGCGGAACCACTGGCCCTGGAGGGTGCTACAAAGGACGAGAGCACAGACAAAGCAGAATTACCAAATCCCTCGGCTTCAACACCTGCTGAGAACGAGCCCCAGTCAGAGAGATCAGCACTTTCTGTTCTGCAGCCTTTCTTTCGATTTGGAAAACGCAGAGTCTCAACTTCCTCAACGTCCACTGTCCCTGGGTTCAAGGCTCCTCTTGATATCTTCAAAGAGGCTCTGAAAAGTGAGAAGTGGGGAGAGATTGAAGCATTCATCAAGGATTCACTCACCATCTACTTTACAGACACGGGAGGACAGCCTGAATTTCAAGAAGTGCTCCCAGCTCTAATCTCAGGCCCCGCTTTGTTCTTCCTGGTCTTCAAGCTTATCGATGATCTCAACCAGAGGTACCAAGTCCAGTTTGTGTCCTCTTCCAAGAAGAGCAGGCCTTACGTGTCCAGCTTTACAGTGAAAGAAACTCTCCTTCAGTCACTGGCCAGCATTGCCTCAACATGCAGCTATGCCTCCTACACCAGCAAGGAGATGGTTGCAATAAAGCCACAGGTAGTCCTGGTTGCCACCCACAAAGACCAAGCAAGTGAGGCACAAATCAGAGCTATACAGCAGGAGCTTAAAGAAACACTGGAGAAGACCGAGTATTACCGCCAGAATATACTCGTGTTTGCATCTGAAGACGAACCAGTGTTCACAGTCAACAATATCTCATCAGATGGTCGAGATACATACAAGATTCGAGAGATAGTGGAGCGAATTGCGAAGCACCCCTCCTTTCACATTGAGGTCCCCCTTCCCTGGCTAGTTTCTAGCTTAGCCTTCAGGCTTTTGCAGGTTCCTGTTATCAGCTATGAGCAGTGTACGAGTATCGCTAGTGAGTGCGGCATTGATACAGCAGAGGAGCTAAAGGAAGCTCTGTGGTTTCTCCACCACAAGGTAGGTTTCATCCGCTACTTTGAAAGTGTTCCAGAGTTACGTGATGTAGTCATTCTAGACCCCCAGCTCCTCTTTGACCGAATCACGGAGCTGATTTCGGGGACATTCACTTTTGAGCAAGTAGGTCCCAATGATGCTCGCCAATTCAGAGAGACTGGTATCTTCCCACTGCACACCATTGAGGACCTCACAGCACGGTCTAGTGAATACCTGAGCATTGCAAAGCTTGTGACACTGCTGGAATACTTACACATTATCGCACCAATTCGAGGTAAAAGTGGGGAAGTGGAGAAGTACTTCTTACCATGTGTGCTCAGTCATGCTGCACCCAAGGCAAGCATTCGAGAGGAGGCTTCTAGCAAAATACCACCCCTCTTTATCACCTTCCGATGTGGCTACTGTCCCAAGGGAGTGTTCAGTGCACTAATAGTCCACCTAATGTCAAAGTACAACAATGGTGGAACAAAGATCACCTGGCGGTTGAATGAAGATGAAGTATCACGTGACCGAGTTTCTTTCAACGTTGACAAAGCATTACACACTGTCTCCATTACAACACACTGCACCCACCTACAAGTTTTAGTACAGTCTGAAACACAAGCATCAGCCAATCTACTGCAGACTTCTCCTCATGAAGTATGTAACTCTATCCGACAGTGTATCGATGAAGGCACAGTTGCTGTTGGCCAGACTTTACACTACAACTGTGACTCAGCATTCCACTACAGTTTCTACTGCACCCACCCATCTTGCACTAAACCACATGATCATCTGGCTGTGTGCTATGATAATGATCCAATTGCTATGAAATGCAGCAAGAGTAGAAAACCATGTGATCTTTCTGACAAATGCCGTGTCTGGTTTGGGCATCCGGTGAGCAATCTTATAATAGATGCTAATATTTGTACAACTTTCAGGTTTAGGTTATCGATAACTCTTTGTAGCACAATTGATGCTAATAGTTGAATGTTGTAAAATTAACCTTCTGGTTCAGGCTCTTATTTCTTCTTCATTGTAGATGCCACATAGTGCAAACACTGGAAGTGGTGATAAAGAGCAAAGAAAGCTTGGTAGGTATTCATGGTTTGTGTTGTTTTGTCACATATGACTTGTATCCTCAGCATCAATACATGTTGATTTGTATTGCACAAGTTGTCATATGTTCCCCAATCTGACCACTTCCACAGGTGTATCCACCCCCCTTATGAAACCACAGTTGAAAGACCTGGTACTAGTCCGAACAACAAAGTGGTATAACCTTGGCCTACAACTGGGGATCGAAGATACAGAACTGGACGTGATTGAAGAGAACAATCCAAAAGACATTGATGCCTGCAAGAGAAAGATGTTCAAGGCATGGCTCAGGATCACCCCCAGTCCATCATACAACCTGGTGGTGGAAGCTCTGCAGACAGTGGGAGAGATCACTGAAGCAGACCGCCTCTGCAAGAGATATGGTAAGATAATGGCTGTACTAGAAGTTGAAGTGTTTGGACATTAGATTATCATCTACTTCTTTTCAGGGATTCGGTCGCAACATTCAGAGTTTGGTGAAGGCCCTCAGACACAAGAGAGTAGGACAGATTGACATAGCAAGTGAAATTACAAACTTGCTACTGCACCCCCTAAGTATCTAACTATTATTGATGGCATTTGTGTTAGTACTGTTCATACCTTGTGTTATTAGATTGCTTACTCACTCATACTTTTTTGCGTAGTGTTGCTAATCTACGTTTCTGGTGATTTTGTACACTTCACATCTACTGTTTGCAGATGATTTTGTATGCTTGCAACTACAATAATAACCAATGGGATTGCTTTTACTGATTTAAATTTGAATGTAATTGTACCTTGCGTTTTCTAGTAATTATATTTTTTTCCAAAGAAGCACTCAAGTTCATTGATATTATCAGCCTCATTCCCAGGCCCTGCCCAGCTTTTGTTGCAGCACTGCAAGCTAGCTTGGTGGGGACCTGGGAATGAGACTATAAGCATTATGTATACCTGTGAACCATCCTGGGCCAAAGCATGTGTGGCTCTTCAACTGTCTCTTTGCAGCATGAGGAAATAGTAGGTACCTTTCAGATCATAGGAGTGTTTTACCATATATGGACAATGACTGAACCATTCAGACTCTGGACTCATGTACTAGACTAAGCACTCATGTTTAGACTGAGTTCCGGACTGATTTAGAGCTCTCTGTATATAAATGACTAGAGCAGCAGTACTTTGTGTGAGGTTCTGCTGTTCTCTGAATATGTCAGCCAAATACAATACAAATGTCAGTCCTGAGACTTTATCATTATGTAGATGATGGAGTCAGTATTTGTTGGTGTTTTCCACACTAGGCTTGAGAACTAAGTAGCGCAAGCTACTTTCATGAGTATGCACAAATGATTTCAAGGAGACCTAGGACTGTAGCTTAGTCTCTCTGGTTATACCCAGACATCAAGATTAAAGCTCTGCATCAATCGATGCCTAATACGGAAATGGGTGGGGCTGGGAGCGCACGTGCCACCTTGCCCAGTGGTACGAATCTCATTATGCACGGACTTGCTCATGAGAAAAAAATTACGGGTTTACCCCAAATTTAGATTTTAACCCTCTCCCTACCGGATTTAACTTCACCGAATTTCTGCCTACAAGCATGCATTCAGAGAGGATGCAGCACATCAAGGGAGAAGAGAACAAGTAAGCATGGTATAAGTATAGTATTAAAACTAGTCAGTATTGAATATCAGAGAAGGGATGCATTTCTGGCAGCTGTGTAGCTAAGGGGAAACAGACTGACATTTCAGAGCAGCCTCCAGCAGCACTGAAGAAAGCTTGAATTATATTTTCTGTTTCTATCCATGAGTCTTGACTGGTCAACACTCTTGTGTTTGGTGCACAATTAGTAAACTTGCTGTGCAATGCTGTGGTGTGCATTTGTGGACTACGTTGCTGTACACTGCATCTAACTATGCACCAAGGGTCAAACATTGTTGAAATTGTCGACGCTGTGTGCTGAAATCAGGCTTAAAATGAAGCTATTTTATGTCTGTTCAATGTGTTAATGTTCCTATGCTAGAGGTAAAAATTTATTCTCAGACTGATATATTTTCGGACCTCAGACTTCAAAGGTCTAAGCACAGTAGCAACTGTGCCAGATCATCAGAGCAACAAGACATGCTGGCGCTGGGATAGTTTTCGACACTCGAAGCTATTGTAGTACGTGGGGATAGAAAATCACGTCCGAAAATACATTGTAAAACAATGCATAACTTCTTCGCCGTCTACTCCAAAAAGGAAAGACTAAAGTACTTGCCCTTCCACTAGCCTTGCCTATGAACCCATACCATGCTGCAGCAGTTGCCAATTTTGGCTAGTGATGTGATATAATACATGATTATCAGACTTGTCTGCTAGTAGAATCCTTTTTCCGAGGATAGTACTTGAACGGGTCTTTTGCTAAATCCCGGGTAGAAGACTGTTTGGAGTTGAATTTCAAGTATATATTATCAAACATTAGCCTACCTATCCTACAGTTCTTATGTCTGCTGGACCTCTGCACACGCAACAAGAGTGCAACGTTTCAAGTGTCCGAGCATTAATTAATTCCTCTATCTGTAAATTTGATGAAGTCAAATTTCTAGCGGCAGAAATAGCAGAAATTATGAAATTGTGCATGCTTTAGAGCTTCAAATTGAACCCTCACTATGCATGCACATATTAAAATTATGCATACCTTCTGGTTCGATTGCACTGTTAATGCTGTGTTCTTATGTTACATATCAAACAAAATTCTCATTTCTGTACTGTCGCACTTGCATATGAAACCGGTCTCATACTGCAAGCTCAGGGTGTGAGGAGAGCTTGGGTAGGAGACTATGATACAATTTATTTCCATTGCAAAATATAAACAAACAAGCTGTGCATATGAATATAATTATGTGGTAAACTTCTTAAATGGGAAAATAACCACATAATTATATTCATATCACAGCCTGTATTCTGCTGGGTCAACGCAAACGGCAGTGAATGCAGACATCCTTCTCAGAGACTACATAATATTATAAGTTCTCCCCTAGCATCCCTTGCAGAGCACCAGAGGACTCAGGACACACTGCGCACAGATGAACCTTCTCTTTGAGCACTGGAAAAGACAGCATAATCAAAGAGAGGCTGGGTATACATTTACACCTTTACTTCAAGTGTTAGGCATCCAATCTGTAATCCTGTGCTATCATCTCCAAGCTGGATAAAGCTTGCATTTGACTGATATTCACTATTTCGATAAATACAGTTTAATGCAATTAGACGAAGTTAACATTGAGGGGCGCCCTCCGGGGATTGTGATGTAGAGGTGCGCATGCGTGTGGCCAGACAACCACGCGGTCATTGCAGTCGTACTGGTGTCAGGCATTTCTCTCCCGAGTGTTCCTTCCAAAGCATGACGTCTTCCTCGCCGCGGCGCTCACCACCCCCAGAGGACCCCCCAGCCCCACTGGGAGAGAACTCAGGTGCTCTGCGCGAGCTGATAAAAGAAACAGTTCAGGAAATTTTAAGCGCGCGAACCCCGAACCCACCCTCAGCGGGAGACACCCAAACCGGTGAGCGATAGATAAAGGCTCGGGCGTACCGCCTGGGAGGGTGTTTCGAGGACGGGTCAGTGCAAACAGGCCCCTCGAACTCTCGGGGCCAGAATTAACGTTGGCCCCCGAGGGCGCGCGCTCCTTTGGGGCATCCCAAAGTCACGAGGTCACAAAGAGCACCGCCACGGAGCTCCCGGAAGCGGTACAGTCGTGCAGGGCTACAGGGTGCTGTGAAATGACAGTTGTGGATTTCCTGATGGTCCCCTGAGAGAGGGCATCAGGAGTGGGCAAGGGTTCTCGACGGCAGTGCCTTTGAGGGGGCATGGTTATGGACGTCACTGGGGCCCAGGTGGCGGGGCAGTTATGGAGATAGCTGGAACGACCCAGAGGGGGGCAGCTCCTTGGTGTGGGGACCAAGATGGCCCCCAGGTGGATCTCCTTGGTGCCCAGAGGTGGCATGGCCATGGAGATCATGGTGGTAGGGCGCAGTTATGGAGATCACTGTGGCACCCTGAGGTGGTGCAGTCATAAAGATCTCTGTGGGCGGCAGAGTGGTGGAGATCACTGTGGATCATTGGGGCCCTCCGTAGTGGCAGGAACATGAAGATCACTGCGGCACCCTTGAGGTGACACAGTGGCGGAGCTTAATGTAGCGCCCCGAGGTGGCGCAGGTGTGAGTGGCACCCCGAGGTGGTGTGGTTGTGAAGATCACCATGGTGCCCAGAGGTGGCTCAGTCATGGAGATCTCAGTTGCACCCTGAGGTGGCCCCCGAAGGGGCAGGGTGTGAGGATCACCAGTGTGCCCAGAGGTGGCACGGTCATGGAGAGCTCTGTTGCATCCTAAGGTGGCGTGGTCCCAGAGATCATGGTGGTGCCCAGCGGTGGCACAGTTGGGGAAATCACCAGGGCCCCCTGAGGTGGTGCCGATGTGGAGTTCACTGTGGCGCCTTGAGGTAGCTCAGTGGTGGAGATCACGGTGGCACATTGAGGTAGCTCAGTTGGGGAGTTCATTGTGGCACCCAGAGGTGGCACACAAGGAGATCACCGCAGTGCCTTTGAGGTTCAGCAATACCATGGGGTGGCCCAGTGGGGAGTTCACTGTGGCTCCCCGAGAGATGGAGGTAGTGGGTGGGGCCTTGAAGGGGGACAAGGCATGTAGATCTCCATGGCATCTGGTCTGGGGGACGGGGCAGTGGGGAAGCCAGTAGGGGTCCTACCAATCAGGCTAAGAAAAAGGGGCTCACAGGACTCCTATAGACCAGTGTGGGTGCCACTCCACCAAGTGAGGTTAGGGAGCCGGTAATAGTGGGCTCTAGGACGTGTGGTACGAAGTCAGGAGTAACTTGGCGGCTTCACACGTGGGATCACTCCCCCTTTGTCCCCCTCCAGGTCTGGGAGGAATGCCCCCCCCCAGCTGCAATCGCAGGTTTAAATCTGCCAGTAATCGACGGGGAGGTATCAGCTAAGCGGCCGGCTAAATCATCCCCATCATCCTCCGCAACCAGAGCTGGAGTACCAGCTGGAGATGAAATAGTATCGGATCCTCACAAAACCTCTACAGATGACTCCAAAGCAGCCACCCAGCAGTTCAGCATGGGTGATGGCCTCCCACCGGTGCCAGCGAAGGTAGTGGAAAAAATTCTGAGTGGCCAGTTTGTGGATATGGCCGAGCTGCTACGGGACAACTTGGAGGTGGAGCGGCGGTGCAACACGACGGAGTCAGCGTCAGCTGGACCAGTACCAACGACATCCCGACCAGCCCGTAGAGAGGTACCTGACCTACTGAGCTGGGTGCAGTGTTTTGGGATGTTTGCAAGTGTCATGGCCAGCAAGTACCCGGAGAAGGTTACTCAACTACTCGCCTACCAGACTATCATTATCCGGGAAGCTAGACATTGTGGGGGAGGGGGCTGGCAGGGGTATGACAGAATGTTCCGCCAGCAGGCCGTCTCATCCCCTGGTGTGGATTGGTCACAGCTAAACTCATCTCTATTTGCCGTGACATTCCTTGCCCAGCAGAACGGCAGGGGTAAAACATGTCGATTCTGCCTAGAAACCGATCATGTAGATGTCGAGTGTGCACTCGCCCCTACAGCTCCACAACCTCGTCAGCTGATTCCGCCACAGGGCCTCCAGGGATCACTGTCACATCAAGACCTAACCCCGCAGGAGGGCCGGCCCGGTAGGGGTAGCAGCAGAGGTGTCTGCTATGCCTGGAATGAGGGCCATTGCTCCTACCCCTATTGCCGTTTTCGCCACATTTGTGCCAGGTGTCACGGAGACCACCGGGCTGTCAGGTGCCGGATGCGTGCGGCGGGGGACCGCCCTGCACAGCGCTGAACCTAGTCATGTGTTCATGCCTGAGTTACTTTTGTGTTGATGCTGGATTGGAACAGGAACTGTATATTATTGTTGGGGAGGGGCGGACGCATGAGTAAATTAATGGGAGGGGGACATGAATGGATTTAGTGGGGTAACTCTAATGCGCTGCGGATTATCGCAGGCATCTTTTCCCCTCAGGCAGCGAAGGCGCTGTGGTCGTCGGCCGCTACATCTATATGGGCCACCTCCTTGCATTATCTGGGCGGAGACCTGCTCATCCCGCGGACTTACCTCCGCATTTGCGTCGAGTGAGTACGCCGCTGAACCCTGAGGCATGGACCAGTCTCTTGCAATCCCACCCGGACCGTACGTTCGTGGAATATCTCGTACAAGGGATACGTCAGGGCTTTCGGCTGGGATTCGGGTACGGCGAGGTGCAGCTGAGGAGTGCCTCACGCAACATGCGGTCGGCCGAGGATAACGCGGAGGTGGTGGAGCAGTACCTAGCGAAGGAATGTGGGCTAGGAAGGGTGGTGGGACCACTGGCGCTGGATGATAGCGTGCATGTCAGTCGCTTCGGGGTTATTCCGAAGCCTCATCAACCAGGGAAGTGGCGGCTGATAGTTGATTTGTCAGCCCCAAAGGGTTTCAGTGTGAATGACGGCATTCCTCCTGACCTGTGCTCACTGTCCTACGCGTCATTAGACCATGCGGTGCAACGCATCATGAGCTACAATCGAGGTGCTCTTCTCGCGAAACTCGATATTGAGAGCGCATACCGGATCATCCCCGTACACCCGGATGATCGCTCTCTTCTTGGAATGGTGTGGAAAGGAAGACTATACGTAGACTCTTCCCTACCATTTGGTCTCCGCTCCGCCCCGAAACTGTTTAATGCCCTGGCGGATGGGCTGTCGTGGATAATGAGCTCCAAGGGAACGCGGGACCAACTGCATTACCTGGACGACTTCCTTTTCATAGGGGCTCCGGATACTGGGGAGTGCAAGCAGGCATTAGAGCTTGCGCTGACTACTTGTGCCACCTTGGGAATTCCGGTGGCCAAACATAAAGTAGAGGGTCCAAGTACTTGCTTATCGTTCCTAGGGATTGAGCTTGACACACAAGCATCGCAGCTCCGGCTTCCAGCGGAGAAGCTGAGTAGGCTTCAATCCCTTGTCAAGACATGGTTGGGGAAGAAAGCCTGTCTTAAACGTGACCTGCTGTCCCTGATTGGCCAGTTACAGCACGCCTGTCGGGTGGTCAAGCCTGGCCGCACGTTCTTGAGGCGGATGATATCCCTGTCCACGACCGCAAAGGAGCTGCATCACCACATCAGACTGAACAGAAGTTTCCAGTCTGACCTAGAGTGGTGGGCAATCTTTTTACCGAGGTGGAACGGGGTTGGGATGATGTCCAGCATATGCCGCCTTCCCCACTCAGTGCTGATCACGTCCGATGCATCAGGAGGATGGGGATGTGGAGCATACAGTTCATCCAACCAATGGTTCCAGGCTCAGTGGCCGAAGTGCTGGAGTTCAGTCCATATCACGGTGAAGGAGTTGGTGCCAATTGTGGTGGCTTGCGCATTGTGGGGTGATCAGTGGAGAGGAGCTACTGTGTTATGTCGCTGTGACAATGCAGCAGTCGTCTCTATTGTCAACTCAGGGTCTAGCAAGGATGCTTTGGTGATGCACCTCATGCGGAGTCTTTTTTTTATTACCGCAGTTAATGGTATTTCTCTCTATGCCCAGCATATCCCAGGGAAGCGCAATAATGCTGCTGATGCGTTATCTCGCAACCATATCCTTTTGTTTCACCAACAGGTGCCATCCGCAGCCTCACTGCCCACCCCCATCCCCCCCGAACTGTGGCAGATCTTGGTGCTAAGCCAACCAGACTGGACATCGCGGAGTTGGAGAAATCAGTTCTCATGTATTTTTCAAAGGGCCTATAGCCCCTTCAACCCAGAGAACTTACAAGAGCGCACAAGATCGGTACTTGAAATTTTGTGCCGAGACTGCTACCTCCCCTATTCCTATTGTTGAAGGACAGTTGTGTTCATACGTTTCATTTTTAGCGAATCAGGGCTTGAAGCACAGGACAATTAAGTCTTATTTATCGGCCATTCGCCATCTACAGATTTCAGGGGGGTTGGGGGATCCTTTCCATGGGATAAGCATGCCTAAGCTGGAATATGTGCTCAAGGGGGTGAAGAAGCATCAGGCTGAGAAAGGGAGTGGTCAAAGGGAACGGCTGCCTATTACCCCCCACCTCCTCAGACAGATCAAGCAAGTGTGGGAAAAGGAGGGTGACTCACGGGACGTAAAGATGCTTTGGGCAGCATGTTGCCTGTGTTTTTTCGCCTTTCTGAGGGCGGGAGAGATGACAGTCCCGAACGATAAGGATTACGACCCAGCGGTTCACCTCAGTATGGGGGACATAGCTGTTGATGACGCTCGCAGCCCTACAGTGGTACAAATAAATATCAAGCAGTCCAAGACTGACCCTTTTCGTCGAGGTGTCAACCTGTTTGTGGGAAGAACTGGCTCCGATCTGTGTCCGGTGGCAGCGTTGCTGAGTTATTTGAGTGTCCGAGGGACCCAGCGCGGTCCCCTATTCCTGTTCGAGGATGGACGGTTCCTCACCAGGGTGCGTTTCGTTGAAGCGGTTCGGAGCGCGCTGCTTTCCGCGGGAGTCGATCATCAGAAATACTGTGGGCACAGTTTTCGCATCGGCGCGGCAACGACGGCCGCAGCCAGGGGCGTAGAAGACTCCGTGATCAAGACCCTGGGCAGATGGGAGAGCGTGGCCTATCTCCAATACGTTCGTATTCCTCGGGAACAACTGTCCGGCGTCTCATGTCAGTTGGCTGCGGAGTAATCTTATATTGCTGTACCCTGGATTATCATATAATTATTAACCCGTCATGTTAGATTTGTGTGCTGAGAATCGCGCCTGTGAGATTGTGGTCGTACAGGGGTTCGTTGTGGCGGGGTTGCCTTGGGGGGGGAGTGGGACCTAGCGGTCCCTCCCTGGGCCAGTGTGGAGAGTTTCTCTCCACAGCTGGCCCCCCTGGCAACCAACCCTTCTGGGGTTTAAGTATTCCGGAAGGGAGGGGGAGGGAGTTGCCTGGTCCACACTTCCGCCACACTACACAGAAAGGGGGCCTCCTCCTCTTCTGTGGCTATTAGATGGTAGGGTGAGTGGTTCAGGTAAGCCCCGATAATGTTAAATACATGTTTCAGCAAACCATTTTGCCTTACCTGCCCAGAGCTTGTAGTGTGTGGCTACACTGACAGATAAACTACCCCCTCAAACTATCTTCCTCTACATGGCAGCATGTGCACATGCAGACATTTTGCAGGGCTCTGAGGTTGATCTACTTGTTCACACTAAGTCTCGTCAAAGCTGTGCATGCTATATAGCTGCCATGTTCGATGATAGAACATACAAAGAATCCAAAGGAGCAAGTTGAACACTGCCTCGTAAGTGCCAGTCAACTCTTATTTTGTCCACTCTATTGTGTTCATTAACAATAGCATCCTCGGACAAACACACACCACAGCATTGCACAGCAGGTTTGCTAATTGTGCACCAAACACAAGAGTGTTGACCAGTCAAGGCTGATGATATAATTCAAGCTTTTTTCAGTGCTGCTGGAGGCTGCTCTGAAATCACGGTCAGTCTGTTTCCCCCTAGCTAAACGGCTGCCAGAAATGCATCCCTTTTCTGATATTCAATACTGAGTAGTTTTAATACTATACTGATACCATGCTTACTTGTTCTCTTCTCCCTTGATGTGCTGCATACTCTCTGAATGCATGCTTGTCCGGTGAAGTTAAATCTCGTAGGGAGAGGGTTAAAATCTAAATTTGGGGTAAGGTAAGGGGCCCTAATTTGGGACACTTTTTCAGCTTTTGCTTACCAATTACCGGCACGTCGCTAGGTGAGTAGCACAATAGACCTGTACGTATACTTCAGGCATCGTACTTTTTGCATTCCAAGTTTGAAGTCCAAAGTCTGCAGGATACCCGGGAACGGAGCGACTTTGTTCACGTGGTTCACATAGCAAATTTTAGGGGGGTGGTGCCTAATTCGGGACACTTCCGTAAATTGACTGATTCCACACAGGACTGCCTGTTCTGAGGTCCAGAGGGGTTTAAAAACGTTTTCTAGCACTCATGGAAGGTTTTGAAGACGCAGTCAAGTATATAAATGTGTACAAAATAAGAATCCAGTGAGAACGGTTAAAATTATGCATAAGTATGCATGTTGAAGCCCTGAAGCCTGCTGAGGAAGCAACTGACAAGACCGTGCAATGATTTTCTGCCCTCCTTCACCAAGTTCTATGCCAGAGCGTGATGAAGTAGGGAGGAACGAGATCCGCAAGACTACGACAACAAAGGATGGCGTCAAATGGAGCAGCCGGTGAGGAAGATAGGTAGCCGTCGTTCCTAGTTTCTCACACCCCCAGCTGTCGTTGATGAGATGAAAGCTGGGAGTGTGAGAGGCTGGCAACAAGGCTAGAAGATGAGAGTGACATTGGAGTGCACAGACAGTAGAAGTACAGTGTTTCTATCGTCTGTGGGGTGACTGCCTTAGTAAGTGCATTGGAGTGTGTTCCCAGACTCCCACCATCACTTGCTGTACAAAAAAGCAGGGAAATCCAGTATCCTGTGGGTGATGTCAACGATGACTAGGCTCATTAATCTCTAGTCTCGGTTTTTCCGAAAGGAGTCTGGGAATGAGACTGTAATGAACCATAGATAATAGAACAGTACAGGGATTGGAAACGCCTATACGTGATGTATTGTGTGATGTCACGCAGCTTGACAAGAGCACATTCCGTGTTTCGAATCCGGGTGTAGCTATCCAAGCTAAGAACGCTGATCACGTCGTAACACTGCTATGCAGTGAAAAAAAAAAGCGTCTTAGGTAGTACGTGTTTACTGCTTGATGGTGATTTTACTTCGAGTAGGCAAAAAACCTCACGATATAGAGAAAAGTACCTTAGTGCGTTTGTGTAGTTTTTTCAAGATGAACAAACCCTTGCAAGCTCCATCAAAGAGCCGAGAGCCCTGCTATGAGATTACTCTGTGGACTACCAGTGGTCTTTCTGAAGTAGTAGCAGTTACAGCCAGAGAAAATACGTGTAACTGACTACTTATAGTCAGTGCCAAAGCTCCATGCTTACATCTAGCAGAATGTTAACCAGTGCAGTCCATTCCATGGATACTACGGTAAGTTAAGTACCGACTATGGAGGACATCTGCCCTGAGTGACGGTACAAAAACTACACAAGCACCCAGGGTCACTTCAGTTAGCCGCTTGGTAGTAACACGGAGGTGGTGTAAGGAGAAACGAAATGCGCACAAAGTTTGTAAATTGTTTCCAATCCCTAAACTGTTCTATTATCTATGAATGAGCCTAGGCACAACCATTTCATTGCACACACATTATCACTGGTAAGTTTTCCCAAGGTGGCAAAGTTTATCTTCTTTGGTACGAGGTGCTGCTCTTAAGGACAAGTGAGAGGAGCTGGTAGAGTGTGTGCAGTGAGTCCAAGAAACAGTGCACTTCTGTTGCCTGTGCTGGATCAAAGAAAGCAGTATAACTCTTCATACGCTCTGTGCTACATAACTGTTAGCCACTGAGTGCTTCACATTTGTAGCTAGGCCTCGCTATATGCTGGTCTGTGCTACATAACTGTTAGCCACTGAGTGCTTCATGTGTGTAGCTAGGCCTAGCTATATACTGGTCTGTGCTACATAACTGTTAGCCACTGAGTGCTTCATGTGTGTAGCTAGGCCTAGCTATATACTGGTCTGTGCTACATAACTGTTAGCCACTGAGTGCTTCACGTTTGTAGCTAGGCCTAGCTATATACTGGTCTGTGCTACATAACTGTTAGCCACTGAGTGCTTCACGTTTGTAGCTAGGCCTCGCTATATGCTGGTCTGTGCTACATAACTGTTAGCCACTGAGTGCTTCATGTGTGTAGCTAGGCCTAGCTATATACTGGTCTGTGCTACATAACTGTTAGCCACTGAGTGCTTCACGTTTGTAGCTAGGCCTAGCTATATACTGGTCTGTGCTACATAACTGTTAGCCACTGAGTGCTTCACGTTTGTAGCTAGGCCTAGCTATATACTGGTCTGTGCTACATAACTGTTAGCCACTGAGTGCTTCACGTTTGTAGCTAGGCCTAGCTATATACTGGTCTGTGCTACATAACTGTTAGCCACTGAGTGCTTCATGTTTGTAGCTAGGCCTAGCTATATACTGGTCTGTGCTACATAACTGTTAGCCACTGAGTGCTTCACGTTTGTAGCTAGGCCTAGCTATATACTGGTCTGTGCTACATAACTGTTAGCAACTGAGTGCTTCACGTTTGTAGCTAGGCCTACCTATATATACTGGTCTATGCTACATAACCGTTAGCAACTGAGTGCTTCATGTTTGTAGCTAGGCCTAGCTATATGCTGTAGTCTTGTGGAAAAGTACCCACCTACAAAACAGTACCGACTCCCATGCACCTTTTGGCTCAATTTCCTACATAGGGTTTTACTTGAATAAATACCCACCCTTGAACGGAGCCTGCTTGTGGAGTGTTGAGAAGCACCACACATGCCTAAGGTAAGAAGAACTCTGTATTATACTTTAGCAAAGCAGATCAACAAGGTAGCTTTGTGTCATCTACACTGGCTTTGAGTGTTGAATTGCTTTTAGGTGGTTGTGGTTAATCGGACTGTTATCACAGTGACAATCTGCCTCTTGGAGCCACCCCACTGCGTTGAGTGCTGAACCTCCACCAGCAAGGCAGCCCTGCCACTGCTGTTTGTATCCTGGAGTTGTAGAGGGTCTACAAATGCTGCAAACTTTGGTCGTGTGCTCCATAGCTCTACTAGTGATAAGATGGTGATTGTGCAGTGCAGTTACCCCTAGGTGATGGTTCTGCATGTTTGGTTCCTTTCTGGGTTGCCAGTTCTCTGAGAGGTCAGTTCTCTCACCTCATCAGTTAGCCCTATATAGGTGATGGTTCTGCATGTTTGGTTGCCAGTTCTCTGAGAGGTCAGTTCTCTCATCTCATCTTGCTAGCACTGCAAGTGACGCAGTGATATCTTAGTGGGAAGGTCTGGGCTGTGAGGAACTGTTTGCAGGATATGAAATTTAATGCACTTTCTTTAATACTCTGTGCATGGACTGTGGTACATTTTGTAAAGGAGCTTTGAGACATACCGTATAGTGCGAAATTTTTTGACGGTCTAAATTTCGCGAATAGCAAGTTTTGAAGGTTTCGTTTAAATAATTTCGCTAATTCGCTGCACACGCATGCCACACACGTAATATACTATGGGTGTGGCATACAATCTAACACACATTGTCACACTGTCGTCTGCTCAAGCTCTCAGCTAATGCCTACTTTGAAGGTATCTCTTTGGAGAGAGCTCCTTGCAGATTCGGCAGCTTAGCCCCGGGATATTGTCCATTGATCCTCCTGCAATCAGAGTGTGAGCAGTGTGTGTGTCGTGCATCAAAATTTTCGTTGAAAACTTTTCGCAAACGGTGGAAAATTTGTGAAATTCACGAAATTAAAGACCCATGAAAATTTAGCGCTATATGGTATTTCCCTCCACCACTCATCGCCTCTCTTCTTCTCCTTTCTCTTTCCCCTCTCCTCTTTCTCTCTCACTTCCCTCCTCCTCCAGTAGGCAAAGAGGGGGTGATCTTTGTCAGTTCTCCCCCAGTGCTACATCTCCACCTGATGTGGTTCCAGTATGACCCTGTCACTGACACTCATGTCAAGATCAACAACAGGTACCACCCTGACATAATGGCTTCATAGAGAGGTAGTTGAGGGTGGGGGAGACTCAGTCATTGACACCTTCAGTGAGTAAACATGAACTTAGTTCTAGCTCACTACTAACCTTCACTGGGCAAGTGTGGACCCGGCAATGCTAACTTACTACTAGCCCCATTCCCAGGCCCCAGCCCAATAGCTTGCTGTATGGAAAGCCTACTGTAAATTTCCTCATGTGGCGATGATGTAATCAACAAATAGCAAACAACATTTAATAGCAATGTTTATATTTTCTCATGTGAGTGACGTCAAGAGTAGAAAGAGCTTAAGGGTGTACCTGGGGCTCAGGACAAGCGTGAAGGCACCAGGCAACATACATGTACCACACATATACATCTTGGTGGGCGGGGCAACTGTCATACACACCAAGTATTAAACATAGTTGATTGAGCAATACGCAAACAACCTCACCGTAGCTTTTCACCATTTGCATGTTCACAGGAAGAGTGTGGGAGAGCCCAAGGCCACCCCTGCTGACTACACACTGCATGTCATGCTCGTGGACAGTGGAAACAACGATGATGGACACAGTCTGGTTCCGAGACTATGATGGGCACAGTCTGGTTCTGAGACTATGATGGACACAGTCTGGTTCCGAGACTATGATCGGCACAGTCTGGTTCCGAGACTATGATGGCCATTGGCACCTACCTCAGCACCAGCTAGGAGAAGGTATGTGTGTGCAACAGAGTGAACCCCATTCCACAGTCTCATTCCCAGGCCTCTTCCTCCTTGTGTCCGGAATGAGACTTCCCTTCCAGTGTATGATGACCAACTACATATGCAGAGGTGCTCTCTAGCCTAGCTTGTACCCAAGCTGCGTGGTAGGAAGAAGACATCCT
Organism: Agelas oroides; assembly: GCA_949130485.1. Lineage (NCBI taxonomy): Eukaryota > Metazoa > Porifera > Demospongiae > Agelasida > Agelasidae > Agelas > Agelas oroides. The sequence goes on from OX422195.1 coordinate 7,300,295, forward strand.
GTTCTCTCTCATGACCTAGGAACAAGATGGCTTCACAGAGAGACAGTAGAGGGTGGGGGAGACTCAGTCATTGACACCTTCAGTCAGTAAACATGAACTTAGTTCCCAGACCTCTTCCTCCTTGTGTCTGGAATGAGACTACCCTTTCAGTGTATGATGACCAACTACATGTACATGTACGGAGTAGCCTCATACCCAGGCCGTGTGGGAGGAGAAAGACGCCCTGGTATTGACTGCTTGCGCATGCGCGATCATTCCTGGGTATCCGTTTACGTTTGGAAATTGTCGGCAAAATCAATACGTATACGTCTGATATATTTCCGTATCATTGAGCCGTTTGCCAGTTGATCATGAATTACCTTCAACTTCATGAATGTGGAGGATAATCGCCGTGTATACGAAGGCAAAGATGCTTTCTTGTGGCTACCAACTAGTTTTCATAAGTTAGTATGCTACGAGGTGCTGTCATTTGCGGGGTATCTACGCCGTTATCTTGTTAGTCTCGCCGTTGGGGTCACTTACGATTGCCAAATTTAATGGCGTGAGTGTGCATTGTTTTGTTGTAGCTCTTTTTTTTTTTGCAGCTTTGTACGTATACTACTTTATATGTTGCACGTGGACAACTACGTAAATGTTACAATTTTACGGAAATATAGCGGAAACTGCCGCACATCCGCAAGCAGTTGATACCAGGCCGTCTTTCTCCTCCCACTCGGCCTGGGTATGAGGCTAATGTACAGAGGTGCTCTCTAGCCTAGCTTGTATCCAAGCTGCATGGTAGGAGGAAGACGTCCTATTCCCTCACATGACCCAGGAACAAGATCGATCTTTTCTGTAGCCAGCTCATGCAGTGACATGATAGCTACTTAACATAGATCGGGAAATTTTTGGCGTTAAAATATTTTCGTCAGTGTGCCAGCAAAGAATTATAATACGTGTACGCACTACATTGCGGAATTGTTGAGGAACGAAATATTTTAATAGAATTTAAAATTAAATAGCTGATATTGATGGCACCACAATAATAACCATACTCAATTTCAAGGTTTCTGGGGGGGCCCCCCCTCTGTATGAAACCCTGCGTTGGTAGTAAATGTGTATTCATTCTTCAGTCCATGTCAATTTTAAACTGCAATTCTACTTTTTCTGTTCCATACACTAAAAGTCACCTCAAGATTATTGTCAGATAGTTTTTCAGGTGACCCCCTTGTGGTTTTGCTTCAGTGTAAGTGTGCAAACGTTTCTGTGTCTAGATCCCGTGGGTTAGGGTTACATCCATTGTCCAGTCAATTAACAGATCTTGGCATGGGTAGACTATAACCGTCACAAACACCCCCTTGTAAATGATGTCAGATGTGGCAGGTGCATGCAGGTACGCAGAACTTCTCCATCGTCCCAAGGTCTTAATAAGAGAGTCTTCGATCCCTCTTAGCTGCAGCGGTGGATGCCACTCCAATTCTGAAGCTGTGTCCCGCAAAATGGGATACTTGTATAGCTGCAACTGTGAGAGCTGATCGCACTCTCATCACAAACAACTCCCTGGACAATGGGGTGCCTTCCTTGAAGGTAAAGAAAGGGCCCCGTGAGGAACCACAAACTCCCAGGTATGCAGATACAGCTGCCACTGGACACAATCTGTTCTATGTTTCTCCCATGAAAATTGCCACTCCTTTTCTGAAGGGTCGGTCTTTGACGCTTTAAAAGTAACTTGTACCGAGGAGGGCTGTTCCCGATTGTCCAAGGTGACATCTCCCTCACTGAGGTGTGCCCCTGCATCATAGCTATTACTGGAGGGAGCTGTTATTTCTCCAACTCTGAGAGAAAGCCAAAAAAGCACATAGTACAAGCTGCCCATAACATTATATTACTGGCATCCCTAGGGTCCTGTTCCCATACTGCACAAAGTTGGAGCTTATACTGGGCACGCATTAGTGTCATGGCCAATGTGGTTGCAGTTTGTGTGTACACCTGCAAGACACGTGCCCTTCCTGTATGAAGGCAGTTTCATAGGTCCTGATCTGACATTGACCACTTCTTGTTACCCGTGGCAGCAGCTTATCTCGTCATAGAATCGCCAAACTGGTTCTCCTCCTCTTTGTATTCGGATCATGAACAGCATGTATGCCACCAGTTCTGGTGGGAGGGCTGGCTGCTTTGTAGCCATGACAGTTAGGTAAATTGCAAAGCAGCGAGTCCACGTATGGCTATCTAGCACCACCTTCTTCTTTTCCTTTGCTAGCTCTAGGCCTGGCAAAATGACTTAATGGGCTGGATCTGGCTGTGGGTTCTGACACTCTATAGACCCCAGAGGCTGGAGCTCTGCCATGTCAATATAGCTCCAATTGAGCATCCCCCACTACAGTTTGGGGGGGATTGATGGCAAGCCATCCCCAATGAATATGTTCCTTTCTTTGGAAGTTTCTGACTGCGGAAGGAGGAGGCTCATTAGAGAGGTTGCTGTGCTGTTGCTTGTCTTGCTTATTGTTGCCGATGGTAAGGTCCCACTGGGGAGAGCAGTTATGGGAGGCAGGGGTGGGAGGGGGGACTGATGGTAAGGTCCCACTGGGGAGAGCAGTTATGGGAGGCAGGGGGGATTTCACTTGCTGGTTGTATGTTTCCCAACAGGATGTCTGTGGAGGAACAGCAATGTACCATCGTTACCAATGCCCCATGACATTGAGCCCCTGCCTAGCAATGGTATGAAAGGGTGGTCAACACCTGCGGTACAAAAGATGTAACTCTACACTGTGGTAAAATTGGGAGGTGGTATGGGCCAAGTTTCCTCAACTGAAGTGACCCATCTTAGGTTAAACCAACCTCCAGTTTTTTCCACTGCATCATCTGTGCCGCGGATCACGTAGTAAGAAACCCCAGGCCTTCTCCCTCTGTTTTTGTGTACTGCAAGTGATCAAAAACTGGAAGTGGGGAAGGCCTGGGAATGGGGCTGGAAGGTTGTCTAATGTGAGTGATGTGAAAGATGACAATAACAAACGAACAGAGGCACAGGGATTTTTTTGCCCGTGCACTATCACTGATGAGTTTTCCTGAAGTGATAAAGTTAGTGTTCTTGATTTCTATACATGTTCATACAGATGAGTGAACTAAACTGGGAGAGTGTGTGAGTGATGAGAAACAGCACACTTTCATTGTCAGTATTGAGTTGAAAAGAATGGTGCCGGTCTGTCTGATAAGAATGTTACAGTATTACCCTCTCTCCTCTCTCCCTCCCCCAACTCCTTCTCCCAGGTGATCACTCCCCTGCTGATCTAGCAACCTCCGGACTGTGGGAGTCTACCTGCTGACAAAGGTCTTGTGTAGGTAAGTATCATAACCTCCTGAAAATATACCCATGGGTGATGAACTTTAGTTGCTTCTCAAAGTTGGGGTGGTGGGTATATTAAATTTTTGAACCAGGCTGAAACAGCTGTAAACAACTGTATACAGTTGCACTAGGGCAGGCCTCCAGTGGGGGAGGGTACAGTTTGAACCAGGCTGAAACAGCTGTAAACAACTGTATACAGTTGCACTAGGGCAGTCCTCCAGTGGGGGAGGGTACAGTTTGAACCAGGCTGAAACAGCTGTAAACAACTGTATACAGTTGCACTAGGGCAGGCCTCCAGTGGGGGAGGGTACAGTTTGAACCAGGCTGAAACAGCTGTAAACAACTGTATACAGTTGCACTAGGGCAGGCCTCCAGTGAGGGAGGGTACAGTTTGAACCAGGCTGAAACAGCTGTAAACAACTGTATACAGTTGCACTAGGGCAGGCCTCCAGTGGGGGAGGGTACAGTTTGAACCAGGCTGAAACAGCTGTAAACAACTGTATACAGTTGCACTAGGGCAGGCCTCCAGTGGGGGAGGGTACAGTTTGAACCTCCACTATTCATGTCTACTTGTGGTCACTTGAGGTGGTTGGTGCAAGTGGTGCCCCAATAACATGCCTCTTCCACACCACTCCTACTGCCAAGCCAAGGTTTCACCATCAGGCAGCTAACTGTGTGCCCAAAACAAACCATGAAAGTTCTCCAGCAGTTCATTATGCTCTCCTTTTCTCTTGTTTAACGTTCTTTGTCTAAAGTTGTCCATGACTTGACTGCTAATAAGGAACAGCACTATAATTACATGCACGTACCTACAAGGCTTGAGGTAGTTGTGGACAAATTTAGACAAAGTTATTTAAACAAAGGAAAAAGGAGTGCATAGTAAAGCATTACATGAGAGAATATGGTTGTCTACACAAAACAAGCAATTCCTGCCATCGTGGACATCAAAGCTTCTGATCATTAATTGTTCACATGTGATCTAAAAGTAAGAAACAGCCCGATGTATTATCCTGAGGTCATGTTACTGCACTTTGTGAAAATTAGCAAAGATTCTTCGGCAATGATGGTATTTAGACAAAACTTCATTTGTGGTAAAACATTCCATGAGAGAATATGGTCAGCCATCTGTGTGATTCAAAATAGCAACATGTCAGTACTTTCAAGTGGTCAGTATTATCACAGTATATCAATACATGCAGGCCCGTAGGCAGGGGGGGTTCGAGGGGGTTCGTTCGAACCCCCATTTTGGCCTCCAAACGATTTTATATGCACCGCTTAACTATACATTTTGAGCACCCTACCGTTTGAAATTGGTCCACTATATAGCCTCGATGCTATTTAGAATCATCGCCGTCAAAACAAGTCTAGTTGCAGGCGAGTTTGTTCATGGAGGAACGCGCATGTAGCTGTTTACGCCACTGCTATGAAAGGACGCGCCTAAATATGTGCGTAAATAAATCGCTATTTCTGGCGCTGGGGAGTTCACCAGTTGTCTTCTAGTGATGTCACCCCACCTGCTGTTCCGTCAACCTTAATACCTTCTCTCTTGGAAATTCGAAGTCAGCTGGCTTAGCAAATGCATATGTGGACAGCCAAAAATTGGATGCAATACTCTGCGAGCCATGTGGCTACTACGGCTCTGGTTTTGTCCCAAATGGCCTCAGAAGCAATCCCAGAGCATCTAATTTCTAAAATTTTCCTGGGGGAGCATGCCCCCAGACCCCCGTAGTCTTGCATGCTTATGCATGTATATATACATACACATCTGACATCCATGTAACCCCCCTTCTAAAAATCCTGGCTACGGGCCTGACATGTGTACACTGTGTTATCAATATCTGCACAGGGTACATCATGGCCGTAGCAAGCGGTCGGGCTAGTCGGGTTTTGCCCCGCCCACTTTTTTGCGGACTAAGCGTGCACATCTGTACTTTGAATACACATGAAGTCATACGTGTATAAGAACTAGTAAGCCGAACCGTCTCGGAAAATGGCTGCCCATCATCGTGCAAATTTTACTGACAAAAAGGTAACGTTGAGTTAGGATTTTCAGCCATTTCAGTTTACTCGATGGCCATTCCTTACTGCGACGAAGCCTGTGCGCGGAATCCGAAATCACTAGCCTTGTTCCTCAGGCCCCATCCAGCTTTCCATCGTTTGCCGTACATAGTGCCAGTGACGGAAAGCTGGGCGGGAGCCTAGGAACAAGACTACTCATTCAGTGGTCAATGTGAATCAGAATCAGTGATGGAAGCTGGGCGGGAGCCTGGGAACAAGACTACTCATTCAGTGGTCAATGTGAATCAGAATCCTGCTTGCCTATGATCACAGCTAAGAAGCGATCTCCGAGCATTTGTTGTTTTGCTGCAGGTGCTACGTGCACTAAGTTACGCACAATCTGCGATCACTACCTCACAGAGAGTACGTGAAGCAACTATTGAAATTCTGTTTGTTAAGAACTGCAGAACATATGAAATTTGGGGCCTAAAATAGCCTCAAAAGTGATCTCCTAGCGTCTAATTAAACAAAATTTTCCTGGGGGAGCATGTCCTCAGACCCCCCTAGATGCTACATGAGGTATATGTAGACTTGGCCCCACCACCTTCAAATAGCTTGCTACAGCCCTGTACATGTATCAACATGTGATACACTGAAACTGAAATATTGTCCCAACTCTAGTGACAACACAAGGAATGTTCCGTGGAACTAGTGCAATCTCACGAGTGAACTTTCGTTGTTTGTGTTGACCACACAATTAGCTGGCCTCATGTTGAAACCTTGGCTTGGAAGTACAGGTGTATGTAGCCACCAGTATGGGGAGTAGTGGTTGTAGTCTCATGCCCAGACCACACCCTCTCATGAGGAAAAGGGTCTGGTGACACAAGCCTGAATTCCTGGGCTCACTCCAGATTTTGAGAGTGACCAATGAGTGGCATTTATTGGAATAAAGCACTTGGTACTCATACAGCTTTACAAATATAAAGTCTGAGCACTCCTATAAGCCCAAGGATTCACAGGCTTGTGTCACCAGACCCTTTCCTCTGTGGGTTGGGTCTGGGCATGAGACTAGTGTTATTATTTAAGCTTAAAAAATAATTAGGTTTTGACCTTTGGATCATCATAAAATCCTGAAATTGAATTTCTTACTTAAAATTAGAACTTACCTTGCATAAGAATAATATGTGGAGACGCGCAGTCCTGCTTCCACAAGTAAGTGTATAGCTGGTTTTTCCTAGAATTGTGTACACACCTTGTCGAACTCGGTAACCAATGAAGGCAATACCAAGCTTCCTTTCGCTGGTTTGATGTATGGTCTGGAGTCTAAGCTACCTAAGTGTATAGCTGTGTTTTCCTCAAATTGCATCCGTACCTCGTCAAAAATCTGCAGCCGACAAAGGTAGTACCAAGCATCCTTTGCTACCTAGGTAGGTGTACAGCTGGCTTTTCCTTGAATTGTGTACATACCTCGTCAAACTCTGCAACCAATGAAGGCTGCACCAAGCGTAGCTTGGACTTGTAGGAAGGCCACGAAGGTTGGCTTCAGTCATATGCACCAAGTAAGAACAGCCTATGGCTGAATGGCTCATTAAACTTTCTCATTCTCATTCTTACGCTAAATTGGATTAGTGTAAATAAATTAAGACTCCAGCTTACGTAGAATTGGATTCATGATATATTTCTGGAATTGAATTTCTTATGTAAAATTGAATCATACGTAGTATTAGAATAATTGGGGTGAGCATGTGCGAGCCCCACACTAGTGAGTTGAATTGCAAATTTTTCATATCTATCTGATGTATGTCGTTCCGTATGTTTTTGGATGCTGTAATTTAACGCGGTAGCCGTGGGCCGCATGCTGACTGTAAGATTTTCGTACAACTTGGCAGCCAGCTTATCCTTAGGAAGCTAGCTCCAAGGTGAGCTTGAAAGATGACACTTATGAAAGACAGCCAGGAAGGACAGTTGGACATCGGAATTGGCAGCTGGAGCGTGAGTACCTACCGTATGTCTAAGTATACAAGCACTAACAGTTGTGTAGACAGGCTTAACACAGAAGGCGGCATGCAGAGACCCTGCTTTACAGCTGATGCATGGCGACTCCCATCTGCCAGCCTTTCTCTAAGATGCCCCAAGTAAGGACTATGCATGACAAGCCAGGTTGTGTTCAGACTTAGTCTACAGAGTAGCTGCTTAGGTAGAACAAATGGCTCCATTGTGCTATTCCATCTAACAAGCTTACCCGTGTAGATGGTTTTTCAGTGTCTGCCCCTGGGGGTATTGACATATTGAGATATCTCTGTACTCTCTTGTAAATTGTTTAGTAAATTTCCCGAACCCCTCCGTAAACTACTGTCTGTTCTAGGAGTGTCAAGCGAAAATTTTTGTCCCAGGGTAGACATATAGCACTGTCATCCATAGGTGGTACCCTTGTTAAATGGAACCACCCATTGTATTGTGCCACCCCATGACAAGCTACTCCCTCTGCAATTGTGACAGTTTTCTCTAAGCTGTTAAACACTTTTGCAGTCAGTAGAGTGACAAACTTGTTGAGCTACATGCCACGGCCTGTGTGCTGTGATCTGATACTTCACTGGTAAAGCCTTGGCTGTGTAACAGTCCAATGCCGCTTGCTCACGCTCGCCCCCCCATGTTCTACATTCGCCTAGTTTAGGAAATGTTTGAGTGCAGTCCATTCTTCCTCCAGGTTGCTTGAGGTGACGACCCATCACATTGTGGACGTGGTGTCAGTGACCCCAGCAATCAGATGCTGTACAGGGTAGAGGTGAGCAGACATCTCTTATTTATGTGTGTGGGTGGGGGATGGACTTGGGGAGAGGGGCGGGGTGAAGAGAGGGCCAGCTAGATTAAAGTTCAACTTTAAAGTGTGTGTGTGAAAGTGTTGTTGAAGACTGTATTGTTGTGATGTGATGGGACACAAGTTCTCAGTATGAGTTCATTACTGTCTTGTCCCACAGTAATGAGTGAAACTGGACTGCGACATATGACGAGGGGTTTCCTGACAATACCACTAACTTGGCACCGGACTGCAGGTGGGTGCTTATGTCCGAAGTAACTCATTTCCCTCTCCTGCCACCCTCTCCTCCCCACCCCCCCTCTCTTTTCCCTCTGTGTCTCCGTCCCACTTCCTTTCTCTCGCCCTCCCCATTTCTCTCCATCTACTTCCTCCCACCTGTCATTGTCCATCAGGTCCAATTACGATCCATAATGCCGGGCAACCAGATTGTACACAAACAATTGGTTTACTGCAGTAGGTGTGGATATACAAGTTATTTTGCTGTACACACAAAAACGTAAACAAATTGACACAGTTTACTCGACAAATCTGTTTCTAGTGCACCAGATGCTGTGAGAACCTCATTTGCATGATTGAAACATCACGTCTGATACCTCCCTCCCTCTCCCTCCCCCTCCCTCGCCCTCTCTCCTCCCCGTCTCCTTCCTCCGTCTTCCTCCTCCTTGTTGTGAATGAGCTGGTGTGTGCCTGTCTTACCCCATAGATCTGTGTTTCCAGACAATCATAAAAACTGAAGTGTGACATACCTGGTGCTGGTAAGTGGAGTGTATGTGTGTTTATGTTAGGACTCCCTCTCACCGTCCCCTTCTCCTCCCTTCCCTTTTGCCCCTCTACTCACTCTCCTTTTTCCCCCTCCACCATCCCCCTCCTTCCACCTCTTCCCTCCCTCCTCCTCTTCCCTCCCTCCTCCTCTTTCCTCCCTCCTCCTCTTCCCTCCCTCCACCTCTTCCCTCCCTCCTCCTCTTCCCTCCCTCCTCCTCTTCCCTCCCTCCTCCTCTTCCCTCCCTCCTCCTCTTCCCTCCCTCCTCCTCTTCCCTCCCTCCTCCTCTTCCCTCCCTCCTCCTCTTCCCTCCCTCCTCCTCTTCCCTCCCTCCACCTCTTCCCTCCTTCCTCCTCTTCCCTCTCTCCCTCCTCTCTCCTCCCTCCCTCCTTCTCTTCCTTTCACTTTATCTCCTCTCACTATTCACCTCATGGTAGTGTAGAGTACAGTCCTTCCATGTGAAATCATGATCTCTGACATCTCTCCCTGTGAACCTAATGGTGTTCCTGTTGAGTGCACTGTCAGTGGTGCAATCATGTCAAGCTAAAATAGTACTAAGGGCCAGCCTGAGGAAGTACGTGCATACACTCCACTACTCACCCTAGCAGCTTGAATCAGAATATGGTGCTCTTTCATTGGAGGGGAAGAGGAGGGAGTCCTCTGGTTAGTATGGTGTATTTCCATTACCACATCTCTTTTGTCTCTCTCTCCTGGCTCTACCACTCCAGCCAAATTGCACTGTTTGGAGGACCCAGCAGATCAAGCTCAGGACTAGGCCACTGTTTGGAGGACCCAGCAGATCAAGCTCAGGACTAGGCCAGCAAGTGGCCCGCAATGGAGTAGCCTCAACATTAGATTGTCTATCTCTCTTGTTTGCATATTTCATTGTGTGCTTACATACTGCATCTTTCCTCTCTGAAACGAGCCACTTTGCAATGATTACATACCAAACATCTGCATGCCCCACCTTCTACTGTGGACCCGTTGCAGTCAGGACCCCAGACCCTTCTGACTGGGTGAGGACTGGGGACCACTATACCTGGTGCACGTGATCAGCAGCCTATTTACTCTGCATGCAGACTGATATTAAGTACCTCTACTCAGTGATGATCCTGCCCTGCCCCCAGCATCCTATTTACTCTGCATGCAGACTGATATTAAGTACCTCTACTCCGTGCTGTTATGATCCTGACCCAACACCCTATTGACTCTGCATGCAGACTGTAAGTACATTGACTGAAAACAGCGCCTCTGCTCGGCTATTGACGTACAGTCCTCAAGCACTATAGTACTTGCGTGCCCCGCCCCCAAGTACCACAGCACTTGCGTGCTCCGCCCCCCACTCGTGTCAAGTGATCTAAAGAGGTAATTACCCAGCCACTCCCCCGCATAGTTGCGGAAGTTGAGAATAGAGGCTCTACAGTATCTATTACTGTAGTTAACAAGAACTATATCGTCTATCTGCGTTGGAGAAGTTTGGAGAAAACTGATCAACAATTTGGGCGTGGCACAGATTGGCACAGATTGTAACCCCCCCAAGGGTAAGCTGTAATATCAGCAAACAGTAACCGCTCCCATGTAGACACCTCTCCAGCTCAGTACAAGTTGCGAGCATGTAAAATGAGCAGTTGCCGCCTCGTGGGGAGGAGCAGTATAATATCTACACAGTCACCATCAGCAGGCTGGCACCATAGACAACAGAACAAAAATACCATTCTCTTATCAATACAGGCACCTATGAGGACAATGCATAGTTCATAGTGTTCCTCCTTGAGATGTAGTCTCACAAGCCAGACCGTTTTTGTTCCTCGGTGCTGATCACTTCCAGTATCAGCAAGCAGTTGGCACTGAGAGACAGAGAGGGTGTGGCTTGTGAGACTACTGGGGTGGGTTGATTTTCATACTGGGGTCAGTGTGTGGCCCAACACCACCATGTCACACCACAGCAACACCTAATAATCATAACTGTAGTCACCATTAGGAAATCTACAGCTAGATTCCTGCCGTACCCAAAGACCCCCCCCTCCTCATTGTCTACACCCTTGATTTAGCTCCTGGACTGTGCAGATTAGTTTCGGGTTTATGTGAGAAAACAGATCATTGGTTGGGTGTGTGCCATAACAATAGAACCATGAATACACATTCCAGTTACCATGGTTAACAAGCAATGAGCATGACATGATTCTGTTTACAACTGCACATGTCCTGCATATCACTATTGAATACCATCAGAAGAGATTGGAAGATAAGGATGTTAACGTGTACATGGTATATTAACTGCTTTTAATAAACAAATTTGTACTGGAATTTTACAAATTCCACGACTGTATCTACTTTACAATGTTTCTCAAGCATCTACAAGAATGTTAGCCAATCATCGCAGGGGCAGTTGGTACACCCTGTAAAAAACTTTACCTCCCAATCGCAACCTCAAGGTTGTCAGTATCAAGAGTTCATAACAGAGTGTGCAACTCCCATATGGTTTCTATACCCGCTATCTGGACATGATGTAGGCAATCAGCAGTGAATATGGTTAGCTGTCAGCAGTAAAGAGGCTGGCTTTTGCTACGGTGTTCACATAGCTAATGTACACTAGCAGCTAGAATGGCATTCATGTTAAGTACGAACCTGCTTCATGTTAAGTACGTACCTGCTTCATGTTAAGTACGAACCTGCTTCATGTTAAGTACGTACCTGCTTCATGTTGAGTACGTACCTGCTTCATGTTAAGTACGTACCTGCTTCATGTTAAGTATGTACCTGCTTCATGTTAAGTACGTACCTGCTTCATGTTAAGTATGTACCTGCTTCATGTTAAGTACGTACCTGCTTCATGTTAAGTATGTACCTGCTTCATGTTAAGTACGTACCTGCTTCATGTTGAGTACGTACCTGCTTCATGTTGAGTACGTACCTGCTTCATGTTAAGTACGTACCTGCTTCATGTTAAGTACGTACCTGCTTCATGTTAAGCACGTACCTGCTTCATGTTAAGCACGTACCTGCTTCATGTTAAGCACGTACCTGCTTCATGTTAAGTACGTACCTGCTTCATGTTAAGTACGAACCTGCTTCATGTTAAGTACGTACCTGCTTCATGTTAAGTACGAACCTGCTTCATGTTAAGTACGTACCTGCTTCATGTTGAGTACGTACCTGCTTCATGTTAAGTACGTACCTGCTTCATGTTAAGTACGTACCTGCTTCATGTTAAGTACATACCTGCTTCATGTTAAGTACGTACCTGCTTCATGTTAAGTACGTACCTGCTTCATGTTAAGTACGTACCTGCTTCATGTTAAGTATGTACCTGCTTCATGTTAAGTACGTACCTGCTTCATGTTAAGTACACATTTGTATATGGCATACACAAATGTGTGTGTGTGTGTTTTCAACTGAAATGAAAGCTGCAACACACACACAAACATGATACATGCAAATACACTCATGTATGAAATTTCCTAAAAGTGTTTAATTAGAACGGTACCAGGAAGTATTTCCACCTTTGACCTTTGTGTGGCATGTATTTTGGCTTGTAGATGGACTAATACTAATGTAAGCCACTTGTCTCCCTGATTTGGTAGTCAAGGAGTGTATCAGGTCACAAGTTGTCAGTCGCTGAGTCTCACCAGATCTAGGGGATGTAGAGAGAACTTTGTCGTGCACTCTCAGCCTCACCTTGCATCTGTGTGAACACTTTTGAGCTTTAGCCAACTCACCAGTTGAAACCACTGATGGTGGAGAATGTCCCATTTTCCTCAGGCTCACTCTTGTATACGTTACCACCACAAACCAAAGCTGGAGAGACAGTGGGTAGACCGGGGACTGAGGCCACCACAGAAGTGTTATTACACTGAATGTGTCCTCTGACCCACAATGTGTTGATAATGAGTGTTGACCTGTCTATTGTTCAGACATGTAGAGTAGGTTTAGTTTTCTCTGTGAGAATGGGAGAACAGTCTGTTCTAGCTGGAGAGACAGTGGGTAGGCCAGGGACTGAGGCCACCACAGAAGTGTTATTACACTGAATGTGTCCTCTGACCCACAATGTGTTGATAATGAGTGTTCACCTGTCTATTGTTCAGACATGTAGAGTAGGTTTAGTTTTCTCTGTGAGAATGGGAGAACAGTCTGTTCTAGCTGGAGAGACAGTGGGTAGACCGGGGACTGAGGCCACCACAGAAGTGTTATTACACTGAATGTGTCCTCTGATCCACATATGTGTTGATAATGAGTGTTCACCTGTCTATTGTTCAGACATGTAGAGTAGGTTTAGTTTTCTCTGTGAGAATGGGAGAACAGTCTGTTCTAGCTGGAGAGACAGTGGGTAGACCGGGGACTGAGGCCACCACAGAAGTGTTATTACATTGAATGTGTCCTCTGACCCCACAATGTGTTGATAATGAGTGTTCACCTGTCTATTGTTCAGACATGTAGAGTAGGTTTAGTTTTCTCTGTGAGAATGGGAGAACAGTCTGTTCTAGAAACACAGTGGTATATTTCTCACAAAGTGGTAGCTAGTGGTCTCCATGAATTGAGAACTTGTGTCTTGTACACTTATCTCTCTTGTGCAGGGTGAGCCATGGCATCCCCACCTGGGCATCCCCCATCACAGCATGAGCCTGTTGGACGCTGGGGTCATTGCAGCGCATTCATCGATGGAAAGCAGTACACCTATGGAGGCCACTGTGGAGCAGGCGGGTCCCCACCTCTCTCAATGGTGGAGATATTGGACTTAGTAACAGAAAAATGGCAGCAGTTACCAACAACTGGAGAGACGCCACCAGGACACATCAATGCATCATGTGCTGCTGTTGGAACTTACCTCTTCCATTTTGGTGGGCATTATGCCAACAAGCACTACAACACCATCCATTGTTTGGAAATCAGCAAACTGACTTGGAGAGCGACACCTGCTGTCAACCCCCGACAAGCACCGATACCCAAGAGTGGTGCTGGGATGGTAGTAATTGGGAATATTCTTATCATATCAGGTGGGGTTGGAGACCTGCCAGACCACCCTGATCCAGACAAATATGTTTCTCATCCAGAGTATGAAGGACGGGGATATACAAATGAGGTGCACTGCTTCCATGTTGATTCAAGTGAGTTATGCTAATTAATGTTTGCACAAGTACATACAGTTCAGTACCATACATGTATATACACTGCACCTCTTGGCTTCATAATGGTTGAGCATTGTATAAGGTAAGAGCTCTTGGCTTCATAATGGTCAGGTTGAGCATTCTATAAGGTAAGAGCTCTTGGCTTCATAATGGTCAGGTTGAGCATTGTATAAGGTAAGAGCTCTTGGCTTCATAATGGTCAGGTTGAGCATTGTATAAGGTAAGAGCTCTTGGCTTCATAATGGTCAGGTTGAGCATTGTATAAGGTAAGAGCTCTTGGCTTCATAATGGTTGAGCATTGTATAAGGTAAGAGCTCTTGGCTTCATAATGGTCAGGTTGAGCATTGTATAAGGTAGGAGCTCTTGGCTTCATAATGGTTGAGCATTGTATAAGGTAAGAGCTCTTGGCTTCATAATGGTCAGGTTGAGCATTGTATAAGGTAAGAGCTCTTGGCTTCATAATGGTCAGGTTGAGCATTGTATAAGGTAAGAGCTCTTGGCTTCATAATGGTCAGGTTGAGCATTGTATAAGGTAAGGGCTGTTCGCTTCATAATGGTCAGGTTGAGCATTGTATAACGTGACTGTTATGATGGTACGTAGGACATCAGATATAGGAGGTTTGTGTTATATCTGTACTTGGTGAAATGCTTTTCACTCCCCATTCAACCAATTTTATAGCCAACAAAGATATGAATGCATAATTTAACTCGCCTAAAACTCTAAAATCATATTCCAAATTCTTGTTTCTGCCTTACTTTCAGTTTTCGTGTTAATGAGGTCATATACGTAAGACGTTGGTTGTATGAATACCGGCCGTTTGTGAACAGCTTTTCTCTCCGCATTCAACCAATTTATAGCCAACAAAGATATGAATGCACAATTTAGCTCGCCTAAAACTCTAAAATCATAATCTAAATTCTTATTTCTGCCTTACTTTCAGTTTTCATGTTAAGGGGGTCATATACGTAAGACGTTCATTATATGAGTTCATGATGTCGGTAGTTTGTGAAAATCTTTTCCCTTCCATTCAGCGTATGTTACAGCTAACACAGATATGAATGCATATTTTAGCATGCCGTAGACTCTAAACCTGTAATCTAAAGTCAGATTTCTCCCTTACTTTCAGTTTTAGTGTTAGTGGGGTCATATACGTAGGACGTTGGTTGTAGGAAGTTTGTATCATATCGGTACTTTGTAAAATGTATTTCCCTTCCATTCAGCGTACGTTACACCTACCAAAGATGTGAATGCATATTTTAGCACGCCTTAGAGTCTAAACTCGTAATCTAAAGTGATATTTCTCCCTTAGTTTCAGTTTTAGTGTTAGTGGGGTCATATACGTAGGATGTTGGATATAGGAAGTTTCAGTCAATCGGTAGTTTGTGAAATGCTTTTCCTTTCCATTCAGCGTACATTACAGCTACCAAAGATATGAATTCATATTTTAGCATGCCTTAGACTCTAAACTTGTAATCTAAAGTCAGATTTCTCCCTTAGTTTCAGTTTTAGTGTTAGTGGGGTCATATACGTAGGACGTTGGATAAAGGAAGTTTGCGTCCTATTGGTACTTTGTGAAATGCTTTTCCCTTCCATTCAGCGTACGTTACAGCTACCACAAATATGAATGCATATTTTAGCATGCATTAGACTCTAAACTTGTAATCAAAAGTCAGATTTCTCCCTTAGTTTCAGTTTTAGTGTTAGTGGTGTCATATATAATGATATCGGTAGTTTGTGAAAAGCTTTTCACTCCCCATTCAGCCAATTTTATAGCCAACAAAGATATGAATGCACAATTTAGCTCGCCTTATACTCTAACTTCATAATCTAAATTCTTGTTTCGGCCTTACTTTCAGTTTTCGTGTTAATGGGGTCATATATGTAAGACGGTTATATGAGTTCACGATATCGGTAGTTTGTGAAAAGCTTTTCACTCACCATTCAACCAATTTTATAGCCAAGAAAGATATGAATGCATAATTGAGCTCGCCTAATACTCTAAAATCATGAACTAAATTTTTGTTTCTGCCTTACTTTCAGTTTTCGTGTTAACGGGTTCATATATGTAAGACGGTTATATGAGTTCACGATATCGGTAGTTTGTGAAAAGCTTTTCACTCACCATTCAACCAAGTTTATAGCCAACAAAGATATGAATGCATAATTTAGCTCGCCTAATACTCTAAAATCATAATCTAAATTCTTGTTTCTGCCTTGCTTTCAGTTTTCGTGTTAATGGGGTCATATACGTAAGACGGTTATATGAGTTCATGATATCGGTAGTTTGTGAAAAGCTTTTCACTCCCCATTCAACCAATTTTATAGCTAACAAAGATATGAATGCATAATTTAGCTCGCCTAATACTCTAAAATCATAATCTAAATTCTTGTTTCTGCCTTACTTTCAGTTTTCGTGTTAATCTGGTCATATACGTAAGATGTTGGTTATATGAGTCGATGATATCGGTAGTTTGTGAAAAGCTTTTCACTCCCCATTCAACCAATTTTATAGCCAACAAAGATATGAATGCATAATTTAGCTCGCCTAATACTCTAAAATCATAATCTAAATTCTTGTTTCTGCCATGCTTTCAGTTTTTATGTTAATGGGGTCATATATGTAAGACGGTTATATGAGTTCACGATATCGGTAGTTTGTGAAAAGCTTTTCACTCACCATTCAACCAATTTTATAGCCAAGAAAGATATGAAAGCATAATTTAGCTCACCTAATACTCTAAAATCATAATCTAAATTCTTGTTTTTGCCATGCTTTCAGTTTTCATGTTAATGGGGTCATATACGTAAGACGTTGGTTATATGAGTACATGATATCGGTAGTTTGTGAAAAGCTTTACACTCCCCATTCAACCAATTTTATAGCCAACAAAGATATGAATGCATAATTTAGCTCGCCTAATAATCTAAAATCATAATCTAAATTCTTGTTTCTGCCTTGCTTTCAGTTTTCGTGTTAATGGGGTCATATACGTAAGACGTTGGTTATATGAGTTCATGATATCGGTAGTTTGTGAAAAGCTTTTCACTCCCCATTCAACCAATTTTATAGCTAACAAAGATATGAATGCATAATTTAGCTCGCCTAATACTCTAAAATCATAATCTAAATTCTTGTTTCTGCCTTACTTTCAGTTTTCGTGTTAATCGGGTCATATACGTAAGATGTTGGTTATATGAGTTCATGATATCGGTAGTTTGTGAAAAGCTTTTCACTCCCCATTCAACCAAGTTTATAGCCAACAAAGATATGAATGCATAATTTAGCTCGCCTAATACTCTAAAATCATGATCTAAATTCTTGTTTCTGCCTTCCTTTCAGTTTTCGTGTTAATGGGGTGATATACGTAAGACGTTGGTTATATGAGTTCATGATATCGGTAGTTTGTGAAATGCTTTTCACTCCCCATTCAACCAATTTCATAGCTAACAAAGATATGAATGCATAATTTAGCTAGCCTAATACT
This sequence comes from Agelas oroides, assembly GCA_949130485.1. Lineage (NCBI taxonomy): Eukaryota > Metazoa > Porifera > Demospongiae > Agelasida > Agelasidae > Agelas > Agelas oroides. The sequence continues at coordinate 7,317,805 of OX422195.1, forward strand.
CTAAAATCATAATCTAAATTCTTGTTTCTGCCTTACTTTCAGTTTTCGTGTTAATCGGGTCATATACGTAAGATGTTGGTTATATGAGTTCATGATATCGGTAGTTTGTGAAAAGCTTTTCACTCCCCATTCAACCAATTTTATAGCCAACAAAGATATGAATGCATAATTTAGCTCGCCTAATACTCTAAAATCATGATCTAAATTCTTGTTTCTGCCTTCCTTTCAGTTTTCGTGTTAATGGGGTGATATACGTAAGATGTTGGTTATATTAGTTCATGATATCGGTAGTTTGTGAAAAGCTTTTCACTGCCCATTCAACCAATTTTATAGCCAACAAAGATATGAATGCATAATTGAGCTCACCTAATACTCTAAAATCGTAATCTAAATTCTTGTTTCTGCCTTAATTTCAGTTTTCGTGTTAATGGGGTCATATACATAAGACGTTGGTTATATGAGTACATTATATCGGTAGTTTGTGAAAAGTTTTTCACTACCCATTCAACCAATTTTATAGCCAACAAAGATATGAATGCATAATTTAGCTCGCCTAATACTCTAAAATCATGAACTAAATTCTTGTTTCTGCCTTACTTTCAGTTTTCGTGTTAATGGGTTCATATATGTAAGACGGTTATATGAGTTCACGATATCGGTAGTTTGTGAAAAGCTTTTCACTCACCATTCAACCAAGTTTATAGCCAACAAAGATATGAATGCATAATTTAGCTCGCCTAATACTCTAAAATCATAATCTAAATTCTTGTTTCTGCCTTGCTTTCAGTTTTCGTGTTAATGGGGTCATATACGTAAGACGGTTATATGAGTTCATGATATCGGTAGTTTGTGAAAAGCTTTTCACTCCCCATTCAACCAAGTTTATAACCAACAAAGATATGAATGCATAATTTACCTCGCCTAATACTCTAAAATCATGATCTAAATTCTTGTTTCTGCCTTCCTTTCAGTTTTCGTGTTAATGGGGTGATATACGTAAGATGTTGGTTATATGAGTTCACGATATCGGTAGTTTGTGAAAAGCTTTTCACTCACCATTCAACCAAGTTTATAGCCAACAAAGATATGAATGCATAATTTAGCTCGCCTAATACTCTAAAATCATAATCTAAATTTTTGTTTCTGCCTTGCTTTCAGTTTTCGTGTTAATGGGGTCATATACGTAAGACGGTTATATGAGTTCATGATATCGGTAGTTTGTGAAAAGCTTTTCACTCCCCATTCAACCAATTTTATAGCTAACAAAGATATGAATGCATAATTTAGCTCGCCTAATACTCTAAAATCATAATCTAAATTCTTGTTTCTGCCTTACTTTCAGTTTTCGTGTTAATCGGGTCATATACGTAAGATGTTGGTTATATGAGTCGATGATATCGGTAGTTTGTGAAAAGCTTTTCACTCCCCATTCAACCAATTTTATAGCCAACAAAGATATGAATGCATAATTTAGCTCGCCTAATACTCTAAAATCATAATCTAAATTCTTGTTTCTGCCATGCTTTCAGTTTTCATGTTAATGGGGTCATATATGTAAGACGGTTATATGAGTTCACGATATCGGTAGTTTGTGAAAAGCTTTTCACTCACCATTCAACCAATTTTATAGCCAAGAAAGATATGAAAGCATAATTTAGCTCACCTAATACTCTAAAATCATAATCTAAATTCTTGTTTCTGCCATGCTTTCAGTTTTCATGTTAATGGGGTCATATACGTAAGACGTTGGTTATATGAGTACATGATATCGGTAGTTTGTGAAAAGCTTTACACTCCCCATTCAACCAATTTTATAGCCAACAAAGATATGAATGCATAATTTAGCTCGCCTAATTATCTAAAATCATAATCTAAATTCTTGTTTCTGCCTTGCTTTCAGTTTTCGTGTTAATGGGGTCATATACGTAAGACGTTGGTTATATGAGTTTATGATATCGGTAGTTTGTGAAAAGCTTTTCACTCCCCATTCAACCAATTTTATAGCTAACAAAGATATGAATGCATAATTTAGCTCGCCTAATACTCTAAAATCATAATCTAAATTCTTGTTTCTGCCTTACTTTCAGTTTTCGTGTTAATCGGGTCATATACGTAAGATGTTGGTTATATGAGTTCATGATATCGGTAGTTTGTGAAAAGCTTTTCACTCCCCATTCAACCAAGTTTATAGCCAACAAAGATATGAATGCATAATTTAGCTCGCCTAATACTCTAAAATCATGATCTAAATTCTTGTTTCTGCCTTCCTTTCAGTTTTCGTGTTAATGGGGTGATATACGTAAGACGTTGGTTATATGAGTTCATGATATCGGTAGTTTGTGAAAAGCTTTTCACTCCCCATTCAACCAATTTCATAGCTAACAAAGATATGAATGCATAATTTAGCTCGCCTAATACTCTAAAATCATAATCTAAATTCTTGTTTCTGCCTTACTTTCAGTTTTCGTGTTAATCGGGTCATATACGTAAGATGTTGGTTATATGAGTTCATGATATCGGTAGTTTGTGAAAAGCTTTTCACTCCCCATTCAACCAAGTTTATAGCCAACAAAGATATGAATGCATAATTTAGCTCGCCTAATACTCTAAAATCATGATCTAAATTCTTGTTTCTGCCTTCCTTTCAGTTTTCGTGTTAATGGGGTGATATACGTAAGATGTTGGTTATATTAGTACATGATATCGGTAGTTTGTGAAAAGCTTTTCACTGCCCATTCAACCAATTTTATAGCCAACAAAGATATGAATGCATAATTGAGCTCACCTAATACTCTAAAATCGTAATCTAAATTCTTGTTTCTGCCTTACTTTCAGTTTTCGTGTTAATGGGGTCATATACATAAGACGTTGGTTATATGAGTACATGATATCGGTAGTTTGTGAAAAGTTTTTCACTACCCAGTGAACCAATTTTATAGCCAACAAAGATATGAATGCATAATTTAGCTCGCCTAATACTCTAAAATCATGAACTAAATTCTTGTTTCTGCCTTACTTTCAGTTTTCGTGTTAATGGGTTCATATATGTAAGACGGTTATATGAGTTCACGATATCGGTAGTTTGTGAAAAGCTTTTCACTCACCATTCAACCAAGTTTATAGCCAACAAAGATATGAATGCATAATTTAGCTCGCCTAATATTCTAAAATTATAATCTAAATTCTTGTTTCTGCCTTGCTTTCAGTTTTCGTGTTAATGGGGTCATATACGTAAGACGGTTATATGAGTTCATGATATCGGTAGTTTGTGAAAAGCTTTTCACTCCCCATTCAACCAATTTTATAGCTAACAAAGATATGAATGCATAATTTAGCTCGCCTAATACTCTAAAATCATAATCTAAATTCTTGTTTCTGCCTTACTTTCAGTTTTCGTGTTAATCGGGTCATATACGTAAGACGTTGGTTATATGAGTTCATGATATCGGTAGTTTGTGAAAAGCTTTTCACTCCCCATTCAACCAATTTTATAGCTAACAAAGATATGAATGCATAATTTAGCTCGCCTAATGCTCTAAAATCATAATCTAAATTCTTGTTTCTGCCTTACTTTCAGTTTTCGTGTTAATCGGGTCATATACGTAAGATGTTGGTTATATGAGTTCATGATATCGGTAGTTTGTGAAAAGCTTTTCACTCCCCATTCAACCAAGTTTATAGCCAACAAAGATATGAATGCATAATTTAGCTCGCCTAATACTCTAAAATCATGATCTAAATTCTTGTTTCTGCCTTCCTTTCAGTTTTCGTGTTAATGGGGTGATATACGTAAGATGTTGGTTATATTAGTTCATGATATCGGTAGTTTGTGAAAAGCTTTTCACTGCCCATTCAACCAATTTTATAGCCAACAAAGATATGAATGCATAATTGAGCTCGCCTAATACTCTAAAATCGTAATCTAAATTCTTGTTTCTGCCTTACTTTCAGTTTTCGTGTTAATGGGGTCATATACATAAGACGTTGGTTATATGAGTACATGATATCGGTAGTTTGTGAAAAGTTTTTCACTACCCATTCAACCAATTTTATAGCCAACAAAGATATGAATGCATAATTTAGCTCGCCTAATACTCTAAAATCATGAACTAAATTCTTGTTTCTGCCTTACTTTCAGTTTTCGTGTTAATGGGTTCATATATGTAAGACGGTTATATGAGTTCACGATATCGGTAGTTTGTGAAAAGCTTTTCACTCACCATTCAACCAAGTTTATAGCCAACAAAGATATGAATGCATAATTTAGCTCGCCTAATACTCTAAAATCATAATCTAAATTCTTGTTTCTGCCTTGCTTTCAGTTTTCGTGTTAATGGGGTCATATACGTAAGACGGTTATATGAGTTCATGATATCGGTAGTTTGTGAAAAGCTTTTCACTCCCCATTCAACCAATTTTATAGCTAACAAAGATATGAATGCATAATTTAGCTCGCCTAATACTCTAAAATCATAATCTAAATTCTTGTTTCTGCCTTACTTTCAGTTTTCGTGTTAATCGGGTCATATACGTAAGATGTTGGTTATATGAGTCGATGATATCGGTAGTTTGTGAAAAGCTTTTCACTCCCCATTCAACCAATTTTATAGCCAACAAAGATATGAATGCATAATTTAGCTCGCCTAATACTCTAAAATCATAATCTAAATTCTTGTTTCTGCCTTGCTTTCAGTTTTCGTGTTAATGGGGTCATATACGTAAGACGGTTATATGAGTTCATGATATCGGTAGTTTGTGAAAAGCTTTTCACTCCCCATTCAACCAATTTTATAGCTAACAAAGATATGAATGCATAATTTAGCTCGCCTAATACTCTAAAATCATAATCTAAATTCTTGTTTCTGCCTTACTTTCAGTTTTCGTGTTAATCGGGTCATATACGTAAGATGTTGGTTATATGAGTCGATGATATCGGTAGTTTGTGAAAAGCTTTTCACTCCCCATTCAACCAATTTTATAGCCAACAAAGATATGAATGCATAATTTAGCTCGCCTAATACTCTAAAATCATAATCTAAATTCTTGTTTCTGCCTTGCTTTCAGTTTTCGTGTTAATGGGGTCATATACGTAAGACGGTTATATGAGTTCATGATATCGGTAGTTTGTGAAAAGCTTTTCACTCCCCATTCAACCAAGTTTATAGCCAACAAAGATATGAATACATAATTTAGCTCGCCTAATACTCTAAAATCATAATCTAAATTCTTGTTTCTGCCTTACTTTCAGTTTTCGTGTTAATCGGGTCATATACGTAAGATGTTGGTTATATGAGTTCATGATATCGGTAGTTTTTGAAAAGCTTTTCACTCCCCATTCAACCAAGTTTATAGCCAACAAAGATATGAATACATAATTTAGCTCGCCTAATACTCTAAAATCATGATCTAAATTCTTGTTTCTGCCTTCCTTTCAGTTTTCGTGTTAATGGGGTGATATACGTAAGACGTTGGTTATATGAGTTCATGATATCGGTAGATTGTGAAAAGCTTTTCACTACCCATTCAACCAATTTTATAGCCAAGAAAGATATGAATGCATAAGTTAGCTCGCCTAATACTCTAAAATCATGAACTAAATTCTTGTTTCTGCCTTACTTTCAGTTTTCGTGTTAATGGGTTCATATATGTAAGACGGTTATATGAGTTGACGATATCGGTAGTTTGTGAAAAGCTTTTCACTCATCATTCAACCAATTTTATAGCCAACAAAGATATGAATGCATAATTTAGCTCGCCTAATACTCTAAAATCATGATCTAAATTCTTGTTTCTGCCTTACTTTCAGTTTTCGTGTTAATGGGGTCATATATGTAAGACGGTTATATGAGTTCACGATATCGGTAGTTTGTTAAAAGCTTTTCACTCACCATTCAACCAATTTTATAGCCAACAAAGATATGAATGCATAATTTAGCTCGCCTAATACTCTAAAATCATAATCTAAATTCTTGTTTCTGCCTTGCTTTCAGTTTTCGTGTTAATGGGGTCATATACGTAAGACGGTTATATGAGTTCATGATATCGGTAGTATGTGAAAAGCTTTTCACTCCCCATTCAACCAATTTTATAGCTAACAAAGATATGAATGCATAATTTAGCTCGCCTAATACTCTAAAATCATAATCTAAATTCTTGTTTCTGCCTTACTTTCAGTTTTCGTGTTAATCGGGTCACATACGTAAGATGTTGGTTATATGAGTTCATCATGATGTCGGTAGTGTGTGAAAACCTTTTCACTCACCATTCAACCAATTTTATAGCCAAGAAAGATATGAATGCATTATTTAGCTCGCCTAATGGTCTAAAATCATAATCTAAATTCTTTTTTATGCCTTTCTTTCAGTTTTCGTATTAAAGGGGTCATATACGTAAGACGCTGGTTATATGAGTTCAGGATATCGGTAGTTTGTGAAAAGCTTTTCACTCCCCATTCAACCAATTTTATAGCCAACAAAGGTATGAATGCATAATTTAGCTCACCTAAAACTCTAAAATCATAATCTAAATCCTTATTTCTGCCTGACTTTCAGTTTTCGTGTTAATTGGGTCATGTACGTAAGACGGTTATATGAGTGCATGATATCGGTAGTTTGTGAAAAGCTTTTCACTCCCCATTCAACCAATTTTATAGCCAACAAAGATATGAATGCATAATGTAGCTCAACTTATACTCTAAAATCATAATGTAAATTCTTATTTCTGTCTTCCTTTCAGTTTGAGTGTTAATGGGGTCATAAACGTAGGACGTTGGATATAGGAAGTTTATGTCATATTGGTACTTTGTAAAATGCTTTTCCCCTCCATTCAGCGTACGTTACAGCTACCACAGATATGAATGTATATTTTAGCATGCCTTAGACTCTAAACTTGTAATCTAAAGTCAGATTTCTCCCTTAGTTTCAGTTTTAGTGTTAGTGGTGTCATATACCTAAGACGTTGGTTATAGGAAGTTTGTATCATATTTGTGGTACTTTGTGAAATGCAATATCCTAATTTTCTTTCTGTTTTCGTGTTAGTGGGATTACACAGATACGAATGTAACACATCAAATTAATGGTCGACTGACTACACAACCAGTATATGCACACAGCAATCAGGAATGTCTCTGACAAGCCCCGGAGCATGTACTGTTCTCACTCCGAGTGTGCATTACACAATCAGTACATGTAGTTACAGTACCTCATGTAGGTTATAGATAAAAGAAAGATGGGAATTAAGTTATACACAGTGGAACCCCTCTTAAAGGACACTCCTGAATTAAGGATATCTTAGTTAATCACGACACCTGACCACACCCCCATTTCATATAAATATGCACTATTGTTCCCCTGAAATAAGGACATACACCTTGCTAATCAGGACACATTCTTTGGTCCCAAGGTGTCTGTATTAGAGGGTTTCACTGTAATTACATTTCTATCACATTGAGGAAATTGGTCTCTGACAGTCATCCATTTTAATGTCTGACATTTTGTTTCTGAGAGGAAATTGCTCTGTGAGCAGCTATGATGAAACCTCGTCTGTGTGTGTACTTCTCCCCAGGGACCTGGTCATCCCCGGAGATCTCTGGGACTCCTCCACCACCTAGTGAAGGTCACTCATTAACGCGAATCGACCACTCCCGAGCAGTGCAGTTTGGGGGTGAGCAGCTGGGCAAGCTGGTGCCAAACCATGTCTACCTCCTGGACATGAAGTCATGGGTAAGAGACTATGTGTACATTTGTATGTTGGGTGATGAGGGAAAGACTCAAAACATAATTACCTGTGAACTGAAATATGCTAATGCTTACATCAGTTCACATATTGTGTACACACTTACATTTCAACACTTGTTGGTATATTTTCTGTAAAACTCTGCTGCTTCGTTGTTTGAGCTGTTACGAGCATTTTACATCATAAGTGATCCAACACTTTACCAAGGGGTTTGTTTTCATCCTAATAAGGTATATAGATTGACTGTCAGAACCTCTGAGTATTGGGGTCAGATATGTCCCTATCTATACCCCCACCAACCATCAGCAGTACGTCACATACCCCTCGGAGATTTTGATAGTCAATCTACCTTATTGAGATGAAAACAAACCCAATGGTAACAGTATCAAACTAACCTCCTCATAACACCAACATAACATTACATATTTACCACACATAATTATGAGGCTACCTATGGTTATGTAATAATGGGTGGGCTTGTATTGGAAACTTTTGAGCTCTGTTTGAAAGTTGTAGTCATGGAAACATGGGGTGTGGCTAGTACTTTCATTGTACTGGGTTGTGCAACACCCCCTACCGTCAGGGGGTGAATTGATGGGATACCTATTGAGTGTGCAAGTATTACTAGCTAGGTAGTACCATATGCTTCAAGACGTCTTAGTCACAGCTGGGAACATGGTCATTACATTCACCTGAGATTGCTGCATGCGCAGTGGTATCTTGTTTGAAATACTCAGAGCAAAAGTACATTTCATGATTTAGTGGGGTAACAGCTGCTGTAATGTTAGGAGTGAACTTACATGTCACAGCTAATCCTAATCTGGAGTTTAATTTACAGCTAGGTGTCTCAATGTGAGGTCGTGTGTTTGACCCCCAAATCAACAGTAACACTTGGAGGTTAATTCTGATAACCACATCTTCAGATTTTACAATATGTATGCTTGTATCAGCTTAGAAAGTATTTAGACTCACATACTAGTTAGGTTTTAGAAATTTGTTGATTTAGGGGCAGGTTAGAACGCCTCTGAAATAAGGAGACTTGGGTCCGGTCCCAATTGTGTCCGGATTGTAGAGGTTCCACTGAATTGGCATTTGTACACAGTGTTTGGAATTTGATAATTACAAGTTTGTGGACAGATCTGATTAGTGTTCTCCAATTCCAGAACAGCTGATCCACATGGTGATAATTTTCAGGCAGTCTTCCCTAATTTGTTGCTATGGGCCTGGTAATGAGGCTGCAGTGTATATGGGCTGTGTGGACAGCTGCTTCTTGTGATTGTTTTCACCCACTGGTTTGCCCCAACCCATTCTCCTACTCATGTTGTGCTATACTATATAGCAGTTCTCTAGCACGTACTGCACAGTATTGTTCATGTGTCACTGTGTGTGCTCACTGCACATGCATAGTGTATACTGTAAACTAAGTAACAGTATTGTGTTACATAGTGTACAGTTGTGTTTTCATTATCATTGTGGCATGTGTTCTTCCATGCATGCAGGAATGGACCAGGGTGGAGGCTAGTGGGGGTCCTGGCCAGCCCTGGCCTGAGGGTCGAGATAGCCATTCTGCTGTAAGCCTCCATGACAGTGACAGCAACCCTGCCAACCCTGAACTGCTCATCACATGGGGAGAGGCTTATGGTGGGATCTTCAGTGATGGCTGGGTGTTTGGAGTGAATGTGCAGCAGTGGAGGAAGGTGAGGCAAAGTGTCTCCAACACATAATTATGATATACACTGTGTACAGTGTAAACAATTACACAACTGGTATAGCTGTTATCATTCATGAGTGGCTAATTGGCATGGGAAAAGCATTTCACAAAGTACCGATATCACATAAACTTCCAATATCCAATGTCATATGTATATGACCCCACTAACACTAAAACTGAAAGTATCTGAGAAATCTCACTTTAGATTATGAATTTAGGGTCTAAGGCATGCTAGGATATGCATTCATACCCACGATAGCAATAATGCTGGCCAATTGGCATGGGAAAAGCATTTCACAAAGTACCGATATCACGTAATTTTAAAACTTCCGATATCCAATGTTATATGTATATGACCCCATTAACACTAAAACTGAAACTCAGAGAGAAATCTCACTTTAGATTATGAATTTAGGGTCTAAGGCATGCTAGGATATGTATTCACATCTGCGATAGCAGTAATGCTGGACAATTGGCATGGGAAAAGCATTTCACAAAGTACCGATATCCCGTAATTTAAAACTTTCGTTATCCAATGTCATATGTATATGACCCCATTAACACTAAAACTGAAACTCAGAGAGAAATCTCACTTTAGATTATGAATTTAGGGTCTAAGGCATGCTAGGATATGTATTCACATCTGCGATAGTAGTAATTATGCTGGCCAATTGGCATGGGAAAAGCATTTCACAAAGTACCGATATCACGTAATTTAAAACTTCCGATATCCAATGTCATATGTATGTGACCCCACTAACACTAAAACTGAAAGTATCTGAGAAATCTCACTTTATATTATCAATTTAGGGTCTAAAGCATGCTATGATATGCATTCACATCTGCGATAGCAGTAATGCTGGCTAATTGGCATGGGAAAAGCATTTCACAAAGTACCGAGATCATGTAATTTAAAACTTCCGATATCCAATGTCATATGTATATGACCCCACTAACACTAAAACTGAAAGTATCTGAGAAATCTCACTTTAGGTTATGAATTTAGGGTCTAAGGCATGCTAGGATATGTATTCACATCTGCGATAGCAGTAATGCTGGCTAATTGGCATGGGAAAAGCGTTTCACAAAGTACCGGTATCACGTAAACTTCCGATATCCAATGTCATATGTATGTGACCCCACTAACACTAAAACTGAAACTAAGGGAGAAATCTCACTTTAGATTATGAATTTAGGGTCTAAGGCATGCTAGGATATGCATTCATATCTGCAATAGCAGTAATGCTGGCCAATTGGCATGGGAAAAGCATTTCACAAAGTACCGATATCACACAAACTTCCGATATCCAATGTCATATGTATGTGACCCCACTAACACTAAAACTGAAAGTATCTGAGAAATCTCACTTTAGATTATGAATTTAGGGTCTAAGGCATGCTAGGATATGTATTCACATCTGCGATAGCAGTAATGCTGGCTAATTGGCATGGGAAAAGCTTTTCACAAAGTACCGATATCACACAAACTTCCGATATCCATTGTCATATGTATATGACCACACTAACACTAAAACTGAAACTAGGGGAGAAATCTCACTTTAGATTATGAATTTAGGGTGTAAGGCATGCTAGGATATGTACTCACATCTGCGATAGCAGTAATGCTGGCTAATTGGCATGGGAAAAGCGTTTCACAAAGTACCGATATCACGTAAACTTCCGATATCCAATGTCATATGTATATGACCCCATGCACTAACGCTAAAACTGAAACTCAGAGAGAAATCTCACTTTAGATTATGAATTTAGGGTCTAAGGCCTGCTAGGATATGTATTCACATCTGCGATAGCAGTAATGCTGGCTAGTTGGCATGGGAAAAGCGTTTCACAAAGTACCGATATCACGTAAACTTCCGATATCCAGTGTCATATGTATATGACCACACTAACACTAAAACTGAAACTCAGAGAGAAATCTCACTTTAGATTATGAATTTAGGGTCTAAGGCATGCTAGGATATGCATTCACATCTGCGATAGCAGTAATGCTGGCTAATTGGCATGTGAAAAGCATTTCACAAAGTACCGAGATCACGTAATTTAAAACTTCCGATATCCAATGTCATATGTATATGACCACACTAACACTAAAACTGAAAGTATCTGAGAAATCTCACTTTAGATTATGAATTTAGGGTCTAAGGCATGCTAGGATATGTATTCACATCTGTGATACCAGTAATGCTGGCCAATTGGCATGGGAAAATCATTTCACAAACTACCGAGATCACGTACGTAGTTTAAAACTTCCGACATCCAATGTCATATGTATATGACCCCACTAACACTAAAACTGAAACTCAGAGAGAAATCTCACTTCAGATTATATATTTAGGGTCTAAGGCATGCTAGGATATGTATTCACATCTGTGATAGCAGTAATGCTGGCTAATTGGCATGGGAAAAGCATTTCACAAAGTACCGATATCACACAGACTTCTGATATCGAATGTCATATGTATATGACCCCACTAACACTAAAACTGAAAGTATCTGAGAAATCTCACTTTAGATTATGAATTTAGGGTCTAAGGCATGCTAGGATATGTATTCACATCTGCAATAGCAGTAATGCTGGCTAATTGGCATGGGAAAAGCATTTCACAAAGTACCGAGATCACGAATGTCATATGTATATGACCCCACTAACACTAAAACTGAAAGTATCTGAGAAATCTCACTTTAGATTATGAATTTAGGGTCTAAGGCATGCTAGGATATGTATTCACATCTGCGATAGCAGTAATGCTGGCTAATTGGAGTCGGAAAAGCTTTTCACAAAGTACCGAGATCATGTAAACTTCCGATATGCAATGTCATATGTATATGACCCCACTAACACTAAAACTGAAACTCAGAGAGAAATCTCACTTTAGATTATGAATTTAGGGTCTAAGGCATGCTAGGATATGCATTCATACCCGCGATAGCAATAATGCTGGCCAATTGGCATGGGAAAAGCATTTCACAAACTACCGATATGATGCAAACTTTATATATATCCAATGCAATTGCATCATATTTGTAGTTTGTGAAATGCTTTTCCCATGCCAATCACCCGACGTTACTGCTATCGCAGATATGAATACATATTTTAGCATGCCTTAGACCCTAAATTGATAATATAAAGTGAGGTTCTCCCTTAGTTTCAGTTTTAGTGTTAGTGGGGTCAAGGACGTTGGATATAGGAAGTTTGCTTCGTATCGGTCCTTTGTGAAATGCCTTTCCCATGCCAATCAGTTGACTTTACTGCTAACACAGACAAGAATGCATATTTTAGCATCCCTTAGACCCTAAGTTTACAATTTGAGTTTAGGTTTTTCCTCCAGTTTCAATTTCAGTGTTAGTGGGGTCACACACATAGGACATCAGGTGTAGGGAGTATGCCTCATATCGAAAGTTTGTGAAATACTTTTTCCACTCCATTCAACCCACATTACTACTATCACAGATAAAAATGCACATTTTGCAATGTCTTAGTCTCTACATTCATAACTTGAGTAGCTAGTTTGCTAGTTTCACTTTCAGTGTGGCCACATATGTATAGGACATGAGATAAGGGAACTTTGTGTCAGTTTGGTTCTTTGTGAAATGCTTTTCCCTCTCCAAAGCATTGGTGTCTGTGTATTGGACGTAGCATGACTGAATGTACTGTAACCATAGAATGTCCTCCTTGTGTTGCTCCACATGGCAGCCTCAAGTTTTGTCTTACTGTTTGAAATTGTCAAACTCTGCACAAGTGGGTCTACATGGTTTTCAGAGTGCTGTGTGCAAGTTAGAAACTCCACAATACAGCAATTAAATATAAGTGAACTATGGAGAAAGGGACCACCAATGCAAGCCCAAAGATATTCATTCACCATTGTAGTTGAGTGTAGTGGATAATATTGTGGAAGTGAACTTTGTGTTGACTGCAGACAGTGCAGTGTATACCGTACACACATACATGTGCATATGTAGTGTAGCACTCAATGAGAGTAGAACAATGCATGTACTATTATGATCCATTGGAGTTGCAATATTTGTGTTCAATCTGCAGGTCATGCTACCTGATAGTCTGAAAGGAAGGTGGTTGCATTCCACTACCATTGTGCATCGGGATGTCACCCACAAGAGGCTCATCCACTTCGGAGGACTGGATGAAGTGCCTGAAGGTAAAGCAGACACATGGCACCCAGTGGCAGAGACGACCATTGTGGAGCTAGGTGAGTGGAGTGTACCACATTCACACTGTTGCTATGGTATTCACCTCATTCATTTTGGACACCTGACAGTTGAGTGTGTGCTGTGGTGAGCACTCTCAGTGTTGACTTCAGTACAAGGAAATGTCAACATCACTGCACACTGGTGTTCATGTACACAGTGGTATACATGGAGTCCTATCAGTCATGGAAATTGTGGTCCAGGGAGAATATTTGTCCAGGAGACAAACATCCTCCCAAACACCAGTGTGTAGTGATGCTGGCATCTCCTTGTAGGTCAACACTGAGAGTATTCACCACAACAAGATTCCTGGTCCACGGTGTACCACAGGAAAAGTAGACTAGCTCCTTTAAAATTGGAGGTGCCCAGTAGGTCCATACCACCTAGTCTCATGCCCAGACCCCACCCTCTCAGTGAGAATGGTGGGAGGCACACACAGTCTGGACACGAGACTGCATGATACTATAACCATATACAACCCAGTGGCCTATACACTTGTATATACAACCCTGTGGTATACAACCTGGGCACTGGTTGGCATGGATACCAGCTAGGTGCATTGTCCACCTCAGGAATATTAGTGTTGCTAGGCAACATGGGATGGGGTTCCTGTGTACATAATAACAGCCTGTTGATGTCCTGTAAGTTTACATAAGAACAGCTGTCAGTGATTGTGTTCTGCAAGTTCATGAGGTCAGTGGGCATATGGTCTAGTACTTACTAGGCTGATATTGTGCTCAACGTATATGATATGCTATGCTGCACTGCTCCAAAAATCTACCTATTTTGATCAACAAACGTACGCTCCTATAATGCTCAAACACCTGCAAACTCCTTAGCTCTATGCATCACACCCACCGCTTTTAGGTCAATCAAACAAGTTGGCCGCTAGCTCTTTTCTAGTGCCAGTGTGTGACAGTGCTTTACCCTAAGCTTCCTCTTCCGCATTAATTCCAACTGTATGGAGGCTCGAAGTTTGCTTAGTAAGGACCTTGCTGCCTGACCCTTGTTAACGGGGCTAGTCATCACCACTACAAAATTTATAATCACACGTGATCAACTTTAATTTCCTCAGACAATCTGCCTATTATGCTCGCATTATGCTCAATGCTTTTGCATACCAATTATGTCCATTTTAATGCCAGCATAATCCGCATACTTCCACAACTGATAGACTCATGCATACCTCATTCCCTGACTCTCCCTGCTAGGAGGATCAGGCAGGGAGAGCCTGGGAATGAGGCTACATACCTAGCTGACATCAAGAGTGCATAAGAACACTGATACACTAGTACACTTACATCAAGAGTGCATAAGAACACTGACACACTAGTACACTTACATCAAGAGTGCATAAGAACACTGATACACTAGTACACTTACATCAAGAGTGCATAAGAACAGTGATACACTAGTACACTTACATCAAGAGTGCATAAGAACACTGATACACTAGTACACTTACATCAAGAGTGCATAAGAACACTGATACACTAGTACACTTACATCAAGAGTGCATAAGAACACTGATACACTAGTACACTTACATCAAGAGTGCATAAGAACACTGACACACTAGTACACTTACATCAAGAGTGCATAAGAACAGTGATACACTAGTACACTTACATCAAGAGTGCATAAGAACACTGATACACTAGTACACTTACATCAAGAGTGCATAAGAACACTGATACACTAGTACACTTACATCAAGAGTGCATAAGAACACTGACACACTAGTACACTTACATCAAGAGTGCATAAGAACACTGATACACTAGTACACTTACATCAAGAGTGCATAAGAACACTGATACACTAGTACACTTACATCAAGAGTGCATAAGAACACTGATACACTAGTACACTTACATCAAGAGTGCATAAGAACACTGATACACTAGTACACTTACATCAAGAGTGCATAAGAACACTGATACACTAGTACACTTACATCAAGAGTGCATAAGAACACTGATACACTAGTACACTTACATCAAGAGTGCATAAGAACACTGATACACTGGTACACTTACATCAAGAGTGCATAAGAACACTGATACACTAGTACACTTACATCAAGAGTGCATAAGAACACTGATACACTAGTACACTTACATCAAGAGTGCATAAGAACACTGATACACTAGTACACTTACATCAAGAGTGCATAAGAACACTGATACACTAGTACACTTACATCAAGAGTGCATAAGAACACTGATACACTAGTACACTTACATCAAGAGTGCATAAGAACACTGATACACTAGTACACTTACATCAAGAGTGCATAAGAACACTGATACACTAGTACACTTACATCAAGAGTGCATAAGAACACTGATACACTAGTACACTTACATCAAGAGTGCATAAGAACACTGATACACTAGTACACTTACATCAAGAGTGCATAAGAACACTGATACACTAGTACACTCACATCAAGAGTGCATAAGAACACTGGTACACTAGTACACTTACATCAAGAGTGCATAAGAACACTGATACACTAGTACACTTACATCAAGAGTGCATAAGAACACTGATACACTAGTACACTTACATCAAGAGTGCATAAGAACGCTGATACACTAGTACACTTACATCAAGAGTGCATAAGAACACTGATACACTAGTACACTTACATCAAGAGTGCATAAGAACACTGATACACTAGTACACTTACATCAAGAGTGCATAAGAACACTGATACACTAGTACACTTACATCAAGAGTGCATAAGAACACTGATACACTAGTACACTTACATCCCTGACCTCTGAACTCACCTCATAACTAATGGTGCATGATGGCAGTATAGTAATGGTTGAGGGAGAATGAGCCTGTCAATGTGTTCTTGTACACTGACCTTCAACTGCATTTTTTATGAATGGTACAATTTATGATATTACATATACCATATTGTCTTGTTTGAACTGCACCATAGTAGTTTAGGGTCATGTGACTGACACACCTCCACTCTCTGCCCTCCCTGACAATGTGGTAGTGTGACAGTACATGATTGTCCAACCCCCTCAGAGTGTGGTGGTGCCCCTGGTGAGTGTGTGGTGACTGATGTCATCCTGAGCAGCCAGCTCGGACAGCCCAGGGAAAACAAGGACGCACTACCCAGACATGTCCAGCTAACACTCGGTGAGTGGCAGCAACATGGTAGTGAGCTCAGCTGCATGCCCACACCTCACCCCCAGTCTCCAACTGGTGGGTGTGGCACAGCATCTAGAACCATGGAACATGTACAGTTCTCACGTAGGTGGCTTGTAACAACTTCCCTCCCCTCTCTTCCCCCTTCCCTCTCCTTCTTCCCTTCCTCCCCTCCCCTCGTCTCCTCTCCCTTTCTCCTCATGAGCACCTTATATTTACTGATTTTGCCGAAACAAGTACTGGATGCACTCTGAGTCCAAACATTTTTGACTAGTAAAATTTTGATGCCATTCCACTCCCAAATTGAATGGGATGGCCCACCTTTTTTTTTTGGACTTGATCTCCATCTTTATGAAGCATATATTTAAGGAGATCTTTTATATGTTGTTGTTTTGGGACCTTTGAAAACCCCTCCTCTAGCTTCGCCTGAACTCTGAGATTCACTATCTCTCCTGCCATCTTTATAGTGTCATTCCCAGGCTCATCCCCATTCTTCTGGGGAAGAGTCTGGGAATGAGGCAACCATGCACCTTTATTCATTACTAAAAAGCTGTGACCATTTGAAGCTTGCTAAAAGCGTATCATACTCTGTGTCGTATCTTACACTTTTACCAGAGGAGGAGATGCGGCATCTCACAGTCTGTGAGGCAGTCATGCGAGAGAAAGGAAAACTCACGCTTAATGCTGTGCAATGCATGCTAAGTGGACATCCCCGCGTTGGAAAATCTACTTTACTCGCTCGACTGATAAGAACACAATCTTCAATTCAACTCAATGAAGGGGATACCACCAAGGAATCGCAAGAATCTGGTGGTACTTGCATTTCTCCAAGCACAGGGGTATTAAATGCTGTTGTGCGTGTCACCGTCAAGAAGGTTACGATGGTTGTCGCGATGGCTGTTCAACCTGGCTTGATTTGGGAGCAAATCGAATTTGATGTGGAAGCAATAGCACTGCTAAAGTCTGTCACAAAGGATCGCATTTCTCACTCAGCACAGACGCAACAACTGGCCCTGGAGGGTGGTACAAAGGACGAGAGCACAGACAAAGCAGAATTGCCAAATCCCTCAGCTTCAACACCTGCTGAGAATGAGCCCCAGTCAGAGAGATCAGCACGTTCTGGTCTGCAGCCTTTCTTTCGATTTGGAAAACGCAGAGTCTCAGCTTCCTCAGCATCCACTGTCCCTGGGTTCAAGGCTCCTCTTGATATCTTCAAAGAGGCTCTGAAAAGTGAGAAGTGGGGAGAGGTAGAAGCATTCATCAAGGATTCACTCACCATCTACTTTACAGACACAGGAGGGCAGCCTGAATTTCAAGAAGTGCTCCCAGCTTTAATCTCAGGCCCTGCTTTGTTCTTCCTGGTCTTCAAGCTTATTGACGATCTCAACCAGAGGTACCAAGTCCAGTTTGTGTCCCCTTCCCAGGAGAGCAGGCCTTATGTGTCCAGCTTTACAGTGAAAGAAACTCTCCTTCAGTCACTGGCAAGCATTGCCTCCACATGCAGCTATGCCTCCTACACCAGCAAGAAGATGGTTGCAATAAAACCACAGGTAGTCCTGGTTGCCACCCATGAAGACCAAGCAAGTGAGGCACAAATCAGAGCTATACAGAAGGAGCTTAAAGAAACACTGGAGAAGACCGAGTATTACCGCCAGAATATACTTGTGTTTGCATCTGAAGATGAACCAGTGGTCACTGTCAACAACATCTCATCAGATGGTCGAGATACAGACAAGATCCGAGAGATAGTGGAGCGAATTGCGAAGCACCCCTCCTTTCACATTGAGGTCCCCCTTCCCTGGCTGGTTTCTAGCTTAGCTTTCAGGCTTTTGCAGGTTTCAGTTATCAGCTATGAGCAGTGTACGAGTATCGCTAGTGAGTGTGGTATTGATACACCAGATGAGCTAAAAGAAGCTTTGTGGTTTCTCCACCACAAGGTGGGTTTCATCCGCTACTTTGAAAGTGTTCCTGAGTTACGTGATGTGGTCATTCTAGACCCCCAGCTCCTCTTTGACCGAATCACGGAGCTGATTTCGAGGACTTTCACTTTTGAGCAAGTAGGTCCCCACGATGCTTGCCAATTTAGAGAGACTGGTATCTTCCCACTGCGCACCATCGAGGACCTCACAGCACGGTCTAGTGAATACCTGAGCAGTGCGAAGCTTGTGAAGCTTCTGGAACATCTACACATCATCGCACCGATTCGCGGTAAAAGTGGGGAAGTAGAGAAATACTTCTTACCATGTGTGCTCAGTCATGCGTCACCCAAGACAAGCATTCAAGAGGAGGCTTCTAGCAAAATACCACCCCTCTTTATCACCTTCCGATGTGGCTACTGTCCCAAGGGAGTCTTCAGTGCACTAATAGTCCACCTAATGTCAAAGCACAACAATGGTGGAGCAAAGATCACCTGGCGGTTGAAAGAAGATGAAGTGTCACGAGACAAAGTGATGTTCAAGGTTGGGCGAGAAATTCACGTTGTATCAATTACTACATACGCTACTCACCTCGAGGTTTTGATACAGTCCAAAGCACAAGCATCAGCCAATCTACTGCTCACCTCCCCTCATGGGGTGTGTAACTCCATCCGACAGTGTATCGATGAAGGCATAGTTGCTGTTAGCCAGACTTTACACTACAACTGCGACTCAGCATTCCACTACAGTTTCTACTGCACCCACCCATCCTGCACTAAACCACATGATCATCTGGCTGTGTGCTATGATAATGATCCAGTTGCCATGGAATGCAGTAAGAGTGGAGAGCCATGTGACCTTCCTGACAACTGCCGTGTCTGGTTTGGACATCCGGTGAGCAATATATTCTAGAGACCGACTTGTTGTATGACATAATGGATGCTAATCTTTGTACAACTTTCAGGTAGTGGTTACCCATTTTTATTCTCTTTGTAGATGCCACATAGCACAAACACTGGAGGTGGTGATAAAGAGCAAAGAAAGCTTGGTAGGTATTCATGGTTTGTGTTGTTTTGGTATGACTTGTATCCTCAGCATCAATACATGTTGATTTGTATTGCACAAATGTTTTTATATGTTCCCCAATCTGACCACTTCCCCAGGTGTATCCACCCCCCTTATGAAACCGCAGTTGAAAGACCTGATACTAGTCCGAACAACAAAGTGGTATAACCTTGGCCTACAACTGGGGATCGAAGATACAGAACTGGACGTGATTGAAGAGAACAATCCAAAAGACATTGATGCCTGCAAGAGAAAGATGTTCAAGGCATGGCTCAGGATCACCCCCAGTCCATCATACAACCTGGTGGTGGAAGCTCTGCAGACAGTTGGAGAGATCAGTGAAGCAGACCGCCTCTGCAACAGATATGGTAAGATAATGGCTGTGCTGGAAGTTGAAGTGTTTGGACATTAGATTATCTACTGATGATCTTTCTTTTCAGGGATTCAGTCACAATATTCAGTGTTTGGTGAAGGCCCTCCGACAAAAAAGAGTAGGACAGACTGACATGGCAAGTGAAATTGAAAATAACAAACTTGTTACTGCACCCCCTAAGTATCTAACTATTATTGATGGCATTTGTGTTAGTACTGTTCATACCTTGTGTTATTAGATTGGTTAATCACTCATACTTCTTTGTATACTTTGTATACTCATGCGTAGCACATTGCTGGTTTTGTACACTTTACATCTACTGTTTGCAGACATGATTTTGTATGCCCATATGGGATTGCTTTTACTGATTTAAATTTGAATGTAATTGTACCTTGTTTTTCTAGTAATTATATTTTTTCCAAAGAAGCACTCAAGTTCATTGATATTATCAGCCTCATTCCCAGGCCCCGCCCAGCTTTTGTTGCAGCACTGCAAGCTAGCTTGGTGGGGACCTGGGAATGAGACTATAAGCATTATGTATACCTGTGAACCATCCTGGGCCAAAGCATGTGTGGCTCTTCAACTGTCTCTTTGCAGCATGAGGAAATAGTAGGTACCTTTCAGATCATAGGAGTGTTTTACCATATATGGACAATGACTGAACCAATCAGACTCTGGACTCATGTACTAGACTAAACACTGATGTTTAGACTGAGTTCCGGACTGATTTAGAGCTCTCTGTATATAAATGACTAGAGCAGCAGTACTTTGTGTGAGGTTCTGCTGTTCTCTGAATATGTCGATACAAATGTGAGTCCTGAGACTTTATCATTCCCATGTAGATGATTGAGTCAGTATTTGTTGGTGTTTTCCACACTAGGCTTGAGAACTAAGTAGCGCAAGCTACTTTCATGAGTACGCACAAATGATTTCAAGGAGACCTAGGACTGTAGCTTAGTCTCTCTGGCTATATCCAGACTCCTCCTATATTTGCATGTGGCCTGGTGTGAGGGCAGTCTAGACTGACCGTATAGATGGTTTTCATGGGGCGTGGCTTCACTTCCGGAGGGCAAAAGTCGGTGTCTGGGTTTAGTGCAGCTGCGTGCAAAATACAGGCTAGTAAGTGCTACATCGAGTCCTTATCATTAGTATCGAAAGATAAAAGAAGCTGGTTCTCTCAAGGTGAAAGGTCCGCTGTACAGCTGCCTATCGATCGCGCGTTTGCCCTCCGGAAGTAGGGAAACCATCTATAGCAGATGACAATTGCAAGTATTAACCAAAGCACCTTCAACGCTATCACATCACCACATAGACTACAGTATCCTATGCAAACTGGTGATTTGGCGCTTGCAAAGTGACCCACATGTGCAGTCACTGTATTGGTGCCTGCACAAAGATGCATTGGCCAAGTGTCACACACTCAATACATCAAGATTCAAGCTCTGCATCAACCCAGAACTCGATGCCTAATACGGAGATGGGTGGGGCTGGGAGCGCACGTGCCAGCTTGTCCAGTGGTACTGGCTCGAATACTGAAAGGCAGACCTGGGAGTGTGCCAGAAGGAATGGTGACTGATCGACCGATCGCAAGGCGAACTCGACCAGATAAGCGGAGAGATTTACCACGTTGGGTTCTATGCCAGAGCGTGATGAAGTAGGGAGGAACGAGATCCGCAAGACTACGACAACAAAGGATGGCGTCAAATGGAGCAGCCGGTGAGGAAGATGGGTAGCCGTCGTTCCTAGTTTCTCACACCCCCAGCTGTCGTTGTTGAGATGAAAGCTGGGAGTGTGAGAGGCTGACAACAAGGCTAGAAGATGAGAGTGACATTGGAGTGCACAGACAGTAGAAGTACAGTGTTTCTATCGTCTGTGGGGTGACTGCCTTAGTAAGTGCATTGGACTGTGTTCCCAGACTCCCACCATCACTTGCTGTACAAACAAGCAGGGAAATCCAGTATCCTGTGGGTGATGTCAACGATGACTAGGCTCATTAATCTCTAGTCTCGGTTTTTCCGAAAGGAGTCTGGGAATGAGACTGTAATGAACCATAGATAATAGAACAGTACAGGGATTGGAAACGCCTATATGCAATGTATTGTGTGACGTCACGCATCTTGACAAGAGCACATTCCGTGTTTCGAATCCGGGTGTAGCTATCCAAGCTAAGAACGCTGATCACGTCGTAACACTGCTATGCAGTGAAAAAAAAAGCGTCTCAGGTAGTACGTGTTTACTGCTTGATGGTGATTTTACTTCGAGTAGGCAAAAAAACCTCACGATATAGAGAAAAGTACCTTAGTGCATTTGTGTAGTTTTTTCAAGATGAACAAACCCTTGCAAGCTCCATCAAAGAGCCGAGAGCCCTGCTATGAGATTACTCTGTGGACTAGCAGTGGTCTTTCTGAAGTAGTAGCAGTTACAGCCAGAGAAAATATGTGTAACTGACTACTTATAGTCAGTGCCAAAGCTCCACGCTGACATCTAGCAGAATGTTAACCAGTGCAGTCCATTCTATGGATACTACGGTAAGTTAAGTACCCACTATGGAGGACGTCTGCCCTGAGTGACGGTACAAAAACTACACAAGCACGCAGGGTCACTTCAGTTAGCCGCTTGGTAGTAACACGGAGGTGGTGTAAGGAGAAACGAAATGCGCACAAAGTTTGTAAATTACAATGTTTCCAATCCCTAAACTGTTCTATTATCTATGAATGAGCCTAGACACAACCATTTCATTGCACACACATTATCACTGGTAAGTTTTCCCAAGGTGGCAAAGTTTATCTTCTTTGGTACGAGGTGCTGCTCTTAAGGACAAGTGAGAGGAGCTGGTAGAGTGTGTGCAGTGAGTCCAAGAAACAGTGCACTTCTGTTGCCTGTGCTGGATCAAAGAAAGCAGTATAACTCTTCATACGCTCTATGCTACATAACTGTTAGCCACTGAGTGCTTCACATTTGTAGCTAGGCCTAGCTATATACTGGTCTGTGCTACATAACTGTTAGCCACTGAGTGCTTCATGTTTGTAGCTAGGCCTAGCTATATACTGTAGTCTTGTGGAAAAGTACCCAGCTACAAAACAATACCGACTCCCATGCACCTTTTGGCTCAATTTCCTACATAGGGTTTTACTTGAATAAATACCCACCCTTGAACGGAGCCCACTTGTGGAGTTTTGAGAAGCACCACGCATGCCTAAGGTAAGAAGAACTCTGTATTATACTTTAGCAAAGCAGATCAACAAGGTAGCTTTGTGTCATCTACATTGGCTTTGAGTGTTGTTTAGGTGGTTGTGGTTAATCGGACTGTCATCACAGTGACAATCTGCCTTTTGGAGCCACCCCACTGCGTTGAGTGCTGAACCTCCACCAGCAAGGCAGCCCTGCCACTGCTGTTTGTATCCTGGAGTTGTAGAGGGTCTACAAATGCTGCAAACTTTGGTCGTGTGCTCCATAGCTCTATTAGTGATAAGATGGTGATTGTGCAGTGCAGATACCCCTAGGTGATGGTTCTGCATGTTTGGTTCCTTTCTGGGTTGCCAGTTCTCCGAGAGGTCAGTTCTCTCATCTCATCAGTTAGCCCTAGGTGATGGTTCTGCATGTTTGGTTCCTTTCTGGGTTGCCAGTTCTCCGAGAGGTCAGTTCTCTCATCTCATCTTGGTAGCACTTCAAGTGACGCAGTGATATCTTAGTGGGAAGGTCTAGGCTGTGAGGAACTGTTTGCAGGATATGAAATTTAATGTGCTTTCCTTACTACTCTGCATGGCACTGGTACATTTCGTAAAAGAGACATACCATATAGCACAAAATTTTATGAGGGTCTAAATTTCCGCAAACAGCAAGTTTTGAAGATTCATTCAAATAATTTCGCTAATTCGCTGCACACGCATGCCACACACGTAATATACTATGGGCGTGGCATACAATCTAACACATCGTCACACTGTCGTCCGCTCGAGCTCGCAGCTGCCAGCAAAGCAATGCCTACTTTGAAGGTATCTCTTTGGAGAGAGTTCCTTGCGGATTCGGCAGCTTAGCCCCGGGATGTTGTCCATCGATCCTCCTACAGTCAGAGCATGAACAGTGTGTGTGTCACGCGTCAAAAGTTTCATTGAAATATCTTCGCGAACAGTGGAAAATTTGCGAAATTAAAGTCACACAAAAATGTAGTACTATATGGTATTTCCCTCCACCGCTCATCGCCTCTATCCTTCTTTCTCCTTCCCCTCTCCTCTCGCCTCACTCTTTCCTCCTCCAGCAAGCAAAGAAGGGGGTGATCTTTGTCAGTTCTCCCCCGGTGCTACATCTCCACCTGATGTGGTTCCAGTATGACCCTGTCACTGACACTCATGTCAAGATCAACAACAAGTACCACCCTGACATAATAGCTTCATAGAGAGGTAGTTGAGGGTGGGGGAGACTCAGTCATGGGCACCTTCAGTGAGTAAACATGAACTTAGTTCTAGCTCACTACTAACCTTCACTGGGCAAGTGTGGACCCGGCAATGCTAACTTACTACTAGCCCCATTCCCAGGCCCCAGCCCAGTAGCTTGCAGTATGGAAAGCCTACTGTAAATTTCCTCATGTGGGGATGATGTAATCAACAAATAGCAAACAACATTTAATAGCAATGTTTATATTTTCTCATGTGAGTGACGTCAACAGTAGAAAGAGCTTAAGGGTGTACCTGGGGCTCAGGACAAGAGCGAAGGCACCAGGCAACATACATGTACCACACGTATACATCTTGGTGGGCGGGGCAACTGTCATACACACCAAGTATTAAACATGTAGTTGATTGAGCAATACACAAACAACCTCACCGTAGCTTTTCACCATTTGCATGTTCACAGGAAGAGTGTGGGAGAGCCCAAGGCCACCCCTGCTGACTACACACTGCATGTCATGCTCGTGGACAGTGGGAACAACGATGATGGGCACAGTCTTGTTCCGAGACTATGATGGCCATTGGCACCTACCTCAGCCACCAGCTAGGAGAAGGTATGTGTGTGCAACACAGTGAACCCCATTCCATAGTCTCATTCCCAGGCCTCTTCCTCCTTGTGTCCGGAATGAGACTTCCCTTTCAGTGTATGATGACCAACTACATATACAGAGGTGCTCTCTAGCCTAGCTTGCACCCAAGCTGCGTGGTAGGAGGAAGACATCCTGTTCTCTCTCATGACCTAGGAACAAGATGGCTTCACAGAGAGACAGTAGAGGGTGGGGGAGACTCAGTCATTGACACCTTCAGTCAGTAAACATGAACTTAGTTCCGAGACCTCTTCCTCCTTGTGTCTGGAATGAGACTACCCTTTCAGTGTATGATGACCAACTACATGTACATGTACAGAGTAGCCTCGTACCCAGGCCGTCTTTCTCCTCCCACTCGGCCTGGGTATGAGGCTAATGTACAGAGGTGCTCTCTAGCCTAGCTTGTATCCAAGCTGCATGGTAGGAGGAAGACATCCTATTCCCTCACATGACCCAGGAACAAGATCGATCTTTTCTGTAGCCAGTTCATGCAGTGACATGATAGCTACTTAACATAGATCGGGAAATTTTTGGCGTTAAAATATTTTCGTCAGTGTGCCAGCAAAGAATTATAATACGTGTACGCACTACATTGCGGAATTGTTGAGGAACGAAATATTTTAATAGAATTTAAAATTAAATAGCTGATATTGATGGCACCACAATAATAACCATACTCAATTTCAAGGTTTCTGGGGGGGCCCCCCCTCTGTATGAAACCCTGCGTTGGTAGTAAATGTGTATTCATTCTTCAGTCCATGTCAATTTTAAACTGCAATTCTACTTTTTCTGTTCCATACACTAAAAGTCACCTCAAGATTATTGTCAGATAGTTTTTCAGGTGACCCCCTTGTGGTTTTGCTTCAGTGTAAGTGTGCAAACGTTTCTGTGTCTAGATCCCGTGGGTTAGGGTTACATCCATTGTCCAGTCAATTAACAGATCTTGGCATGGGTAGACTATAACCGTCACAAACACCCCCTTGTAAATGATGTCAGATGTGGCAGGTGCATGCAGGTACGCAGAACTTCTCCATCGTCCCAAGGTCTTAATAAGAGAGTCTTCGATCCCTCTTAGCTGCAGCGGTGGATGCCACTCCAATTCTGAAGCTGTGTCCCGCAAAATGGGATACTTGTATAGCTGCAACTGTGAGAGCTGATCGCACTCTCATCACAAACAACTCCCTGGACAATGGGGTGCCTTCCTTGAAGGTAAAGAAAGGGCCCCGTGAGGAACCACAAACTCCCAGGTATGCAGATACAGCTGCCACTGGACACAATCTGTTCTATGTTTCTCCCATGAAAATTGCCACTCCTTTTCTGAAGGGTCGGTCTTTGACGCTTTAAAAGTAACTTGTACCGAGGAGGGCTGTTCCCGATTGTCCAAGGTGACATCTCCCTCACTGAGGTGTGCCCCTGCATCATAGCTATTACTGGAGGGAGCTGTTATTTCTCCAACTCTGAGAGAAAGCCAAAAAAGCACATAGTACAAGCTGCCCATAACATTATATTACTGGCATCCCTAGGGTCCTGTTCCCATACTGCACAAAGTTGGAGCTTATACTGGGCACGCATTAGTGTCATGGCCAATGTGGTTGCAGTTTGTGTGTACACCTGCAAGACACGTGCCCTTCCTGTATGAAGGCAGTTTCATAGGTCCTGATCTGACATTGACCACTTCTTGTTACCCGTGGCAGCAGCTTATCTCGTCATAGAATCGCCAAACTGGTTCTCCTCCTCTTTGTATTCGGATCATGAACAGCATGTATGCCACCAGTTCTGGTGGGAGGGCTGGCTGCTTTGTAGCCATGACAGTTAGGTAAATTGCAAAGCAGCGAGTCCACGTATGGCTATCTAGCACCACCTTCTTCTTTTCCTTTGCTAGCTCTAGGCCTGGCAAAATGACTTAATGGGCTGGATCTGGCTGTGGGTTCTGACACTCTATAGACCCCAGAGGCTGGAGCTCTGCCATGTCAATATAGCTCCAATTGAGCATCCCCCACTACAGTTTGGGGGGGATTGATGGCAAGCCATCCCCAATGAATATGTTCCTTTCTTTGGAAGTTTCTGACTGCGGAAGGAGGAGGCTCATTAGAGAGGTTGCTGTGCTGTTGCTTGTCTTGCTTATTGTTGCCGATGGTAAGGTCCCACTGGGGAGAGCAGTTATGGGAGGCAGGGGTGGGAGGGGGGACTGATGGTAAGGTCCCACTGGGGAGAGCAGTTATGGGAGGCAGGGGGGATTTCACTTGCTGGTTGTATGTTTCCCAACAGGATGTCTGTGGAGGAACAGCAATGTACCATCGTTACCAATGCCCCATGACATTGAGCCCCTGCCTAGCAATGGTATGAAAGGGTGGTCAACACCTGCGGTACAAAAGATGTAACTCTACACTGTGGTAAAATTGGGAGGTGGTATGGGCCAAGTTTCCTCAACTGAAGTGACCCATCTTAGGTTAAACCAACCTCCAGTTTTTTCCACTGCATCATCTGTGCCGCGGATCACGTAGTAAGAAACCCCAGGCCTTCTCCCTCTGTTTTTGTGTACTGCAAGTGATCAAAAACTGGAAGTGGGGAAGGCCTGGGAATGGGGCTGGAAGGTTGTCTAATGTGAGTGATGTGAAAGATGACAATAACAAACGAACAGAGGCACAGGGATTTTTTTGCCCGTGCACTATCACTGATGAGTTTTCCTGAAGTGATAAAGTTAGTGTTCTTGATTTCTATACATGTTCATACAGATGAGTGAACTAAACTGGGAGAGTGTGTGAGTGATGAGAAACAGCACACTTTCATTGTCAGTATTGAGTTGAAAAGAATGGTGCCGGTCTGTCTGATAAGAATGTTACAGTATTACCCTCTCTCCTCTCTCCCTCCCCCAACTCCTTCTCCCAGGTGATCACTCCCCTGCTGATCTAGCAACCTCCGGACTGTGGGAGTCTACCTGCTGACAAAGGTCTTGTGTAGGTAAGTATCATAACCTCCTGAAAATATACCCATGGGTGATGAACTTTAGTTGCTTCTCAAAGTTGGGGTGGTGGGTATATTAAATTTTTGAACCAGGCTGAAACAGCTGTAAACAACTGTATACAGTTGCACTAGGGCAGGCCTCCAGTGGGGGAGGGTACAGTTTGAACCAGGCTGAAACAGCTGTAAACAACTGTATACAGTTGCACTAGGGCAGTCCTCCAGTGGGGGAGGGTACAGTTTGAACCAGGCTGAAACAGCTGTAAACAACTGTATACAGTTGCACTAGGGCAGGCCTCCAGTGGGGGAGGGTACAGTTTGAACCAGGCTGAAACAGCTGTAAACAACTGTATACAGTTGCACTAGGGCAGGCCTCCAGTGGGGGAGGGTACAGTTTGAACCAGGCTGAAACAGCTGTAAACAACTGTATACAGTTGCACTAGGGCAGGCCTCCAGTGGGGGAGGGTACAGTTTGAACCTCCACTATTCATGTCTACTTGTGGTCACTTGAGGTGGTTGGTGCAAGTGGTGCCCCAATAACATGCCTCTTCCACACCACTCCTACTGCCAAGCCAAGGTTTCACCATCAGGCAGCTAACTGTGTGCCCAAAACAAACCATGAAAGTTCTCCAGCAGTTCATTATGCTCTCCTTTTCTCTTGTTTAACGTTCTTTGTCTAAAGTTGTCCATGACTTGACTGCTAATAAGGAACAGCACTATAATTACATGCACGTACCTACAAGGCTTGAGGTAGTTGTGGACAAATTTAGACAAAGTTATTTAAACAAAGGAAAAAGGAGTGCATAGTAAAGCATTACATGAGAGAATATGGTTGTCTACACAAAACAAGCAATTCCTGCCATCGTGGACATCAAAGCTTCTGATCATTAATTGTTCACATGTGATCTAAAAGTAAGAAACAGCCCGATGTATTATCCTGAGGTCATGTTACTGCACTTTGTGAAAATTAGCAAAGATTCTTCGGCAATGATGGTATTTAGACAAAACTTCATTTGTGGTAAAACATTCCATGAGAGAATATGGTCAGCCATCTGTGTGATTCAAAATAGCAACATGTCAGTACTTTCAAGTGGTCAGTATTATCACAGTATATCAATACATGCAGGCCCGTAGGCAGGGGGGGTTCGAGGGGGTTCGTTCGAACCCCCATTTTGGCCTCCAAACGATTTTATATGCACCGCTTAACTATACATTTTGAGCACCCTACCGTTTGAAATTGGTCCACTATATAGCCTCGATGCTATTTAGAATCATCGCCGTCAAAACAAGTCTAGTTGCAGGCGAGTTTGTTCATGGAGGAACGCGCATGTAGCTGTTTACGCCACTGCTATGAAAGGACGCGCCTAAATATGTGCGTAAATAAATCGCTATTTCTGGCGCTGGGGAGTTCACCAGTTGTCTTCTAGTGATGTCACCCCACCTGCTGTTCCGTCAACCTTAATACCTTCTCTCTTGGAAATTCGAAGTCAGCTGGCTTAGCAAATGCATATGTGGACAGCCAAAAATTGGATGCAATACTCTGCGAGCCATGTGGCTACTACGGCTCTGGTTTTGTCCCAAATGGCCTCAGAAGCAATCCCAGAGCATCTAATTTCTAAAATTTTCCTGGGGGAGCATGCCCCCAGACCCCCGTAGTCTTGCATGCTTATGCATGTATATATACATACACATCTGACATCCATGTAACCCCCCTTCTAAAAATCCTGGCTACGGGCCTGACATGTGTACACTGTGTTATCAATATCTGCACAGGGTACATCATGGCCGTAGCAAGCGGTCGGGCTAGTCGGGTTTTGCCCCGCCCACTTTTTTGCGGACTAAGCGTGCACATCTGTACTTTGAATACACATGAAGTCATACGTGTATAAGAACTAGTAAGCCGAACCGTCTCGGAAAATGGCTGCCCATCATCGTGCAAATTTTACTGACAAAAAGGTAACGTTGAGTTAGGATTTTCAGCCATTTCAGTTTACTCGATGGCCATTCCTTACTGCGACGAAGCCTGTGCGCGGAATCCGAAATCACTAGCCTTGTTCCTCAGGCCCCATCCAGCTTTCCATCGTTTGCCGTACATAGTGCCAGTGACGGAAAGCTGGGCGGGAGCCTAGGAACAAGACTACTCATTCAGTGGTCAATGTGAATCAGAATCAGTGATGGAAGCTGGGCGGGAGCCTGGGAACAAGACTACTCATTCAGTGGTCAATGTGAATCAGAATCCTGCTTGCCTATGATCACAGCTAAGAAGCGATCTCCGAGCATTTGTTGTTTTGCTGCAGGTGCTATGTGCACTAAGTTACGCACAATCTGCGATCACTACCTCACAGAGAGTACGTGAAGCAACTATTGAAATTCTGTTTGTTAAGAACTGCAGAACATATGAAATTTGGGGCCTAAAATAGCCTCAAAAGTGATCTCCTAGCGTCTAATTAAACAAAATTTTCCTGGGGGAGCATGTCCTCAGACCCCCCTAGATGCTACATGAGGTATATGTAGACTTGGCCCCACCACCTTCAAATAGCTTGCTACAGCCCTGTACATGTATCAACATGTGATACACTGAAACTGAAATATTGTCCCAACTCTAGTGACAACACAAGGAATGTTCCGTGGAACTAGTGCAATCTCACGAGTGAACTTTCGTTGTTTGTGTTGACCACACAATTAGCTGGCCTCATGTTGAAACCTTGGCTTGGAAGTACAGGTGTATGTAGCCACCAGTATGGGGAGTAGTGGTTGTAGTCTCATGCCCAGACCACACCCTCTCATGAGGAAAAGGGTCTGGTGACACAAGCCTGAATTCCTGGGCTCACTCCAGATTTTGAGAGTGACCAATGAGTGGCATTTATTGGAATAAAGCACTTGGTACTCATACAGCTTTACAAATATAAAGTCTGAGCACTCCTATAAGCCCAAGGATTCACAGGCTTGTGTCACCAGACCCTTTCCTCTGTGGGTTGGGTCTGGGCATGAGACTAGTGTTATTATTTAAGCTTAAAAAATAATTAGGTTTTGACCTTTGGATCATCATAAAATCCTGAAATTGAATTTCTTACTTAAAATTAGAACTTACCTTGCATAAGAATAATATGTGGAGACGCGCAGTCCTGCTTCCACAAGTAAGTGTATAGCTGGTTTTTCCTAGAATTGTGTACACACCTTGTCGAACTCGGTAACCAATGAAGGCAATACCAAGCTTCCTTTCGCTGGTTTGATGTATGGTCTGGAGTCTAAGCTACCTAAGTGTATAGCTGTGTTTTCCTCAAATTGCATCCGTACCTCGTCAAAAATCTGCAGCCGACAAAGGTAGTACCAAGCATCCTTTGCTACCTAGGTAGGTGTACAGCTGGCTTTTCCTTGAATTGTGTACATACCTCGTCAAACTCTGCAACCAATGAAGGCTGCACCAAGCGTAGCTTGGACTTGTAGGAAGGCCACGAAGGTTGGCTTCAGTCATATGCACCAAGTAAGAACAGCCTATGGCTGAATGGCTCATTAAACTTTCTCATTCTCATTCTTGCGCTAAATTGGATTAGTGTAAATAAATTAAGACTCCAGCTTACGTAGAATTGGATTCATGATATATTTCTGGAATTGAATTTCTTATGTAAAATTGAATCATACGTAGTATTAGAATAATTGGGGTGAGCATGTGCGAGCCCCACACTAGTGAGTTGAATTGCAAATTTTTCATATCTATCTGATGTATGTCGTTCCGTATGTTTTTGGATGCTGTAATTTAACGCGGTAGCCGTGGGCCGCATGCTGACTGTAAGATTTTCGTACAACTTGGCAGCCAGCTTATCCTTAGGAAGCTAGCTCCAAGGTGAGCTTGAAAGATGACACTTATGAAAGACAGCCAGGAAGGACAGTTGGACATCGGAATTGGCAGCTGGAGCGTGAGTACCTACCGTATGTCTAAGTATACAAGCACTAACAGTTGTGTAGACAGGCTTAACACAGAAGGCGGCATGCAGAGACCCTGCTTTACAGCTGATGCATGGCGACTCCCATCTGCCAGCCTTTCTCTAAGATGCCCCAAGTAAGGACTATGCATGACAAGCCAGGTTGTGTTCAGACTTAGTCTACAGAGTAGCTGCTTAGGTAGAACAAATGGCTCCATTGTGCTATTCCATCTAACAAGCTTACCCGTGTAGATGGTTTTTCAGTGTCTGCCCCTGGGGGTATTGACATATTGAGATATCTCTGTACTCTCTTGTAAATTGTTTAGTAAATTTCCCGAACCCCTCCGTAAACTACTGTCTGTTCTAGGAGTGTCAAGCGAAAATTTTTGTCCCAGGGTAGACATATAGCACTGTCATCCATAGGTGGTACCCTTGTTAAATGGAACCACCCATTGTATTGTGCCACCCCATGACAAGCTACTCCCTCTGCAATTGTGACAGTTTTCTCTAAGCTGTTAAACACTTTTGCAGTCAGTAGAGTGACAAACTTGTTGAGCTACATGCCACGGCCTGTGTGCTGTGATCTGATACTTCACTGGTAAAGCCTTGGCTGTGTAACAGTCCAATGCCGCTTGCTCACGCTCGCCCCCCCATGTTCTACATTCGCCTAGTTTAGGAAATGTTTGAGTGCAGTCCATTCTTCCTCCAGGTTGCTTGAGGTGACGACCCATCACATTGTGGACGTGGTGTCAGTGACCCCAGCAATCAGATGCTGTACAGGGTAGAGGTGAGCAGACATCTCTTATTTATGTGTGTGGGTGGGGGATGGACTTGGGGAGAGGGGCGGGGTGAAGAGAGGGCCAGCTAGATTAAAGTTCAACTTTAAAGTGTGTGTGTGAAAGTGTTGTTGAAGACTGTATTGTTGTGATGTGATGGGACACAAGTTCTCAGTATGAGTTCATTACTGTCTTGTCCCACAGTAATGAGTGAAACTGGACTGCGACATATGACGAGGGGTTTCCTGACAATACCACTAACTTGGCACCGGACTGCAGGTGGGTGCTTATGTCCGAAGTAACTCATTTCCCTCTCCTGCCACCCTCTCCTCCCCACCCCCCCTCTCTTTTCCCTCTGTGTCTCCGTCCCACTTCCTTTCTCTCGCCCTCCCCATTTCTCTCCATCTACTTCCTCCCACCTGTCATTGTCCATCAGGTCCAATTACGATCCATAATGCCGGGCAACCAGATTGTACACAAACAATTGGTTTACTGCAGTAGGTGTGGATATACAAGTTATTTTGCTGTACACACAAAAACGTAAACAAATTGACACAGTTTACTCGACAAATCTGTTTCTAGTGCACCAGATGCTGTGAGAACCTCATTTGCATGATTGAAACATCACGTCTGATACCTCCCTCCCTCTCCCTCCCCCTCCCTCGCCCTCTCTCCTCCCCGTCTCCTTCCTCCGTCTTCCTCCTCCTTGTTGTGAATGAGCTGGTGTGTGCCTGTCTTACCCCATAGATCTGTGTTTCCAGACAATCATAAAAACTGAAGTGTGACATACCTGGTGCTGGTAAGTGGAGTGTATGTGTGTTTATGTTAGGACTCCCTCTCACCGTCCCCTTCTCCTCCCTTCCCTTTTGCCCCTCTACTCACTCTCCTTTTTCCCCCTCCACCATCCCCCTCCTTCCACCTCTTCCCTCCCTCCTCCTCTTCCCTCCCTCCTCCTCTTTCCTCCCTCCTCCTCTTCCCTCCCTCCACCTCTTCCCTCCCTCCTCCTCTTCCCTCCCTCCTCCTCTTCCCTCCCTCCTCCTCTTCCCTCCCTCCTCCTCTTCCCTCCCTCCTCCTCTTCCCTCCCTCCTCCTCTTCCCTCCCTCCTCCTCTTCCCTCCCTCCTCCTCTTCCCTCCCTCCACCTCTTCCCTCCTTCCTCCTCTTCCCTCTCTCCCTCCTCTCTCCTCCCTCCCTCCTTCTCTTCCTTTCACTTTATCTCCTCTCACTATTCACCTCATGGTAGTGTAGAGTACAGTCCTTCCATGTGAAATCATGATCTCTGACATCTCTCCCTGTGAACCTAATGGTGTTCCTGTTGAGTGCACTGTCAGTGGTGCAATCATGTCAAGCTAAAATAGTACTAAGGGCCAGCCTGAGGAAGTACGTGCATACACTCCACTACTCACCCTAGCAGCTTGAATCAGAATATGGTGCTCTTTCATTGGAGGGGAAGAGGAGGGAGTCCTCTGGTTAGTATGGTGTATTTCCATTACCACATCTCTTTTGTCTCTCTCTCCTGGCTCTACCACTCCAGCCAAATTGCACTGTTTGGAGGACCCAGCAGATCAAGCTCAGGACTAGGCCACTGTTTGGAGGACCCAGCAGATCAAGCTCAGGACTAGGCCAGCAAGTGGCCCGCAATGGAGTAGCCTCAACATTAGATTGTCTATCTCTCTTGTTTGCATATTTCATTGTGTGCTTACATACTGCATCTTTCCTCTCTGAAACGAGCCACTTTGCAATGATTACATACCAAACATCTGCATGCCCCACCTTCTACTGTGGACCCGTTGCAGTCAGGACCCCAGACCCTTCTGACTGGGTGAGGACTGGGGACCACTATACCTGGTGCACGTGATCAGCAGCCTATTTACTCTGCATGCAGACTGATATTAAGTACCTCTACTCAGTGATGATCCTGCCCTGCCCCCAGCATCCTATTTACTCTGCATGCAGACTGATATTAAGTACCTCTACTCCGTGCTGTTATGATCCTGCCCCAACACCCTATTGACTCTGCATGCAGACTGTAAGTACATTGACTGAAAACAGCGCCTCTGCTCGGCTATTGACGTACAGTCCTCAAGCACTATAGTACTTGCGTGCCCCGCCCCCAAGTACCACAGCACTTGCGTGCTCCGCCCCCCACTCGTGTCAAGTGATCTAAAGAGGTAATTACCCAGCCACTCCCCCGCATAGTTGCGGAAGTTGAGAATAGAGGCTCTACAGTATCTATTACTGTAGTTAACAAGAACTATATCGTCTATCTGCGTTGGAGAAGTTTGGAGAAAACTGATCAACAATTTGGGCGTGGCACAGATTGGCACAGATTGTAACCCCCCCAAGGGTAAGCTGTAATATCAGCAAACAGTAACCGCTCCCATGTAGACACCTCTCCAGCTCAGTACAAGTTGCGAGCATGTAAAATGAGCAGTTGCCGCCTCGTGGGGAGGAGCAGTATAATATCTACACAGTCACCATCAGCAGGCTGGCACCATAGACAACAGAACAAAAATACCATTCTCTTATCAATACAGGCACCTATGAGGACAATGCATAGTTCATAGTGTTCCTCCTTGAGATGTAGTCTCACAAGCCAGACCGTTTTTGTTCCTCGGTGCTGATCACTTCCAGTATCAGCAAGCAGTTGGCACTGAGAGACAGAGAGGGTGTGGCTTGTGAGACTACTGGGGTGGGTTGATTTTCATACTGGGGTCAGTGTGTGGCCCAACACCACCATGTCACACCACAGCAACACCTAATAATCATAACTGTAGTCACCATTAGGAAATCTACAGCTAGATTCCTGCCGTACCCAAAGACCCCCCCCTCCTCATTGTCTACACCCTTGATTTAGCTCCTGGACTGTGCAGATTAGTTTCGGGTTTATGTGAGAAAACAGATCATTGGTTGGGTGTGTGCCATAACAATAGAACCATGAATACACATTCCAGTTACCATGGTTAACAAGCAATGAGCATGACATGATTCTGTTTACAACTGCACATGTCCTGCATATCACTATTGAATACCATCAGAAGAGATTGGAAGATAAGGATGTTAACGTGTACATGGTATATTAACTGCTTTTAATAAACAAATTTGTACTGGAATTTTACAAATTCCACGACTGTATCTACTTTACAATGTTTCTCAAGCATCTACAAGAATGTTAGCCAATCATCGCAGGGGCAGTTGGTACACCCTGTAAAAAACTTTACCTCCCAATCGCAACCTCAAGGTTGTCAGTATCAAGAGTTCATAACAGAGTGTGCAACTCCCATATGGTTTCTATACCCGCTATCTGGACATGATGTAGGCAATCAGCAGTGAATATGGTTAGCTGTCAGCAGTAAAGAGGCTGGCTTTTGCTACGGTGTTCACATAGCTAATGTACACTAGCAGCTAGAATGGCATTCATGTTAAGTACGAACCTGCTTCATGTTAAGTACGTACCTGCTTCATGTTAAGTACGAACCTGCTTCATGTTAAGTACGTACCTGCTTCATGTTGAGTACGTACCTGCTTCATGTTAAGTACGTACCTGCTTCATGTTAAGTATGTACCTGCTTCATGTTAAGTACGTACCTGCTTCATGTTAAGTATGTACCTGCTTCATGTTAAGTACGTACCTGCTTCATGTTAAGTATGTACCTGCTTCATGTTAAGTACGTACCTGCTTCATGTTGAGTACGTACCTGCTTCATGTTGAGTACGTACCTGCTTCATGTTAAGTACGTACCTGCTTCATGTTAAGTACGTACCTGCTTCATGTTAAGCACGTACCTGCTTCATGTTAAGCACGTACCTGCTTCATGTTAAGCACGTACCTGCTTCATGTTAAGTACGTACCTGCTTCATGTTAAGTACGAACCTGCTTCATGTTAAGTACGTACCTGCTTCATGTTAAGTACGAACCTGCTTCATGTTAAGTACGTACCTGCTTCATGTTGAGTACGTACCTGCTTCATGTTAAGTACGTACCTGCTTCATGTTAAGTACGTACCTGCTTCATGTTAAGTACATACCTGCTTCATGTTAAGTACGTACCTGCTTCATGTTAAGTACGTACCTGCTTCATGTTAAGTACGTACCTGCTTCATGTTAAGTATGTACCTGCTTCATGTTAAGTACGTACCTGCTTCATGTTAAGTACACATTTGTATATGGCATACACAAATGTGTGTGTGTGTGTTTTCAACTGAAATGAAAGCTGCAACACACACACAAACATGATACATGCAAATACACTCATGTATGAAATTTCCTAAAAGTGTTTAATTAGAACGGTACCAGGAAGTATTTCCACCTTTGACCTTTGTGTGGCATGTATTTTGGCTTGTAGATGGACTAATACTAATGTAAGCCACTTGTCTCCCTGATTTGGTAGTCAAGGAGTGTATCAGGTCACAAGTTGTCAGTCGCTGAGTCTCACCAGATCTAGGGGATGTAGAGAGAACTTTGTCGTGCACTCTCAGCCTCACCTTGCATCTGTGTGAACACTTTTGAGCTTTAGCCAACTCACCAGTTGAAACCACTGATGGTGGAGAATGTCCCATTTTCCTCAGGCTCACTCTTGTATACGTTACCACCACAAACCAAAGCTGGAGAGACAGTGGGTAGACCGGGGACTGAGGCCACCACAGAAGTGTTATTACACTGAATGTGTCCTCTGACCCACAATGTGTTGATAATGAGTGTTGACCTGTCTATTGTTCAGACATGTAGAGTAGGTTTAGTTTTCTCTGTGAGAATGGGAGAACAGTCTGTTCTAGCTGGAGAGACAGTGGGTAGGCCAGGGACTGAGGCCACCACAGAAGTGTTATTACACTGAATGTGTCCTCTGACCCACAATGTGTTGATAATGAGTGTTCACCTGTCTATTGTTCAGACATGTAGAGTAGGTTTAGTTTTCTCTGTGAGAATGGGAGAACAGTCTGTTCTAGCTGGAGAGACAGTGGGTAGACCGGGGACTGAGGCCACCACAGAAGTGTTATTACACTGAATGTGTCCTCTGATCCACATATGTGTTGATAATGAGTGTTCACCTGTCTATTGTTCAGACATGTAGAGTAGGTTTAGTTTTCTCTGTGAGAATGGGAGAACAGTCTGTTCTAGCTGGAGAGACAGTGGGTAGACCGGGGACTGAGGCCACCACAGAAGTGTTATTACATTGAATGTGTCCTCTGACCCCACAATGTGTTGATAATGAGTGTTCACCTGTCTATTGTTCAGACATGTAGAGTAGGTTTAGTTTTCTCTGTGAGAATGGGAGAACAGTCTGTTCTAGAAACACAGTGGTATATTTCTCACAAAGTGGTAGCTAGTGGTCTCCATGAATTGAGAACTTGTGTCTTGTACACTTATCTCTCTTGTGCAGGGTGAGCCATGGCATCCCCACCTGGGCATCCCCCATCACAGCATGAGCCTGTTGGACGCTGGGGTCATTGCAGCGCATTCATCGATGGAAAGCAGTACACCTATGGAGGCCACTGTGGAGCAGGCGGGTCCCCACCTCTCTCAATGGTGGAGATATTGGACTTAGTAACAGAAAAATGGCAGCAGTTACCAACAACTGGAGAGACGCCACCAGGACACATCAATGCATCATGTGCTGCTGTTGGAACTTACCTCTTCCATTTTGGTGGGCATTATGCCAACAAGCACTACAACACCATCCATTGTTTGGAAATCAGCAAACTGACTTGGAGAGCGACACCTGCTGTCAACCCCCGACAAGCACCGATACCCAAGAGTGGTGCTGGGATGGTAGTAATTGGGAATATTCTTATCATATCAGGTGGGGTTGGAGACCTGCCAGACCACCCTGATCCAGACAAATATGTTTCTCATCCAGAGTATGAAGGACGGGGATATACAAATGAGGTGCACTGCTTCCATGTTGATTCAAGTGAGTTATGCTAATTAATGTTTGCACAAGTACATACAGTTCAGTACCATACATGTATATACACTGCACCTCTTGGCTTCATAATGGTTGAGCATTGTATAAGGTAAGAGCTCTTGGCTTCATAATGGTCAGGTTGAGCATTCTATAAGGTAAGAGCTCTTGGCTTCATAATGGTCAGGTTGAGCATTGTATAAGGTAAGAGCTCTTGGCTTCATAATGGTCAGGTTGAGCATTGTATAAGGTAAGAGCTCTTGGCTTCATAATGGTCAGGTTGAGCATTGTATAAGGTAAGAGCTCTTGGCTTCATAATGGTTGAGCATTGTATAAGGTAAGAGCTCTTGGCTTCATAATGGTCAGGTTGAGCATTGTATAAGGTAGGAGCTCTTGGCTTCATAATGGTTGAGCATTGTATAAGGTAAGAGCTCTTGGCTTCATAATGGTCAGGTTGAGCATTGTATAAGGTAAGAGCTCTTGGCTTCATAATGGTCAGGTTGAGCATTGTATAAGGTAAGAGCTCTTGGCTTCATAATGGTCAGGTTGAGCATTGTATAAGGTAAGGGCTGTTCGCTTCATAATGGTCAGGTTGAGCATTGTATAACGTGACTGTTATGATGGTACGTAGGACATCAGATATAGGAGGTTTGTGTTATATCTGTACTTGGTGAAATGCTTTTCACTCCCCATTCAACCAATTTTATAGCCAACAAAGATATGAATGCATAATTTAACTCGCCTAAAACTCTAAAATCATATTCCAAATTCTTGTTTCTGCCTTACTTTCAGTTTTCGTGTTAATGAGGTCATATACGTAAGACGTTGGTTGTATGAATACCGGCCGTTTGTGAACAGCTTTTCTCTCCGCATTCAACCAATTTATAGCCAACAAAGATATGAATGCACAATTTAGCTCGCCTAAAACTCTAAAATCATAATCTAAATTCTTATTTCTGCCTTACTTTCAGTTTTCATGTTAAGGGGGTCATATACGTAAGACGTTCATTATATGAGTTCATGATGTCGGTAGTTTGTGAAAATCTTTTCCCTTCCATTCAGCGTATGTTACAGCTAACACAGATATGAATGCATATTTTAGCATGCCGTAGACTCTAAACCTGTAATCTAAAGTCAGATTTCTCCCTTACTTTCAGTTTTAGTGTTAGTGGGGTCATATACGTAGGACGTTGGTTGTAGGAAGTTTGTATCATATCGGTACTTTGTAAAATGTATTTCCCTTCCATTCAGCGTACGTTACACCTACCAAAGATGTGAATGCATATTTTAGCACGCCTTAGAGTCTAAACTCGTAATCTAAAGTGATATTTCTCCCTTAGTTTCAGTTTTAGTGTTAGTGGGGTCATATACGTAGGATGTTGGATATAGGAAGTTTCAGTCAATCGGTAGTTTGTGAAATGCTTTTCCTTTCCATTCAGCGTACATTACAGCTACCAAAGATATGAATTCATATTTTAGCATGCCTTAGACTCTAAACTTGTAATCTAAAGTCAGATTTCTCCCTTAGTTTCAGTTTTAGTGTTAGTGGGGTCATATACGTAGGACGTTGGATAAAGGAAGTTTGCGTCCTATTGGTACTTTGTGAAATGCTTTTCCCTTCCATTCAGCGTACGTTACAGCTACCACAAATATGAATGCATATTTTAGCATGCATTAGACTCTAAACTTGTAATCAAAAGTCAGATTTCTCCCTTAGTTTCAGTTTTAGTGTTAGTGGTGTCATATATAATGATATCGGTAGTTTGTGAAAAGCTTTTCACTCCCCATTCAGCCAATTTTATAGCCAACAAAGATATGAATGCACAATTTAGCTCGCCTTATACTCTAACTTCATAATCTAAATTCTTGTTTCGGCCTTACTTTCAGTTTTCGTGTTAATGGGGTCATATATGTAAGACGG
This sequence comes from Agelas oroides, assembly GCA_949130485.1. Lineage (NCBI taxonomy): Eukaryota > Metazoa > Porifera > Demospongiae > Agelasida > Agelasidae > Agelas > Agelas oroides. The sequence goes on from OX422195.1 coordinate 7,358,515, forward strand.
TTATATGAGTTCACGATATCGGTAGTTTGTGAAAAGCTTTTCACTCACCATTCAACCAATTTTATAGCCAAGAAAGATATGAATGCATAATTGAGCTCGCCTAATACTCTAAAATCATGAACTAAATTTTTGTTTCTGCCTTACTTTCAGTTTTCGTGTTAACGGGTTCATATATGTAAGACGGTTATATGAGTTCACGATATCGGTAGTTTGTGAAAAGCTTTTCACTCACCATTCAACCAAGTTTATAGCCAACAAAGATATGAATGCATAATTTAGCTCGCCTAATACTCTAAAATCATAATCTAAATTCTTGTTTCTGCCTTGCTTTCAGTTTTCGTGTTAATGGGGTCATATACGTAAGACGGTTATATGAGTTCATGATATCGGTAGTTTGTGAAAAGCTTTTCACTCCCCATTCAACCAATTTTATAGCTAACAAAGATATGAATGCATAATTTAGCTCGCCTAATACTCTAAAATCATAATCTAAATTCTTGTTTCTGCCTTACTTTCAGTTTTCGTGTTAATCTGGTCATATACGTAAGATGTTGGTTATATGAGTCGATGATATCGGTAGTTTGTGAAAAGCTTTTCACTCCCCATTCAACCAATTTTATAGCCAACAAAGATATGAATGCATAATTTAGCTCGCCTAATACTCTAAAATCATAATCTAAATTCTTGTTTCTGCCATGCTTTCAGTTTTCATGTTAATGGGGTCATATATGTAAGACGGTTATATGAGTTCACGATATCGGTAGTTTGTGAAAAGCTTTTCACTCACCATTCAACCAATTTTATAGCCAAGAAAGATATGAAAGCATAATTTAGCTCACCTAATACTCTAAAATCATAATCTAAATTCTTGTTTTTGCCATGCTTTCAGTTTTCATGTTAATGGGGTCATATACGTAAGACGTTGGTTATATGAGTACATGATATCGGTAGTTTGTGAAAAGCTTTACACTCCCCATTCAACCAATTTTATAGCCAACAAAGATATGAATGCATAATTTAGCTCGCCTAATAATCTAAAATCATAATCTAAATTCTTGTTTCTGCCTTGCTTTCAGTTTTCGTGTTAATGGGGTCATATACGTAAGACGTTGGTTATATGAGTTCATGATATCGGTAGTTTGTGAAAAGCTTTTCACTCCCCATTCAACCAATTTTATAGCTAACAAAGATATGAATGCATAATTTAGCTCGCCTAATACTCTAAAATCATAATCTAAATTCTTGTTTCTGCCTTACTTTCAGTTTTTGTGTTAATCGGGTCATATACGTAAGATGTTGGTTATATGAGTTCATGATATCGGTAGTTTGTGAAAAGCTTTTCACTCCCCATTCAACCAAGTTTATAGCCAACAAAGATATGAATGCATAATTTAGCTCGCCTAATACTCTAAAATCATGATCTAAATTCTTGTTTCTGCCTTCCTTTCAGTTTTCGTGTTAATGGGGTGATATACGTAAGACGTTGGTTATATGAGTTCATGATATCGGTAGTTTGTGAAATGCTTTTCACTCCCCATTCAACCAATTTCATAGCTAACAAAGATATGAATGCATAATTTAGCTAGCCTAATACTCTAAAATCATAATCTAAATTCTTGTTTCTGCCTTACTTTCAGTTTTCGTGTTAATCGGGTCATATACGTAAGATGTTGGTTATATGAGTTCATGATATCGGTAGTTTGTGAAAAGCTTTTCACTCCCCATTCAACCAATTTTATAGCCAACAAAGATATGAATGCATAATTTAGCTCGCCTAATACTCTAAAATCATGATCTAAATTCTTGTTTCTGCCTTCCTTTCAGTTTTCGTGTTAATGGGGTGATATACGTAAGATGTTGGTTATATTAGTTCATGATATCGGTAGTTTGTGAAAAGCTTTTCACTGCCCATTCAACCAATTTTATAGCCAACAAAGATATGAATGCATAATTGAGCTCACCTAATACTCTAAAATCGTAATCTAAATTCTTGTTTCTGCCTTAATTTCAGTTTTCGTGTTAATGGGGTCATATACATAAGACGTTGGTTATATGAGTACATTATATCGGTAGTTTGTGAAAAGTTTTTCACTACCCATTCAACCAATTTTATAGCCAACAAAGATATGAATGCATAATTTAGCTCGCCTAATACTCTAAAATCATGAACTAAATTCTTGTTTCTGCCTTACTTTCAGTTTTCGTGTTAATGGGTTCATATATGTAAGACGGTTATATGAGTTCACGATATCGGTAGTTTGTGAAAAGCTTTTCACTCACCATTCAACCAAGTTTATAGCCAACAAAGATATGAATGCATAATTTAGCTCGCCTAATACTCTAAAATCATAATCTAAATTCTTGTTTCTGCCTTGCTTTCAGTTTTCGTGTTAATGGGGTCATATACGTAAGACGGTTATATGAGTTCATGATATCGGTAGTTTGTGAAAAGCTTTTCACTCCCCATTCAACCAAGTTTATAGCCAACAAAGATATGAATGCATAATTTACCTCGCCTAATACTCTAAAATCATGATCTAAATTCTTGTTTCTGCCTTCCTTTCAGTTTTCGTGTTAATGGGGTGATATACGTAAGATGTTGGTTATATGAGTTCACGATATCGGTAGTTTGTGAAAAGCTTTTCACTCACCATTCAACCAAGTTTATAGCCAACAAAGATATGAATGCATAATTTAGCTCGCCTAATACTCTAAAATCATAATCTAAATTTTTGTTTCTGCCTTGCTTTCAGTTTTCGTGTTAATGGGGTCATATACGTAAGACGGTTATATGAGTTCATGATATCGGTAGTTTGTGAAAAGCTTTTCACTCCCCATTCAACCAATTTTATAGCTAACAAAGATATGAATGCATAATTTAGCTCGCCTAATACTCTAAAATCATAATCTAAATTCTTGTTTCTGCCTTACTTTCAGTTTTCGTGTTAATCGGGTCATATACGTAAGATGTTGGTTATATGAGTCGATGATATCGGTAGTTTGTGAAAAGCTTTTCACTCCCCATTCAACCAATTTTATAGCCAACAAAGATATGAATGCATAATTTAGCTCGCCTAATACTCTAAAATCATAATCTAAATTCTTGTTTCTGCCATGCTTTCAGTTTTCATGTTAATGGGGTCATATATGTAAGACGGTTATATGAGTTCACGATATCGGTAGTTTGTGAAAAGCTTTTCACTCACCATTCAACCAATTTTATAGCCAAGAAAGATATGAAAGCATAATTTAGCTCACCTAATACTCTAAAATCATAATCTAAATTCTTGTTTCTGCCATGCTTTCAGTTTTCATGTTAATGGGGTCATATACGTAAGACGTTGGTTATATGAGTACATGATATCGGTAGTTTGTGAAAAGCTTTACACTCCCCATTCAACCAATTTTATAGCCAACAAAGATATGAATGCATAATTTAGCTCGCCTAATTATCTAAAATCATAATCTAAATTCTTGTTTCTGCCTTGCTTTCAGTTTTCGTGTTAATGGGGTCATATACGTAAGACGTTGGTTATATGAGTTTATGATATCGGTAGTTTGTGAAAAGCTTTTCACTCCCCATTCAACCAATTTTATAGCTAACAAAGATATGAATGCATAATTTAGCTCGCCTAATACTCTAAAATCATAATCTAAATTCTTGTTTCTGCCTTACTTTCAGTTTTCGTGTTAATCGGGTCATATACGTAAGATGTTGGTTATATGAGTTCATGATATCGGTAGTTTGTGAAAAGCTTTTCACTCCCCATTCAACCAAGTTTATAGCCAACAAAGATATGAATGCATAATTTAGCTCGCCTAATACTCTAAAATCATGATCTAAATTCTTGTTTCTGCCTTCCTTTCAGTTTTCGTGTTAATGGGGTGATATACGTAAGACGTTGGTTATATGAGTTCATGATATCGGTAGTTTGTGAAAAGCTTTTCACTCCCCATTCAACCAATTTCATAGCTAACAAAGATATGAATGCATAATTTAGCTCGCCTAATACTCTAAAATCATAATCTAAATTCTTGTTTCTGCCTTACTTTCAGTTTTCGTGTTAATCGGGTCATATACGTAAGATGTTGGTTATATGAGTTCATGATATCGGTAGTTTGTGAAAAGCTTTTCACTCCCCATTCAACCAAGTTTATAGCCAACAAAGATATGAATGCATAATTTAGCTCGCCTAATACTCTAAAATCATGATCTAAATTCTTGTTTCTGCCTTCCTTTCAGTTTTCGTGTTAATGGGGTGATATACGTAAGATGTTGGTTATATTAGTACATGATATCAGTAGTTTGTGAAAAGCTTTTCACTGCCCATTCAACCAATTTTATAGCCAACAAAGATATGAATGCATAATTGAGCTCACCTAATACTCTAAAATCGTAATCTAAATTCTTGTTTCTGCCTTACTTTCAGTTTTCGTGTTAATGGGGTCATATACATAAGACGTTGGTTATATGAGTACATGATATCGGTAGTTTGTGAAAAGTTTTTCACTACCCATTGAACCAATTTTATAGCCAACAAAGATATGAATGCATAATTTAGCTCGCCTAATACTCTAAAATCATGAACTAAATTCTTGTTTCTGCCTTACTTTCAGTTTTCGTGTTAATGGGTTCATATATGTAAGACGGTTATATGAGTTCACGATATCGGTAGTTTGTGAAAAGCTTTTCACTCACCATTCAACCAAGTTTATAGCCAACAAAGATATGAATGCATAATTTAGCTCGCCTAATATTCTAAAATTATAATCTAAATTCTTGTTTCTGCCTTGCTTTCAGTTTTCGTGTTAATGGGGTCATATACGTAAGACGGTTATATGAGTTCATGATATCGGTAGTTTGTGAAAAGCTTTTCACTCCCCATTCAACCAATTTTATAGCTAACAAAGATATGAATGCATAATTTAGCTCGCCTAATACTCTAAAATCATAATCTAAATTCTTGTTTCTGCCTTACTTTCAGTTTTCGTGTTAATCGGGTCATATACGTAAGACGTTGGTTATATGAGTTCATGATATCGGTAGTTTGTGAAAAGCTTTTCACTCCCCATTCAACCAATTTTATAGCTAACAAAGATATGAATGCATAATTTAGCTCGCCTAATGCTCTAAAATCATAATCTAAATTCTTGTTTCTGCCTTACTTTCAGTTTTCGTGTTAATCGGGTCATATACGTAAGATGTTGGTTATATGAGTTCATGATATCGGTAGTTTGTGAAAAGCTTTTCACTCCCCATTCAACCAAGTTTATAGCCAACAAAGATATGAATGCATAATTTAGCTCGCCTAATACTCTAAAATCATGATCTAAATTCTTGTTTCTGCCTTCCTTTCAGTTTTCGTGTTAATGGGGTGATATACGTAAGATGTTGGTTATATTAGTTCATGATATCGGTAGTTTGTGAAAAGCTTTTCACTGCCCATTCAACCAATTTTATAGCCAACAAAGATATGAATGCATAATTGAGCTCGCCTAATACTCTAAAATCGTAATCTAAATTCTTGTTTCTGCCTTACTTTCAGTTTTCGTGTTAATGGGGTCATATACATAAGACGTTGGTTATATGAGTACATGATATCGGTAGTTTGTGAAAAGTTTTTCACTACCCATTCAACCAATTTTATAGCCAACAAAGATATGAATGCATAATTTAGCTCGCCTAATACTCTAAAATCATGAACTAAATTCTTGTTTCTGCCTTACTTTCAGTTTTCGTGTTAATGGGTTCATATATGTAAGACGGTTATATGAGTTCACGATATCGGTAGTTTGTGAAAAGCTTTTCACTCACCATTCAACCAAGTTTATAGCCAACAAAGATATGAATGCATAATTTAGCTCGCCTAATACTCTAAAATCATAATCTAAATTCTTGTTTCTGCCTTGCTTTCAGTTTTCGTGTTAATGGGGTCATATACGTAAGACGGTTATATGAGTTCATGATATCGGTAGTTTGTGAAAAGCTTTTCACTCCCCATTCAACCAATTTTATAGCTAACAAAGATATGAATGCATAATTTAGCTCGCCTAATACTCTAAAATCATAATCTAAATTCTTGTTTCTGCCTTACTTTCAGTTTTCGTGTTAATCGGGTCATATACGTAAGATGTTGGTTATATGAGTCGATGATATCGGTAGTTTGTGAAAAGCTTTTCACTCCCCATTCAACCAATTTTATAGCCAACAAAGATATGAATGCATAATTTAGCTCGCCTAATACTCTAAAATCATAATCTAAATTCTTGTTTCTGCCTTGCTTTCAGTTTTCGTGTTAATGGGGTCATATACGTAAGACGGTTGTATGAGTTCATGATATCGGTAGTTTGTGAAAAGCTTTTCACTCCCCATTCAACCAATTTTATAGCTAACAAAGATATGAATGCATAATTTAGCTCGCCTAATACTCTAAAATCATAATCTAAATTCTTGTTTCTGCCTTACTTTCAGTTTTCGTGTTAATCGGGTCATATACGTAAGATGTTGGTTATATGAGTCGATGATATCGGTAGTTTGTGAAAAGCTTTTCACTCCCCATTCAACCAATTTTATAGCCAACAAAGATATGAATGCATAATTTAGCTCGCCTAATACTCTAAAATCATAATCTAAATTCTTGTTTCTGCCTTGCTTTCAGTTTTCGTGTTAATGGGGTCATATACGTAAGACGGTTATATGAGTTCATGATATCGGTAGTTTGTGAAAAGCTTTTCACTCCCCATTCAACCAAGTTTATAGCCAACAAAGATATGAATACATAATTTAGCTCGCCTAATACTCTAAAATCATAATCTAAATTCTTGTTTCTGCCTTACTTTCAGTTTTCGTGTTAATCGGGTCATATACGTAAGATGTTGGTTATATGAGTTCATGATATCGGTAGTTTGTGAAAAGCTTTTCACTCCCCATTCAACCAAGTTTATAGCCAACAAAGATATGAATACATAATTTAGCTCGCCTAATACTCTAAAATCATGATCTAAATTCTTGTTTCTGCCTTCCTTTCAGTTTTCGTGTTAATGGGGTGATATACGTAAGACGTTGGTTATATGAGTTCATGATATCGGTAGATTGTGAAAAGCTTTTCACTACCCATTCAACCAATTTTATAGCCAAGAAAGATATGAATGCATAAGTTAGCTCGCCTAATACTCTAAAATCATGAACTAAATTCTTGTTTCTGCCTTACTTTCAGTTTTCGTGTTAATGGGTTCATATATGTAAGACGGTTATATGAGTTGACGATATCGGTAGTTTGTGAAAAGCTTTTCACTCATCATTCAACCAATTTTATAGCCAACAAAGATATGAATGCATAATTTAGCTCGCCTAATACTCTAAAATCATGATCTAAATTCTTGTTTCTGCCTTACTTTCAGTTTTCGTGTTAATGGGGTCATATATGTAAGACGGTTATATGAGTTCACGATATCGGTAGTTTGTTAAAAGCTTTTCACTCACCATTCAACCAATTTTATAGCCAACAAAGATATGAATGCATAATTTAGCTCGCCTAATACTCTAAAATCATAATCTAAATTCTTGTTTCTGCCTTGCTTTCAGTTTTCGTGTTAATGGGGTCATATACGTAAGACGGTTATATGAGTTCATGATATCGGTAGTATGTGAAAAGCTTTTCACTCCCCATTCAACCAATTTTATAGCTAACAAAGATATGAATGCATAATTTAGCTCGCCTAATACTCTAAAATCATAATCTAAATTCTTGTTTCTGCCTTACTTTCAGTTTTCGTGTTAATCGGGTCACATACGTAAGATGTTGGTTATATGAGTTCATCATGATGTCGGTAGTGTGTGAAAACCTTTTCACTCACCATTCAACCAATTTTATAGCCAAGAAAGATATGAATGCATTATTTAGCTCGCCTAATGGTCTAAAATCATAATCTAAATTCTTTTTTATGCCTTTCTTTCAGTTTTCGTATTAAAGGGGTCATATACGTAAGACGCTGGTTATATGAGTTCAGGATATCGGTAGTTTGTGAAAAGCTTTTCACTCCCCATTCAACCAATTTTATAGCCAACAAAGGTATGAATGCATAATTTAGCTCACCTAAAACTCTAAAATCATAATCTAAATCCTTATTTCTGCCTGACTTTCAGTTTTCGTGTTAATTGGGTCATGTACGTAAGACGGTTATATGAGTGCATGATAGCGGTAGTTTGTGAAAAGCTTTTCACTCCCCATTCAACCAATTTTATAGCCAACAAAGATATGAATGCATAATTTAGCTCAACTTATACTCTAAAATCATAATGTAAATTCTTATTTCTGTCTTCCTTTCAGTTTGAGTGTTAATGGGGTCATAAACGTAGGACGTTGGATATAGGAAGTTTATGTCATATTGGTACTTTGTAAAATGCTTTTCCCCTCCATTCAGCGTACGTTACAGCTACCACAGATATGAATGTATATTTTAGCATGCCTTAGACTCTAAACTTGTAATCTAAAGTCAGATTTCTCCCTTAGTTTCAGTTTTAGTGTTAGTGGTGTCATATACCTAAGACGTTGGTTATAGGAAGTTTGTATCATATTTGTGGTACTTTGTGAAATGCAATATCCTAATTTTCTTTCTGTTTTCGTGTTAGTGGGATTACACAGATACGAATGTAACACATCAAATTAATGGTCGACTGACTACACAACCAGTATATGCACACAGCAATCAGGAATGTCTCTGACAAGCCCCGGAGCATGTACTGTTCTCACTCCGAGTGTGCATTACACAATCAGTACATGTAGTTACAGTACCTCATGTAGGTTATAGATAAAAGAAAGATGGGAATTAAGTTATACACAGTGGAACCCCTCTTAAAGGACACTCCTGAATTAAGGATATCTTAGTTAATCACGACACCTGACCACACCCCCATTTCATATAAATATGCACTATTGTTCTCCTGAAATAAGGACATACACCTTGCTAATCAGGACACATTCTTTGGTCCCAAGGTGTCTGTATTAGAGGGTTTCACTGTAATTACATTTCTATCACATTGAGGAAATTGGTCTCTGACAGTCATCCATTTTAATGTCTGACATTTTGTTTCTGAGAGGAAATTGCTCTGTGAGCAGCTATGATGAAACCTCGTCTGTGTGTGTACTTCTCCCCAGGGACCTGGTCATCCCCGGAGATCTCTGGGACTCCTCCACCACCTAGTGAAGGTCACTCATTAACGCGAATCGACCACTCCCGAGCAGTGCAGTTTGGGGGTGAGCAGCTGGGCAAGCTGGTGCCAAACCATGTCTACCTCCTGGACATGAAGTCATGGGTAAGAGACTATGTGTACATTTGTATGTTGGGTGATGAGGGAAAGACTCAAAACATAATTACCTGTGAACTGAAATATGCTAATGCTTACATCAGTTCACATATTGTGTACACACTTACATTTCAACACTTGTTGGTATATTTTCTGTAAAACTCTGCTGCTTCGTTGTTTGAGCTGTTACGAGCATTTTACATCATAAGTGATCCAACACTTTACCAAGGGGTTTGTTTTCATCCTAATAAGGTATATAGATTGACTGTCAGAACCTCTGAGTATTGGGGTCAGATATGTCCCTATCTATACCCCCACCAACCATCAGCAGTACGTCACATACCCCTCGGAGATTTTGATAGTCAATCTACCTTATTGAGATGAAAACAAACCCAATGGTAACAGTATCAAACTAACCTCCTCATAACACCAACATAACATTACATATTTACCACACATAATTATGAGGCTACCTATGGTTATGTAATAATGGGTGGGCTTGTATTGGAAACTTTTGAGCTCTGTTTGAAAGTTGTAGTCATGGAAACATGGGGTGTGGCTAGTACTTTCATTGTACTGGGTTGTGCAACACCCCCTACCGTCAGGGGGTGAATTGATGGGATACCTATTGAGTGTGCAAGTATTACTAGCTAGGTAGTACCATATGCTTCAAGACGTCTTAGTCACAGCTGGGAACATGGTCATTACATTCACCTGAGATTGCTGCATGCGCAGTGGTATCTTGTTTGAAATACTCAGAGCAAAAGTACATTTCATGATTTAGTGGGGTAACAGCTGCTGTAATGTTAGGAGTGAACTTACATGTCACAGCTAATCCTAATCTGGAGTTTAATTTACAGCTAGGTGTCTCAATGTGAGGTCGTGTGTTTGACCCCCAAATCAACAGTAACACTTGGAGGTTAATTCTGATAACCACATCTTCAGATTTTACAATATGTATGCTTGTATCAGCTTAGAAAGTATTTAGACTCACATACTAGTTAGGTTTTAGAAATTTGTTGATTTAGGGGCAGGTTAGAACGCCTCTGAAATAAGGAGACTTGGGTCCGGTCCCAATTGTGTCCGGATTGTAGAGGTTCCACTGAATTGGCATTTGTACACAGTGTTTGGAATTTGATAATTACAAGTTTGTGGACAGATCTGATTAGTGTTCTCCAATTCCAGAACAGCTGATCCACATGGTGATAATTTTCAGGCAGTCTTCCCTAATTTGTTGCTATGGGCCTGGTAATGAGGCTGCAGTGTATATGGGCTGTGTGGACAGCTGCTTCTTGTGATTGTTTTCACCCACTGGTTTGCCCCAACCCATTCTCCTACTCATGTTGTGCTATACTATATAGCAGTTCTCTAGCACGTACTGCACAGTATTGTTCATGTGTCACTGTGTGTGCTCACTGCACATGCGTAGTGTATACTGTAGACTAAGTAACAGTATTGTGTTACATAGTGTACAGTTGTGTTTTCATTATCATTGTGGCATGTGTTCTTCCATGCATGCAGGAATGGACCAGGGTGGAGGCTAGTGGGGGTCCCGGCCAGCCCTGGCCTAAGGGTCGATCGTTCCATTCTGCTGTAAGCCTCCATGACAGTGACAGCAGTGCTGCCAACCCGGAACTACTCATCACATGGGGACAGGGTGGTGGTGGTGAGGTCCTCAGTGATGGCTGGGTGTTTGGAGTGAATGTGCAGCAGTGGAGGAAGGTGAGGCAAAGTGTCTCCAACACATAATTATCATATACACTGTGTACAGTGTAAACAATTACACAACTGGTATAGCTATTATCATTCATGAGTACTTCCTGTCACTAATAACATGTAAGCACAATGTTGTTCAATGTTACTTGGAAATATACCACTTAACATGTCTTAGACCCTATGTCCAAAATATAAGGCCAATTATTCCCTTAGTAATTACCACTAAAACTGAAAGTATCTGAGAAATCTCACTTTAGATTATGAATTTAGGGTCTAAGGCGTGCTAGGATATGCATTCACATCTGCGGTAGCAGTAATGCTGGACAATTGGCATGGGAAAAGCTTTTCACAAAGTACCAATATCACATAAACTTCCGATATCCAATGTCATATGTATATGACCCCACTAACACTAAAACTGAAACTCAGAGAGAAATCTCACTTTAGATTATCAATTTAGGGTCTAAGGCATGCTAGGATATGTATTCACATCTGCGATAGCAGTAATGCTGGCTAATTGGCATGGGAAAAGCTTTTCACAAAGTACCGATATCACGTAATTTAAAACTTCCTATATCCAATGTCATATGTATATGACCCCACTAACACTAAAACTGAAACTCAGAGAGAAATCTCACTTTAGAACATCAATCTAGGGTCTAAGGCATGCTAGGATATGTATTCACATCTGCGATAGCAGTAATGCTGGCCAATTGGCATGGGAAAAGCTTTTCACAAAGTACCGATATCACGTAATTTAAAACTTCCTATATCCAATGTCATATGTATATGACCCCACTAACACTAAAACTGAAACTAAGGGAGAAATCTCACTTTAGATTATGAATTTAGGGTCTAAGGCATGCTAGGATATGTATTCACATCTGCGATAGCAGTAATGCTGGCTAATTGGCATGGGAAAAGCATTTCACAAAGTACCGAGATCACGTAAACTTTCTATATCCAATGTCATATGTATATGACCCCACTAACACTAAAACTGAAACTAAGGGAGAAATCTCACTTTAGATTATGAATTTAGGGTCTAAGGCATGCTAGGATATGTATTCACATCTGCGGTAGCAGTAATGCTGGCCAATTGGCATGGGAAAAGCATTTCACAAAGTACCGATATCACGTAATTTAAAACTTCTGATATCCAATGTCATATGCATATGACCCCACTAACACTAAAACTGAAACTAAGGGAGAAATCTCACTTTAGATTATGAATTTAGGGTCTAAGGCATGCTAGGATATGTATTCACATCTGCGATAGCAGTAATGCTGGCCAATTGGCATGGGAAAAGCATTTCACAAAGTACCGATATCACGTAATTTAAAACTTCCGATATCCAATGTCATATGTATATGACCCCACTAACACTAAAACTGAAACTAAGGGAGAAATCTCACTTTAGATTATGAATTTAGGGTCTAAGGCATGCTAGGATATGTATTCACATCTGCGGTAGCAGTAATGCTGGCCAATTGGCATGGGAAAAGCTTTTCACAAACTACCGATATGATGCAAACTTTATAATTATATATCCAATGCATCATATTTGTAGTTTGTGAAATGCTTTTCCCATGCCAATCACCCGACGTTACTGCTATCGCAGATATGAATACATATTTTAGCGTGCCTTAGACCCTAAATTGATAATATAAAGTGAGATTTCTCCCTTTGTTTCAGTTTTAGTATTAGTGGGGTCAAGGACGTTGGATATAGGAAGTTTGCTTCGTATCGGTCCTTTGTGAAATGCTTTTCCCATGCCAATCAGTTGACTTTACTGCTAACACAGACAAGAATGCATATTTTAGCATCCCTTAGACCCTAAGTTTACATTTTGAGTTTAGGTTTTTCCTCCAGTTTCAATTTCAGTGTTAGTGGGGTCACACACATAGGACGTCAGGTGTAGGGAGTATGCCTCATATTCAAAGTTTGTGAAATACTTTTTCCACTCCATTCAACCCACATTACTACTATATCACAGATAAAATTGCATATTTTGCAATGTCTTAGTCCCTACATTCATAGCTTGAATAGCTAGTTTGCTAGTTTCACTTTCAGTGTGGCCACATATGTACAGGACATGAGATAAGGGAAGTTTGTGTCAGTTTGGTTCTTTGTGAAATCCTTTTCCCACTCCAAAGCATTGGTGTCTGTGTATTGGACATAGCATGACTGAATGTACTGTAATCATAGAATGTCCTCCTTGTGTTGCTCCACATGGCAGCCTCATGTTTTGTCTTACTGTCTGAAATTGTCAAACTCTGCACAAGTGGGTCTACATGGTTTTCAGAGTGCTGTGTGCAAGTTAGAAACTCCACAATACAGCAATTAAATATTAGTGAAGTATGGAGAAATGGACCACCAATGCAAGCCCAAAGATATTCATTCACCATTGTAGTTGAGTGTAGTGACTAATATTGTGGAAGTGAACTTTGTGTTGACTGCAGACAGTGCAGTGTATACCGTACACACATACATGTGCATATGTAGTGTAGCACTCAACGAGAGTAGAACAATGCATGTACTATTATGATCCATTAGAGTTGCAATATTTGTGTTCAATCTGCAGATCATGCTACCTGATAGTCTGAAAGGAAGGTTCTTCCATACTACAACAGTGGTGCATCATGACGCCACCCACCAGAGGCTCATCCACTTTGGAGGACTGGATGAAGACCCTGAGGATCCTGGTGATCCAGACACATGGCATCCAGTGGCAGAGACAACCACTGTGGAGCTAGGTGAGTGGAGTGCACCACATTCACACTGTTGCTATGGTATTCACCTCATTCATTTTGGACACCTGACAGTTGAGTGTGTGTTGTGGTGAGCACTCTCAGTGTTGACTTCAGTACAAGGAAATGTCAACATCACTGCACACTGGTGTTCATGTACACAATGGTATACATGGAGTCCTATCAGTCATGGAAATTGTGGTCCAGTGAGAATATTTGTCCAGGAGACAAAACTCCTCCCAAACACCAGTGTGTAGTGATGCTGGGCATCTCCTTGTACATGTACATGAGGTCAACACTGAGAGTATTCACCACAATAAGATTACTGGTCCACGGTGTACCACAGGAAAAGTAGACTAGCTCCTTTAAAACTGGAGGTGCCCAGTAGGTCCATACCACCTAGTCTCATGCCCAGACCCCACCCTCTCAGTGAGAATGGTGGGAGGCACACACAGTCTGGACACAAGACTGATACTAACCATATACAACCCAGTGGCCTATACACAGGTAGATACAACCCTGTGGGATACAACCTGGGCATGGATACCAGCTAGGTGCATTGTCCACCTCAGGAATATTAGTGTTGCTAGGCAACATGGGATGGGGTTCCTGTGTACATAATAACAGCCTGTTGATGTGCTGTAAGTTTACATAAGAACAGCTGTCAGTGATTGTGTTCTACAAGTTCATGAGGTCAGTGGGCATATATGGTCTAGTACTTACTAGGCTGATATTGTGCTCAACCTATATGCTATGCTATGCTGCACTGCTCCAAAAATCTACCTATTGATCAACAAACGTACGCTCCTATAATGCTCATTCACCTGCACCTTAGCTCTCTGCATCACACCTAGCCTCGTACCCAGCGTGGCCTGGGTATGAGGCTACATCACACCCACCCCTTTTAGGTCAATCAAACAAGTTGGCCGCTCTTTTCTAGTGCCAGTGTATGACAGTGCTTTTACCCTAAGCTTCCTCTTCCACATTAATTCCAACTGTGTGGAGGCTCGAAGTTTGCTTAGTAAGGACCTTGCTGCCTGACCCTTGTTAACGGGGCTAGTCATCGCCACTACGAAATTTATAATCACATGTGACCAACTTTAATTTCCTCAGACAATCTGCCTATTATGCTCGCATTGTGCTCAATGCTTTTTTGCATACCAATTATGTCCATTTTAATGCCAGCATAATCCACATACTTCCACAACTGATAGACTCATGCATACCTCATTCCCAGACTCTCCTTGCTAAGGAGGATCAGGCAGGGAGAGCCTGGGAATGAGGCTACATACCTAGCTGATCTAGTACATCAAGAGTGCATAAGAACACTGATACACTAGTACACTTACATCAAGAGTGCATAAGAACACTGATACACTAGTACACCTACATCAAGAGTGCATAAGAACACTGATACACTAGTACACTTACATCAAGAGTGCATAAGAACACTGATACACTAGTACACTTACATCAAGAGTGCATAAGAACACTGGTACACTAGTACACTTACATCAAGAGTGCATAAGAACACTGATACACTAGTACACTTACATCAAGAGTGCATAAGAACACTGATACACTAGTACACTCACATCAAGAGTGCATAAGAACACTGACACACTAGTACACTTACATCAAGAGTGCATAAGAACACTGATACACTAGTACACTTACGTCAAGAGTGCATAAGAACACTGACACACTAGTACACTTACGTCAAGAGTGCATAAGAACACTGACACACTAGTACACTTACTCAAGAGTGCATAAGAACACTGATACACTAGTACACTTACGTCAAGAGTGCATAAGAACACTGATACACTAGTACACTTACATCAAGAGTGCATAAGAACACTGATACACTAGTACACTTACATCAAGAGTGCATAAGAACACTGATACACTAGTACACTTACATCAAGAGTGCATAAGAACACTGATACACTAGTACACTTACATCAAGAGTGCATAAGAACACTGATACACTAGTACACTTACATCAAGAGTGCATAAGAACACTGATACACTAGTACACTTACATCAAGAGTGCATAAGAACACTGATACACTAGTACACTTACATCAAGAGTGCATAAGAACACTGATACACTAGTACACTTACATCAAGAGTGCATAAGAACACTGATACACTAGTACACTTACATCAAGAGTGCATAAGAACACTGATACACTAGTACACTCACATCAAGAGTGCATAAGAACACTGACACACTAGTACACTTACATCAAGAGTGCATAAGAACACTGATACACTAGTACACTTACATCAAGAGTGCATAAGAACACTGACACACTAGTACACTTACATCAAGAGTGCATAAGAACACTGATACACTAGTACACTTACATCAAGAGTGCATAAGAACAGTGATACACTAGTACACTTACATCAAGAGTGCATAAGAACACTGATACACTAGTACACTTACATCAAGAGTGCATAAGAACACTGATACACTAGTACACTTACATCAAGAGTGCATAAGAACACTGATACACTAGTACACTTACATCAAGAGTGCATAAGAACACTGATACACTAGCACACTTACATCAAGAGTGCATAAGAACACTGATACACTAGTACACTTACATCAAGAGTGCATAAGAACACTGATACACTAGTACACTTACATCAAGAGTGCATAAGAACACTGATACACTAGTACACTTACATCAAGAGTGCATAAGAACACTGATACACTAGTACACTTACATCAAGAGTGCATAAGAACACTGATACACTAGTACACCTACATCAAGAGTGCATAAGAACACTGATACACTAGTACACTTACATCAAGAGTGTTATGCATAAGAACACTGATACACTAGTACACTTACATCAAGAGTGCATAACAACACTGATACACTAGTACACTTACATCAAGAGTGCATAAGAACACTGGTACACTAGTACACTTACATCAAGAGTGCATAAGAACACTGACACACTAGTACACTTACATCAAGAGTGCATAAGAACACTGATACACTAGTACACCTACATCAAGAGTGCATAAGAACACTGATACACTAGTACACTTACATCAAGAGTGCATAAGAACACTGATACACTAGTACACTTACATCAAGAGTGCATAAGAACACTGATACACTAGTACACTTACATCAAGAGTGCATAAGAACAGTGATACACTAGTACACCTACATCAAGAGTGCATAAGAACACTGATACACTAGTACACTTACATCAAGAGTGCATAAGAACAGTGATACACTAGTACACTTACATCCCTGACCTCTGAACTAACCTCATAACTAATGGTGCATGATGGCAGTATAGTAATGGTTGAGGGAGAATGAGCCTGTCAATGTGTACATTCTTGTACACTGACCTTCAACTGCATTTTTTTATGAATGATACAATTTATGATATTACGTATTGTCTTGTTTGAACTGCACCATATTGTAGTTTAGGGTCATGTGACTGACACACCTCCACTCTCTGCCCTCCCTGACAATGTGGTAGTGTGACAGTACATGATTGTCCAACCCCCTCAGAGTGTGGTGGTGCCCCTGGTGAGTGTGTGGTGACTGATGTCATCCTGAGCAGCCAGCTCGGACAGTCCAGGGAAAACAAGGACGCACTACCCAGACATGTCCAGCTAACACTCGGTGAGTGGCAGCAACATGGTAGTGAGCTCAGCTGCATGCCCACACCTCACCCCCAGTCTCCAACTGGTGGGTGTGGTACAGCATCTAGAACCATGAGACATGTACAGTACTCACGTAGGTGACTTGTGACAACCTGGGTTTCATAATCAGCTTCCAGAGTAGTGTCAATCCCAGACAAAATTTTTCATGTGCCGCCCTGCAGTTAAATAGAGTTTGGACACTTGCTAGTAAAAACTGCAGTCTGATTATAATTTTGTCCCAACGTACCAACGAGATTGTATAGATTATGTGTTTATATGTCATCACAAATGACCAGCTTGCCAGTTAGTGGGGCCATGGCCTACACTAGCACTACTGATAACACTGACCTACAGTTACTGTATGTATATCAACTGGCTCCAGCTTTCCTAGTGGGTACCATGGCCTACACTAGCACTACTGATAACACTGACCTACAGTTACTGACCACTGTATGTATATCAACTGGCTCCAGCTTTCCTAGTGGGGCCATGGCCTACACTAGCACTATACTGATAACATACAGTTACTGACCACGGTATGTCACCTACAGTTACTGACCACTGTATGTATATCAACTGGCTCCAACTTTCCTAGTGGGGCCATGGCCTACACTGGCACTACTGATAACACATACAGTTACTGACCACTGTATGTATATCAACTGGCTCCAACTTTCCCAGTTTTCTAGTGAAAGTGTCCAGATCCTATTGTTCTGTATGACAGAGTGACCCATGAAAACTTGGTCTGGGAATGAGACTACTTCCAGTTTGAGGTTCAGATATTAATACCCACTTCATATGACATAACACCCTGCTCACTGCTCCCGTTGGTGTTGGTTGTTCTCAGTCCATGAGGTACTGGCATGAGATATTAATACCCACATCATATAGCCCCGTTTACACTACGCGTCTAAACCGGTTTAGAAGCGGCTTAGAAACAAACCGCTTCACGTGTAAACGTGCTAAATCGATTTACAAACCGGTTCACGTAAACCACATCCGGTATGTGGTTTGAAGCCGCATTAAAGGCGGTTAAACGCGTTGCGCATTGCGTGTAAACACCTGAAACGGTTTACAGGCGGATTCAAGTGCGATTGAAGAAGCCAACATGAGTCGTGCGTGGTCTGATGCGGAGGTTAAAGCTTTGATAGCCATCTGGGGTGAAAGGAAGGTACAAGAACAACTGGATGGTGCAGTGAGAAATAAAACAATTTTTGTAGGTATACAAAAAAAACTAGCAGAACAGGGGTATGAACGTGACTGGCAGCAGTGCCGATCTAAAATCAAAAATTTGAAAGCAGAATACAGAAAAGTGAAAGATAACAACGGGGAGACTGGAAGGGGAAGAAAAACATGCAAGTTTTACAGTGAGCTTGATAGCATCCTTGGCCACAGACCAGCATCTGTTCCCACCATTCTCTTGGACACCGGCAATAGTACTACTGGCAGTTCAACTGATTCCCAGCACAGTGAGCCTGAAGAGAAAGAGGACAATTTGGACGGTAAGGAGATTAAACATTACATGTTAATGTGCAGTAGATTGGAAGATAATGCAAACCGAAGGTATGTGTAAACGCTATACTTACCATTGACGAAAGCAGCCATTGCATACAGATATTATTAATTACTGCATTTAAAATATACAGATGGAAGTGATGTGGAGGCTCAGTCCGAACTAGACAGCACTCTGCTACCTCAAGCTGACACAGAGGCCACCTGCAGTGTGGAACCAAAAGGTTCATTGTACATTTGCATCATCATTAGCATGCGTAAATTTTGTAGACAAAAAATTTGTTGCATCATATAACCATTGATTCATTCAGTGCATATAGAAGTGGTTCTTACAATTCAAGTTAGCATTTATTCAGTGTGGAAGCAAGTGGTTCGTATTTTAACTAGTTTGATGGTATTTAATATGATTTTGCCTGTGTAAAGTTGTGTATTTTTACAAATTATCACACTTTTGGACATTACATGTTTGTTACATATTTTAGGTGCTCCATTAACAAAAAAGGTGAAGGTAGAAAAGAAGAGCAAAGCTGAAAAGGCAATTGAAAAAGCAGTTACTTCATTTATGAAATATCAGACTGAAATGGATGAGCGATTTCAGAAGGCAGAGGAAGAGCGCTGGAAGAAGGAAACAGAATTGGAGGAGAAACGAAGAAAGGATGAGAGAGAACATGAGATGAGGATGCTACAAATGTTAGGGCAAATGATAGCTCCAAGAGAACGAGCGCCTGACAGCTACCGTACCTTCCCTCCACCCCACTCTCAAGCATTCAACTACGATTATGATAAGTATTAACTATGGATTATTTACAGGTACATACTTTGTAACTGTATGTATACATACACTTAAGTATAGGACATGTAATAACTGTAATATGCCAATTATCTTACAAGCTGTTTAATTATACATAACACTGTAACTGTAATACGCCAATTATACTTACAAGCTGTTTAATTATACATAACACTAGGTCATCAGTTATACATGCTATCTACTGCTCCTGAAAATGTGACATAAAAGCTTTGCGTATACTTTGTCCACTGTCTGTTTGAGTTGCTGTTGGGGTGGGTGTGATAGTAGTGCTGCTGTCCTGTATACCCTCCATCCACTCTTCATTGAAGTGCTCCCCATGAATTTCACAAATATTGTGAAGAACACAACAAGCAGCTACCAACTGTGGAACGTCACACACATTAACATCAAGTCGTTTCAACAGGCATCGCCACCTTCCCTTAAGGCGACCATATGCATGCTCCACTACCACTCTTGCACTGCTCAGTCGATAGTTAAAGTGCCGCTGTTGTCGTGTTAGTTGGCCGTTGTCTGGAAATGCCTTCATTAGCCATGGGAGAAGAGGGTATGCAGGGTCTCCCAGAAGAACAAGTGGGACATCTTTGCCACCAATTCGTTTGTTGCATTGCGGGAGAAGGGTACCCTCTTGTCCTTGCACATACAGGGCTGAGTTAGCAAAAACCCTGGCGTCATGTACCCGACCAGGCCAACCAACATACACATTCGTGAAATGACCCAAGTGATTTACAACACCTTGCATAAGCACTGAGTGCCAGCCTTTCCGATTATAATAATCAGCCGGACATTCCTCTGGGGACACTACTGGAATGTGTGTCCCATCGACAGCACCAGCACACTGAGGGAATCCCCACTTGTGTTCAAATCCTTCAACAACATCCTTAAGATTATCTCCAGATGGTATCCTGATGTACTTTGGTAATAAGTTACTAACTATAGCTGTACATACATCTTTTGTTATGACACATACCGTGGATTTAGATACTCCAAATAAATGTCCAATAGTGCGATAATCTGCATTTGTTGCTAAATACCATAATGTAAGTGCGACTCTTTGTTCGGTAGGTATGCATTTCCTCATTTTTGTATCTTGTCTTTCGATAGCAGATCGTATTTCGTTGCATAAGTATGTAAATGTAGCATTTGACATTCTAAAATTTTCAAGCCAGTCCTGTGTTGTAAATGTCTGGCCTACTATCTGCTCCCACCAGTAACTACTTCGCTCTTTGCACCACACCGATCTTATTGGGGAGTGGATGTGAAGGACAGCTATGGACATTACAAACAAAAAGACTACCCTTTGTCGACGTTGCTTCGTGATAAACTTCTTTCTACGCCGACAAACCTCCCTCCTCCTACGCAACACAGCTTCATCACTTCGCTTTCCACTTTTCTTAGCCAACAAATGCGAGTATACACCAACAGCTTCCATTGTCAAACTTTTACTCCGTTGCTACGCATTCAAAATATCTATTACGCGCATGCTCCGATTACACAGACAATCTTACAACGTATATACACACACTGTACCTTTCTGATCCATGGATCCGTCTCTCCAGAGAGCTGTCGCCCTTCTTCTTCACACACTACTCCAATTAGCGCTCATGGAATAACCCGGTTAGAAATCGCATCACGTTTACACTATGAATCTGATCAAGTCGGCTTAGCCCGCTGCGTGTGGACGCGGTAATGCGCATTACAAACCGGCTTCCTCCAAAGCGGATTGCGTAGTGTAAACGGGACTATATGACATAACACCCTGCTCACTGCTCCCGTTGGTGTTGGTTGTTCTCAGTCCATGAGGTACTGGCATGAGATATTAATACCCACATCATATGACATAACACCCTACTCACTGCTCCCCGTTGGTGTTGGTTGTTCTCAGTCCATGAGGTACTGGCATGAGGTCTGGGTCTACACCCACAGGAGGGAATCTTGCAGGTCTACTAGTATGCAATGGACTAGTTTACTGCACACATTTCCTTGTGGTGCCGATACACGTTGTGCAGTCCACTCAGCCAGTCACTCCAGGGGTGCTCATCACTGGAAAGTTGGTCTAGGGATCACTTTTTCAAGCTCTCTTTATGCCCCCTTCCCAGTTTTTTGAAAAGCGATGAACATGGGGTAAAGATTGGAAGAACTGCCTTGCATTTCTCCTACCTCCCATGCATCACTCAGGGATCACTTCTTCTTGAATGAATTGTATTCCTTTGTTCCCTACTGTGTAATATTTCCAATAATTAACCTGGCTGTAAAACACGTCTTGCTTTTATGAGCCCCGTAAGTAGCACAGAGAGTTTTGTGTCCACCATGAACACATTCTATTTACTTCTTGCAAGCAAAAAGCAGTGACATCAGACTACCTTTTGACACTGTGTGGATTGAATGTTTGAGTCTACAAGTAACATAACACATAATTGTGTCAATATTTAGCTTTCTGTTTACGCTCCATCTGTACATAACATACCCATCAAAGTTCTTGATCAATCTGCTCACCGGTCAGGATAGATCATCCCCAGGTAGCTCAAGTCTTTGCTATATTAGGAATGCTTCTGGCTGAGAGAAGGGGGAGGGCATATTTGGTAAATGTGGTTTTCCTCACCATTCTTGTGCCACCTAAAATGATCTGTGGGACCACTTGTGAATTTCCCATGACAGGTACCACATTGCACTGGGTGTACTCTAACTTCTGGACTCAAAAGTTTTTGGCTAGTCAAATTTTCGATGGCAGTTTACTCTCTCCTGGAAGTGATATCCATGTCCGGTGCTGTGTGCTTATGCAGGACTTTCATGCTTTGGTGTGTTGGGGCCTTTGAATGTCTTTCCTTCCATCCATGAGCCTTGGGGTAGTACTGATTCACTTAATATTTCCTGCCATCTTGATGCACTTGTGTGCCTAAAAAGCTGTGACCATTTCAAGTTTGCTAAAAGTACATCATTCTCTATATATCCCCAGAGGAGGAGATGCGGCACCTTACCATCTGCGATCAAATCATGAGAGAGAAAGGAAAAGTCATGCTTAACGCTGTGCAGTGCATGTTCAGTGGCAATCCACGCGTTGGAAAGTCTACGTTACTCGCACGGCTCACAGGAATGCGACTTTCCACCATTCACCCTGAGGGTCCTGACACTGCCAAGGAATCGCAAACGGTAGAAGAAGCTGGTCATACATGTGTTTCTCCAAGCACAGGCGTATTAAATGCTGTTGTGCGTGTCACCGTCAAGAAGGTTACGATGGTTGTTGCTGCGGTTCTTCAACCTGGCTTGATATGGGAACGAATCGAGTTTGATGTGGAAGCAATAGCACTGCTAAAGTCTGTCACAAAGGATCGGATTTTTCACTCATCACAGATGAAACAACTGGCCCTGGAGGGTGCTACAAAGGACGAGAGCACAGACAAAACAGAAATGGCAAGTTCATCCACCTCAACACCTGCTGAGAACGAACCGCAGACAGAGAGATCTGCACGTTCTGGGCTGCAGCCTTTCTTTCGATTTGGAAAACGCAGAGTCTCAGCTTCCTCAACGTCCACTGTCCCTGGGTTCAAGGCTCCTCTTGATATCTTCAAAGAGGCTCTGAAAAGTGAGAAGTGGGGAGAGATTGAAGCATTCATCAAGGATTCACTCACCATCTACTTTACAGACACGGGAGGACAGCCTGAATTTCAAGAAGTGCTACCAGCTCTAATCTCTGGCCCCGCTTTGTTCTTCCTGGTCTTCAAGCTTATCGATGATCTCAACCGGAGGTACCAAGTCCAGTTTGTGTCCCCTTCCAAGGAGAGCAGGCCTTACGTGTCCAGCTTTACAGTGAAAGAAACTCTCCTTCAGTCACTGGCCAGCATTGCCTCTACATGCAGCTATGCTTCCTACACCAGCAAGGAGATGGTTGCAATAAAACCACAGGTAGTCTTGGTTGCCACCCACGAAGACCAAGCAAGTGAGGCACAGATCAGAGCTATACAGAAGGAGCTTAAAGAAACACTGGAGAAGACCGAGTATTACCGCCAGAATATACTTGTGTTTGCAGCTAAAAATGAGCCAGTATTCACAGTCAATAACATCTCGTCAGACGGTCGAGATACAGACAAGATCCGAGAGATAGTGGAGCGAATCGCAAAGCACCCCTCCTTTCACATTGAGGTCCCCCTTCCCTGGCTAGTTTCTAGCTTAGCTTTCAGGCTTTTGCAGGTTCCTGTTATCAGCTATGAGCAGTGTACGAGTATCGCTAGTGAGTGCGGCATTGATACACCAGATGAGCTAAAGGAAGCTTTGTGGTTTCTCCACCACAAGGTAGGTTTCATCCGCTACTTTGAAAGTGTTCCTGAGTTACGTGATGTGGTCATTCTAGACCCACAGCTCCTCTTTGACAAGATCACAGAGCTGATTTCGAGGACTTTCACTTTCGATCCAGTAGTAGTGGGTGACTACGACAATGAACAGTTCAGAAAGACTGGTATGTTCTCATTGCGCACTATCGAGGAGCTTACAGCATGGTCTCCTGAATACCTTAACAGTACAAAGCTCATAAAGCTCCTGGAACACTTGCATGTTATTGCACCAATTCAAGATGCAAGTGGAAAGGTAGAGAAATATTTTATGCCTTGTGTGCTCAGTCATGCAACACCCAAAGCAAGCATTCAAGAGGAGGCTTCCAGCAAAGTACCACCTCTCTTCATCACCTTCCGATGTGGCTACTGTCCCAAGGGTGTCTTCAGTGCACTAATAGTCCACCTAATGTCGAAGCACAACAATGGTGGAGCAAAGATCACCTGGCGGTTGAAGGAAGATGAAGTGTCAAGAGACCGAGTAACATTCAAGGTTGGGCGAGAGGACAGTGCTGTGTCTATCACCACACACGCGACTCACCTTGAGGTTTCAGTAGAGTCTGAAACACGTGTATCAGCCAATCTACTGCAGACTTCCCCTCATGAGATATGTAACTCTATCCGACAGTGTATCGATGAAGGCATAGTTGCTGTTAGCCAGACTTTACACTACAACTGTGACTCAGCGTTCCACTACAGTTTCTACTGCACCCACCCATCCTGCATTAAACCACATGATCATCTGGCTGTGTGCCATACTGAAGATCCCATTGTCATGGAATGCAGTAAGAGTAAGCGGTCATGTGACCTTCCTGACAACTATCGCATCTGGTTTGGCCATCCGGTGAGCAAGTATTGATGCATGACATTAACTGTACATGAATATGGACAATTTCATGAGCAGCATAAGTACACATACTGCAGTAGGTCTAACTAACAATGTCAATCATTGGCAATTTCTTCTGCAGTAATCAGTACCTGCAGATCAAGTTACCTGTTGTGTGTTTCACCTTGCAGCTGGCTAAAGGTGCAACTGCTGGAGGACCTGAGGATGACCAAACACACCTAGGTACAAGTTTGCCAATTAAGGAATGGTTTAAAATTTTACTTCATGTCAAAATCTTTGTTACATTGTTGATTTTTCTTGTGTAAGCATATTGTAACCTCAGCATAATTACTGTCAATCTCATTTGCAATCTCAGGTGTCTCCTCTCTCAATGTGGCCACAGAGACCTGCAAGGAACAAAATCACCTCAGTAAGTACACTATTTTAGAATATACAAGACTTAAAAAACATTAAAAATGTGAAAAGATGTAGGGATGGCATGCCAAAAAGTATGCAAACAAGGTAGGGATAATGCATGAAAGCAAAAGTCAACATATTGGCAAAGCCCCATCCCTACATCTTTTTCACACTGCAGTTAGACAGTGCATGGGGATCTTCCTAAAACGTACCACAAGTACACCCCAACCTTTCATGGCTGTAGCCTCGTTTTCAGGCCACTTCCTACCTCCTCCCACATGGCCTCGGAACGAGGCTACAAGTTTTCTCGTTCTCAGACCACTTCCTAGCTCCTCCCACATGGACTGGGAACGAGGCTACAAGTTCACCAACCTTTCTGCTGTAGCCTCGTTCTCAGGCCACTTCTACCTCCTCCCACATGGCCTGGGAACGAGGCTAGTATGATCCAGCATTATGTCTTGTAGCCGACGTAGGTACCTATCAGATAGCTACTAAGTAGCTTTACTGCCATCATACTACTTGTAGTGACAGTGGCACCCTTTCTGATACAACCTAGACACTGAGCTTGAGTGGGCTGCAGACTAGTCATAGTAATCAGTGTGTAAACTCAAGTACTCATGCTAACTGCATGGATGGGTACAGATTCAGCTCTCAAGCACACTGTCTAACTGCAGTGTGAAAAAGATGTAGGGATGGGGCTTTGCCAATATGTTGACCTTTGCTTTCATGCATTATCCCTACCTTGTTTGCATACTTTTTGGCATGCCATCCCTACATCTTTTCACATTTTTAATGTTTTTTAAGTCTTGTTTCTGTCCTTTTTTTGAGGTTAATCTCAGTTACAGTTAGACCTAAGCCTAAGAAGAATATTTCAAGTGTAACCACAACACCAGAACTTGAAAAGGCGTTGACAGTTTAGTAGTAGTTCCAGGCATGTAATAATAATGTGTAATATAGCCAGCTAGAACCTGATGAAGGGTCAACCGCTCTCCCTACCAAACTGTGTGAAACCAATTTCATGTTCAGTTGTCAGCACAGAAAACTATCATACTGACAACTGACCATCCTAGCTTTACAGTTCACTAAAGCTGTGAGTAGGCTATAATTTTTTAGTGTAGCTACAAGTAGGTAGCGCCTTACCTACGTGGTGTTCATAAGCCTTGCCCAAAGCCGCGTGGGGAAAAGACCGTGCCAGCCATGCGTACTGCCCGCTGGCCATTTCGCCTGTGTACTAGTCTCGCTTCCAGACCAATGACTGTGGTCTTTGGTCTGGGAACGAGACTTCGTGTGCGCATGCGTACAAAATTATAAAATGGCGTTCTAAGCAACGGACAGCAGCCTCAGAGTGTTGTGAA
The DNA here is from genome assembly GCA_949130485.1 of Agelas oroides. NCBI lineage: Eukaryota > Metazoa > Porifera > Demospongiae > Agelasida > Agelasidae > Agelas > Agelas oroides. The sequence goes on from OX422195.1 coordinate 7,385,217, forward strand.
TGGCTTTTGTTGACCAGGGTGAATTTGAGACTATGAAGACGCTGAGTGGTTGGGAAGCTGCGCGCTGTGATGAGCATCCGTTTCGTGCTAAAATCAAGGTGAGTGCTTGAACCGTTTTTAAGTTATCGTTGTTTGAACAAAAGTCGTAACGAAGAAAGAAGACGAAAAATGGCACTTTTGCTATCGCATACTTTTGTGTTTAGCTGTCTTCCGCGTGCCTTTTGGTCACTTGTATGAGTCTTGCTGATCACAAAGGCACTCAAAGAGGAAGCCTGGGCGCTTAAATAAGCTTTTAGCGTGTTTGTGGTGAAGTTGTACGGCTTTTGCTTAAGTATTGCATATATTGCGCGTCGGCGCCATCCCTACATAGAGAGTCTACCGACTCTCTGATTCATAACACGTGTTCATTTACTGATCTGCATTCACAATACCTGATGACTTCCTAAGGTGTCCCCTTCCCCCCCATCCAGAACCCCAACTGAAGGACCTAGTGCTGATCCAGACTGTAGAGTGGTATAACATAGGCCTGCAGCTGGGGGTGGAGGATACAGAGCTGAAAGTGATCCAGCAGAACTATCCCCGAGACTCTAAGGCCTGCAAAAGGGAGATGTTCAGTGCATGGCTTAAGACCTCCAGTCCATCCTACCAGCAGCTGGTGGAGGCCCTTCGGGCAGTGGGAGAGAACAGAGAAGCAAACCGCCTCTGCAAGAAATATGGTAAGTGACTTTACTAGAAGTTGCAAACTTTTGAACATTGATCATGAAGTATCCTATTCTGATCTTTCCATACAGGGATACAAGTTCAGCCTCAGAAAGCACATCCTCGAGCAGAAAAAGGACATTGCACACTTATGTAAAGTTAATGACCCTTAAATACTTAAATATTTTACTTTTGTTGTGCTTCTACATATTTTCACTGAGGAATGTTTTTGTTGTGTAGTAATACATGCATAGTGTTAATTATTGGGGCATGATGTTTTCAAGTGTGTATTAAGCATTATGTAACCATTAATTTTTTCAAAGAGCACTTCAAAGACAAAGTTGTCCATGATTGTTGGCCTAATCTGGCCTCTTCGTGCATGGGCATGTACCGTATCTCAAGTAACTGTCATCCATTGATCCATGATGATGTGGCGATATTATAGAAGAGGATTGCCTACACTTTGAGTACTGAGGCACAATGTAATACGGTATGTCGTGGAGGAATCCGAGGGGCACATGGCCATGGGTTGGGAGAGGAGATGGGGGACATTTGCGTCATCTTTCAGGAGAGGTGCTGGCTGGCTGCAAGGTGCATGCATGCCTCAACTTCGCCACCTGCATCGATAAGTCCTTATATTAGGACAGCATCAGTATAGCTGGTAGAGTAGCATCGATTTTCAAAAGGAAAACAGAAGACCTAAGTCTGTGCCTAGACTAGACTAGCCTCGCTGGCATTGAGAACTACCGCTATTCAAACGAGTTTCGTTGCAGCTACAGTTGATTTCACTTCACTTCGAATGAGCGTGAGCGTGAAGCGCAAGCGTTACCGCTCAGCGTACCAGTACAAGTACACGCCTGTACTCATACGCACGCTGATACGCTCACGCCACGCTCATTCGAAGTGAGGTGAAATCAACAGTATGCACCCCTGCATGGAGGACCAGTGCGGAACGCGCACGTAAGCGGTTTACGCCGTGCGATGAAAGGACGCGCGTAAATACGCGCGCGTCAGAAATAAATCGCTATTTCTGACACTCGAGACAGTTGTTCTTCTAGTGAGTCACAGCCACAAAAATGTCCCAAAATGGCCTCAGAAGCCATCTCAGAGCATAAATATTTCCTGCCGGGAGCATGCCCCCAGACCCCCACACTCTTGCATCCGCCGTGACGCATTCATAACCCCCCTTCTGAAAATCCTGGCTACGGGCCTGGATGCGCAGCAGATTGGGTGGATGGAGGTTATCAAACAGTACATGGTGAGGAGAAAGAGGCGACCTGATCGCCCCCAGGAGGGTTGCCCTGTTATCTACGTAGACTCACAGAAGGAGGGAAGGTATTATGCAACGGTGAGCCAAGTGGGTAACTACAGTGCATCAACAACAAAGTTGGTTTAGTCTTTAGATAACGAGGATGCAAGCGGCCGTGCTTTGGGGAACACTGCGAAAACAAAGCAGAAAGAAAATACGATGTTCTACTGCTGGTGCAGTGTGCATGGAGATCCACCCACTTGCACGTGCACCTACAGGCGCGGCGGGCGCCTTGATCGAAAGGCAGACCTGGGAGCGTGCCAGAAGGAAATTGATCGATTGATCGCGAGGCGAACTGGAACAGATAAGTCAGAGCGTGATGAAGTAGGGAGGAACGGCAAGAATACGAAAACAAAGGATGGCACCAAATGGAGTAGCCGGTGAGGATGAAGATGGGTTTTTAGTCTCTCACACCCCCAGCTGTCGTTGATGAGATGAAGGCTGGGAGTGTGAGAGGCTGGCAACGAGGCTAGAAGATGAGAGTGACATTGGAGTGCACAGATAGTAGAAGTACAGCGTCTGTGGGGGGACTGCCTTAGTAAGTGCTTGGGGAAAATTTTACCGTGTTCCCAGGCTCCCACCAGCTTTTCATCACTTGCTGTATGAAAAAGAAGGAAATCCTGGGACACAGTTTCCTGTGGGTGATGTCAATGATGACTAGGCTCATTAATCTCTAGCCTCGATTTTTCCAAAAGGGGTCTGGGCATGAGACTGTAATGAACCTAGGCACAAAGTTCGTAAATTACAATGTTTCCAATCCCTAAACTGTTCTATTATCTATGAGTGAGCCTAGGCACAACCATTTCATTGCACACACATTATCACTGGTAAGTTTTCCCAAGGTGGCAAAGTTTATCTTCTTTGGTACGAGGTGCTGCTCTTAAGGACAAGTGAGAGGAGCTGGTAGAGTGTGTGCAGTGAGTCCAAGAAACAGTGCACTTCTGTTGCCTGTGCTGGATCAAAGAAAGCAGTATAACTCTTCATACGCTCTATGCTACATAACCGTTAGCCACTGAGTGCTTCACGTTTGTAGCTACATGTAGGCCTAGCTATATACTGTAGTCTTGTGGAAAAGTACCCACCTACAAAACAGTACCGACTCCCATGCACCTTTTGGCTCAATTTCCTACATAGGGTTTTACTTGAATAAATACCCACCCTTGAACGGAGCCCACTTGTGGAGTGTTGAGAAGCACCACGCATGCCTAAGGTAAGAAGAACTCTGTATTATACTTTAGCAAAGCAGATCAACAAGGTAGCTTTGTGTCATCTACATTGGCTTTGAGCGTTGAATTGCTTTTAGGTGGTTGTGGTTAATTGGACTGTCATCACAGTGACAATCTGCCTTTTGGAGCCACCCCACTGCGTTGAGTGCTGAACCTCCACCAGCAACGCAGCCCTGCCACTGCTGTTTGTATCCTGGAGTTGTAGAGGGTCTACAAATGCTGCAAACATTGGTCGTGTGCTCCATAGCTCTACTAGTGATAAGATGGTCATTGTGCAGTGCAGTTAGCCCTAGGTGATGGTTCTGCATGTTTGGTTCCTTTCTGGGTTGCCAGTTCTCTGAGAGGTCAGTTCTCTCATCTCATCAGTTAGCCCTATATAGGTGATGGTTCTGCATGTTTGGTTGCCAGTTCTCTGAGAGGTCAGTTCTCTCACCTCATCAGTTAGCCCTATATAGGTGATGGTTCTGCATGTTTGGTTGCCAGTTCTCCGAGAGGTCAGTTCTCTCATCTCATCAGTTAGCCCTATATAGGTGATGGTTCTGCATGTTTGGTTACCAGTTCTCTGAGGTATCAGTTCTCTCGTCTCATCAGTTAGCCCTATATAGGTGATGGTTCTGCATGTTTGGTTGCCAGTTCTCTGAGAGGTCAGTTCTCTCGTCTCATCAGTTAGCCCTATATAGGTGATGGTTCTGCATGTTTGGTTGCCAGTTCTCCGAGAGGTCAGTTCTCTCACCTCATCAGTTAGCCCTATATAGGTGATGGTTCTGCATGTTTGGTTGCCAGTTCTCCGAGGGATCAGTTCTCTCGTCTCATCAGTTAGCCCTATATAGGTGATGGTTCTGCATGTTTGGTTGCCAGTTCTCCGAGGGATCAGTTCTCTCGTCTCATCAGTTAGCCCTATATAGGTGATGGTTCTGCATGTTTGGTTGCCAGTTCTCTGAGAGGTCAGTTCTCTCGTCTCATCAGTTAGCCCTATATAGGTGATGGTTCTGCATGTTTGGTTGCCAGTTCTCCGAGAGGTCAGTTCTCTCATCTCATCAGTTAGCCCTATATAGGTGATGGTTCTGCATGTTTGGTTACCAGTTCTCTGAGGGATCAGTTCTCTCGTCTCATCTTGCTAGCACTGCAAGTGACGCAGTGATATCTTAGTGGGAAGGTGTAGGCTGTGAGGAACTCTTTGCAGGATATGAAATTTAATGCACTTTCTTTAATACTCTCTGCATACACTGTGGTACATTTTGTAAAAGGAGCTTTGAGACATACCGTATAGTGCGAAATTTTTTGAGGGTCTAAATTTCGCGAATAGCAAGTTTTGAAGGTTTCGTTTAAATAATTTCGCTAATTCGCTGCACACGCATGCCACACACGTAATATACTATGGGTGTGGCATACAATCTAACACATTGTCACACTGTCGTCTGCTCAAGCTCTCAGCTAATGCCTACTTTGAAGGTATCTCTTTGGAGAGAGCTCCTTGCGGATTCGGCAGCTTAGCCCCGGGATGTTGTCCATTGATCCTCCTGCAATCAGAGTGTGAGCAGTGTGTGTGTCGTGCATCAAAATTTTCGTTGAAAACTTTTCGCGAACGGTGGAAAATTTGTGAAATTCAGGAAATTAAAGACCCATGAAAATTTAGCACTATATGGTATTTCCCTCCACCACTCATCGCCTCTCTTCTTCTCCTTTCTCTTTCCCCTCTCCTCTTTCCCTATCACTTCCCTCCTCCTCCAGTAGGCAAAGAGGGGGTGATCTTTGTCAGTTCTCCCCCGGTGCTACATCTCCACCTGATGTGGTTCCAGTATGACCCTGTCACTGACACTCCTGTCAAGATCAACAACAGGTACCACCCTGGCATAATGGCTTCATAGAGAGGTAGTTGAGGGTGGGAGAGACTCAGTCATGGACACCTTCAGTGAGTAAACATGACCTTAGTTCTAGCTCACTACTAACCTTCACTGGGCAAGTGTGGACCCGGCAATGCTAACTTACTACTAGCCCCATTCCTAGGCCCCAGCCCAGTAGCTTGTGGTATGGAAAGCCTACTGTAAATTTCCTCATGTGGGGATGATGTAATCAACAAATAGCAAACAACATTTAATAGCAATGTTTATATTTTCTCATGTGAGTGACGTCAAGAGTAGAAAGAGCTTAAGGGTGTACCTGGGGGCTCAGGACAAGCGTGAAGGTACCAGGCAACATACATGTACCACACGTATACATCTTGGTGGGCGGGGCAACTGACATACACACCAAGTATTAAACTTGTAGTTGATTGAGCAATACGCAAACAACCTCACCGTAGCTTTTCACCATTTGCATGTTCACAGGAAGAGTGTGGGAGAGCCCAAGGCCACCCCTGCTGACTACACACTGCATGTCGTGCTCGTGGACAGTGGGAACAACAATGATGGGCACAGTCTGGTTCCGAGACTATGATGGCCATTGGCACCTACCTCAGCACCAGCTAGGAGAAGGTATGTGTGTGGAACGGAGTGAACTCCATTCTGTAGCCTCATTCCCAGGCCTCTTCCTCCTTGTGTCCGGAATGAGACTTCCCTTTCAGTGTATGATGACCAACTACATATACAGAAGTGCTCTCTAGCCTAGCTTGTACCCAAGCTGCGTGGTAGGAGGAAGACATCCTGTTCTCTCTCATGACCTAGGAACAAGATGGCTTCACAGAGAGACAGTAGAGGGTGGGGGAGACTCAGTCATTGACACCTTCAGTCAGTAAACATGAACTTAGTTCCCAGACCTCTTCCTCCTTGTGTCTGGAATGAGACTACGCTTTCAGTGTATGATGACCAACTACATGTACATGTACGGAGTAGCCTCGTACCCAGGCCGTGTGGGAGGAGAAAGACGGCCTGGTATTGACTGCTTGCGCATGCGTGATCATTCCTGGGTATCCGTTTACGTTTGGAAATTGTCAGCAAAATGAATACGTATACGTCTGATATATTTCCGTATCATCGAGCCGTTTGCCAGTTGATCATGAATTACCTTCAACTCCATGAATGTGGAGGATAATCGCCGTGTATACGAAGGCAAAGATGCTTTCTTGTGGCTACCAACTAGTTTTCGTAAGTCAGTATGCTACGAGGTGCTGTCATTTACGTGTGTGGACGGGGTAGCTACGCCGTTATCTTGTTAGTCTCGTCGTTGGGGTCACTTACGATTGCCAAATTTAATGGCGTGAGTGTGCGTTGTTTTGTTGTAGCTCTTTTTTTTTTTGCAGCTTTGTACGTATACTACTTTCGAATATCTTGTCCGTATATTATTGCACGTGGACAACTACGTAAATGTTACAATTTTACGGAAATATAGCGGAAACTGCCGCACATGCGCAAGCAGTTGATACCAGGCCGTCTTTCTCCTCCCACTCGGCCTGGGTATGAAGCTAATGTACAGAGGTGCTCTCTAGCCTAGCTTGTATCCAAGCTGCATGGTAGGAGGAAGACGTCCTATTCCCTCACATGACCCAGGAACAAGATCAATCTTTTCTGTAGCCAGTTCATGCAGTGACATGATAGCTACTTAACATAGATCATGAAATTTTTGCCGTTAAAATATTTTCGTCGGTGTGCCAGTGAAGAATTATAATACGTGTACGCACTACATTGCGGAATTGTTGAGCAACGAAATATTTTAATAGAATTTAAAATTAAATAGCTAATATTGATGGCACCACAATAATAACCATACTCAATTTCAAGGTTTCTGGGGGGGGGGGGGGGGGGAATTCGAGCCCCCCCCCCCCCCCCCCCTCTGTATGAAACCCTGCGTTGGTAGTGAATGTGTATTCATTCTTCAGTCCATGTCAATTTTATACTGCAATTCTACTTTTTCTGTTCCATACACTAAAAGTCACCTCAAGATTATTGTCAGATAGTTTTTCAGGTGACCCCCTTGTGGTTTTGCTTCAGTGTAAGTGTGCAAACGTTTCTGTGTCTAGATCCCGTGGGTTAGGGTTACATCCATTGTCCAGTCAATTAACAGATCTTGGCATGGGTAGACTATAACCGGTGTCATAGTGTACAATGTCCCCCCTGCATATGTCCCCCCGGACATTATTCACCGGTGAATAATGTCCCCCGCCCGGACAATATTCACTGGTGAATACTGTCCCCCCTTGGTGGATACTGTCCCCCTACCTGGACATTATTCACCGGTGAATAATATCCGGGGGGACAATATTCACCGGTGAATAATGTCCCCCCTCATCTAGTCCGACTTATATACACCATTATTTTTTATCCCTACCTGAGTCTTAAAATACAGACACCCTGTAATCAGTCATTGGAGTGGTCCTTTTTCATAACAGTTATTAGTCTAGTGCAGCTACTGTAATATCAAGTGTACAAAACTATTCATGATGAACATTTGGCACAATGCCACATGGTGTTTGTAGCTAAATACTTGGCTGCTACTTTGATACAAGTATCAGAGTGATACCACTCTTTGCACGAGGAACATTCAATCCACTTCGAGTTTGGTAGATCTGGCATGCGGCACACACAGTATACAGGGATTTCTTCAACAGACTTTACTCTTGAACCAGTGCACCTCTTTTTCATTACTGGAAACATAGACATTTGTTGCCGTTCAAGACATTGGAGGAGATGAGCCCTCATCTTCGTCTGCTCAAAAAGGAAGTACCCTGGCTGTTCTCCAAACACCAACACAGTGGCAAAAGCAATTGAGAAGAGGCCACAGTCATACCCCCCAGACTGCATCTGCACGTCCATAAAGCTCACTGTGATGGTTGGCTCCTCAGTGGTGAGGAGAGTTGCAATCTGGGCTTTGGCTATTGTGGGTACGCACATGTACAAACTGTCGAATGTTTGCACCTCTGCATGCTTCAACCCAATAGGCAGCTGTGGGCAGGGTGGGTTCTCAGGTGGTTGTGGCTGTGGAATCTCAAGGCAGGGTGGATGCTCAGCTGGCTTTGGGCAAGAAGAGGCATTCTCTGAGATTGGTGATGGTACATCTACCATTAATGGGAAGAACTGTGGACAGCATCCACCTTCTAATTTAGGAGTACTTGATGCAAATCCTCTGGGAGTTGCTTGGACTGAGTTGTGAAGCTGATCCAGCGGTAGAAAGGGAGGGGATGACTCGAGATCTGTACCCTGGTTTAGGTAAAGTCTGCTGGTACAGTATTAGCAGTACATAGGTCAATGTAATGCTGACAAAACAATGGAGCTGCAGTAATTGTGTGCAGTTTTCTCCAGCTTTAGAATGAGTTGGAGGGGGGTGTGCCTGGCTTGCGAAGCTGATCTAGGCTTGGCAACGGTGGAGGAAGGGGGGGAATGGACTCATCAGGATTGGGCTGCTCATCCTCCTGAGTGGGGCTGAGGCTGTGGCTAGAGTGTAGCTGAAAGATATCACTATCATCCAGTAGTAGAGGTTGTCGTGCTGGCTTCTTGAAGAACTGCTTCAGTCTGTAAGGGCAAGGTCAGTATATATCATGTAGACAAGAGTATATAATGTGCTACATGTGTACAAACATACCTGCAGCCATTGAATGCCTTCTTCAGGACTCGACCTGTTGCAGGATTCACCAGTCGATACACACCTTTTCCAATGTGCTCTTCAATCCTGTAAGGTCCCAGCCAGCGCTGTGCCAGCTTGTCCCCTTTCCTACCATCTCTAGTGCTGTTACGTAGCAGTACCAATGCTCCTGGTTCCAGCTCCTGTAAAACTGTTGAATTCAAACATGTATAGTTGGAATACAAGTATAGCTATGAGGTAGTAGGAAATACTTTCACCCAGCCCAAATGCAAATGTTTGCTTACATAGTGAACAGTCAGCTGCTTTTGGTTTGTACCTGTCTCTTGCCATGTTTCCTGTCATAATCACTCTTCTGTTTCATCTGAGCATCAACAATTTTGCTCTTGGCTTTCTTGAATAACTCATCTCTGAAGTCATTCATCTTCTGGATGTAGCATTGCAGGTTTGGATCTTCATCTTCCTTCTCACTCTTACTGTCGTCACTCTGCTCATCCTCAGCCAGCTCCATTTCAATTGGTATGACAGCCTTTCTGCGAAAACAAAGACAAGTAGAAGTCAATATGTGGAATATTACTGGTACTACTATTCCATGCATGCAAGACATAGGCTAGCCTGACCGATTTATCATGTGTGGAAGGGAAGCCTGAGAACAAGGCAGGCATTAAAACTAGGCAGAGTACTTACCGACAATACATCAGTTCAAATGGAGTCAGCTGGGTTGATTTCTGCTGTGATGTACGGTAGGCAAACAGAACTCCGTCCAGCTTCTCGTCCCAGTCAGTCTGGTTGCTATTAACAAATTTGACCAGAGATCTCTGAAGGATTTGGTTGAATCTCTCCACAAGCCCGTTCGTTTGGGGGTGGTAAGCAGAAGAGATCCTGTGCTCTGTCTTGGTCATTGTGAACAAGAAGTTGCTGACTTGATTCACAAATTCTCTCCCTTGGTCTGATATTACCACTTTAGTGCAGCCATACCTGTATAAATCATAAGAGGTTAGAAGTGAACAATCAGCAACTCAAACTAGTAATCTATACAAACCTGCACATCATCTTGTACAAGAAGAGAGCCACTGATTTCGCACTTTTGTCTGGAAGCGCCTCTGCTTCAGGCCACTTCGAAAAATAGTCGACCAGTGTAACGACGTACTTGTTGCCTCTCATTGTTTTTGGCAGTGGACCAACAAGGTCAATTCCAACCTGTATAATGAATAGGCATTAGTGACTACATGAATCATATAGCTTTCATGTGCAAGGCGTACCTGATTCCATACTTTAGACTTGACGGGAATAGGGTGAAGTGGCGCAGTCATCTTCTGAAATTTGACATCACTAGTACGCTGGCAAGTCTCACATTGATGGACGTACTGTTTCACATCAGTCCACAAGGTCTTCCAATAAAACCGTGCTGCGATTTTCTGGCAAGTTTTGTCTCTCCCGAGATGCCCCCCTAAAAGAAAACAAATACAGCACTCATTTTTAACACATCGTGTATCACTATAACGACACTACAAAAACTCAGTAGGTCTTACTAGCCGGCAGCGTAACGTCTGAAAGTTTAGCGTGCTTACCTTCCACCGGGTCCGAATGATTCTCTGCTGTTCTGCAACAGTACGGGGAACTTGTCTCCATTCTCGCCTCTCGCCATCAACTCGTCTCTTCGTCGAATAAAACAGTAGCCCCCGCTTCACGCGAAAGTGATCTTGGCTCTTTCTCCTCAGCACTCGTGTTTGGTTTTTAGAAAAAGCGGTTGGATAGCGATGGAACGTAAGGAACTCGTAGACGTCGTCGTAGTTCAGCTCCATGATTCTTACGACTAGAAAAAATATTGCCACCTTTCGGCGCATGCGCTCGCTCTAGTGTTGGGGGGGGGGGGGGGGGGACATTATTCACGGAGGGGGGGGGGACAATATTCACCGGTGAATAATGTCCGGGGGGACATTATTCACTCCAACACCGTCACAAACACCCCCTTGTAAATGATGTCAGATGTGGCAGGTGCATGCAGGTACGCAGAACTTCTCCATCGTCCCAAGGTCTTAATAAGAGAGTCTTCGATTCCTCTTAGTTGCAGCGGTGGATGCCACTCCAATTCTGAAGCTGTGCCCTGCAAAATGGGATACTTGTATAGCTGCAACTGTGAGAGCTGATCGCACTCTCATCACAAACAACTCCCTGGGCAATGGGGTGCCTTCCTTGAAGGTAAAGAAAGGGCCCCGTGAGAAACCACAAACTCCCAGGTATGCAGATACAGCTGCCACTGGACACAATCTGTTCTGTGTTTCTCCCATGAAAATTGCCACTCCTTTTCTGAAGGGTCGGTCTTTGACGCTTTAAAAGTAACTTGTACCGAGGAGGGCTGTTCCCAATTGTCCAAGGTGACATCTCCCTCACTGAGGTGTGCCCCTGCATCATAGCTATTACTGGAGGGAGCTGTTATTTCTCCAACTCTGAGAGAAAGCCAAAAAAGCACATAGTACAAGCTGCCCATAACATTATATTACTGGCATCCCTAGGGTCCTGTTCCCATACTGCACAGCAGTTGGAGCAGTATCTCTGGTGTGATTGGCAACCGTGTCCATGTGGCTGACTTACCTGACTTCTCTTGTTCACCCTTGATGCCCCGTAACACATACTCCAATAATGGAGGTATCTGGAAGGGGTCTCCAGGCCTCTTTTTCCCACTCAGTACTTTCATATTGCCATACTTAGTGCAGTGAATCCCCGGGTGGTGCCCCTGGCATATCTGGCAGAGATGGCGAAACTTGCGAACCTCATAGCTGCACCTTCCTTTGTAGTTGAAATGCCTGGAGCACTACTAGGAGCTCTACATTACGTGGGAGTCCTACTTTTCACCTTGCGGGGGACACGGCCCAACTAGATTGTTTTCCTGCTGTATTCGCTTATACTGGGCACGCATTAGTCTCATGGCCAATGTGGTTGCAGTTTGTGTGTACACCTGCAAGACACGTGCCCTTCCTGTATGAAGGTGATTTCATAGGTCCTGATCTGACATTGACCACTTCTTGTTACCCGTGGCAGCAGCTTATCTCGTCATAGAATCGCCAAACTGGTTCTCCTCCTCTTTGTATTCGGATCATGAACAGCATGTATGCCACCAGTTCTGGTGGGAGGGCTGGCTGCTTTCTAGCCATGACAGTTGGGTAAATTGCAAAGCAGCGAGTCCACGTATGGCTATCTAGCACCACCTTCTTCTTTTCCTTTGCTAGCTCTAGGCCTGGCAAAATGACTTAATGGGCTGGATCTGGCTGTGGGTTCTGACACTCTATAGACCCCAGAGGCTGGAGCTCTGCCATGTCAATATAGCTCCAATTGAGCACCCCCCACTACAGTTTGGGGGGATTGATGGCAAGCCATCCCCAATGAATATGTTCCTTTCTTTGGAAGTTTCTGACTGCGGAAGGAGGAGGCTCATTAGAGAGGTTGCTGTGCTGTTGCTTGTATTGCTCATTGTTGCCGATGGTAAGGTCCCACTGGGGAGAGCAGTTATGGGAGGCAGGGAGGATTTCACTTGCTGGTTGTATGTTTCCCAACAGGATGTCTGTGGAGGAACAACAACGTAACATTGTTACCAATGCCCCATGACATTGAGCCCCTGCCTAGCAATGGTATGAAAGGGTGCGGTACAAAAGATGTAACTCTACACTGTGGTAAAATTGGGAGGTGGTATGGGCCAAGTTTCCTAAACTGAAGTGACCCATCTTAGGTTAAACCAACCTCCAGTTTTTTCCACTGCATCATCTGTGCCGCGGATCACATAGTAAGAAACCCCAGGCCTTCTCCCTCTGTTTTTGCGTACTGCAAGTGATCAAAAACTGGAAGTGGGGAAGGCCTGGGAATGGGGCTGGAGGGCTGACTAATGTGAGTGATGTGAAAGATGACAATAACATATGAACAGAGGCGCAGGGTTTGTTTTGCCCATGCACTATCACTGATGAGTTTTCCTGAAGTGATAAAGTTAGTGTTCTTGATTTCTATACATGTTCATACAGATGAGTGAACTAAACTGGGAGAGTGTGTGAGTGATGAGAAACAACACACTTTCATTGTCAGTATTGAGTTGAAAAGAATAGTGCCGGTCTGTCTGATAAGCATGTTACAGTATTACCCTCTCTCCTCTCTCCCTCCCCCAACTCCTTCTCCCAGGTGATCACTCCCCTGCTGATCTAGCAACCTCCGGACTGTGGGAGTCTACCTGCTGACAAAGGTCTTGTGTAGGTAAGTATCATAACCTCCTGAAAATAAACCCATGGGTGATGAACTTTAGTTGCTTCTCAAAGTTGGGGGGGTGGGTATATTAAATTTTTGAACCAGGCTGAAACAGCTGTGAAAATAATCAACTGTATACAGTTGCACTATGGCAGGCCTCCAGTGGGGGAGGGTACAGTTTGAACCAGGCTGAAACAGCTGTAATCAACTGCATACAGTTGCACTAGGGCAGGCCTCCAGTGGGGGAGGGTACAGTTTGAACCAGGCTGAAACAGCTGTAATCAACTGTATACAGTTGCACTAGGGCAGGCCTCCAGTGGGGGAGGGTACAGTTTGAACCAGGCTGAAACAGCTGTAATCAACTGTATACAGTTGCACTAGGGCAGGCCTCCAGTGGGGGAGGGTACAGTTTGAACCAGGCTGAAACAGCTGTAAACAACTGTATACAGTTGCACTAGAGCAGGCCTCCAGTGGGGGAGGGTACAGTTTGAACCAGGCTGAAACAGCTGTAAACAACTGTATACAGTTGCACTAGGGCAGGCCTCCAGTGGGGGAGGGTACAGTTTGAACCAGGCTGAAACAGCTGTAATCAACTGTATACAGTTGCACTAGGGCAGGCCTCCAGTGGGGGAGGGTACAGTTTGAACCAGGCTGAAACAGCTGTAATCAACTGTATACAGTTGCACTAGGGCAGGCCTCCAGTGGGGGAGGGTACAGTTTGAACCTCCACTATTCATGTCTACTTGTGGTCACTTGAGGTGGTTGGTGCAAGTGGTGCCCCAATAACATGCCTCTTCCACACCACTCCTACTGCCAAGCCAAGGTTTCACCATCAGGCAGCTAACTGTGTGCCCAAAACAAACCATGAAAGTTCTCCAGCAGTTCATTATGCTCTCCTTTTCTCTTGTTTAACGTTCTTTGTCTAAAGTTGTCCACGACTTGACTGCTAATAAGGAACAGCACTATAATTATATGCACGTACCTACAAGGCTTGAGGTAGTTGTGGACAATTTAGACAAAGTTATTGAAACAAGGGAAAAAGGAGTGCACAGTAAAGCATTGCATGAGAGAATATGGTTACACAAAAAAAGCAATTCTTGCCATCGTGGACATCAAAGCTTCTGATCATTAAGGTTACGATGAACAACCTGTCCTATCTCAGAATTCAGCGCTTGAATGTCAGCGTTATAACTCTAGACTGCTTGGAGGTATTTTAGCGCTTCAAAAGCCTATGGAGATACCGAAGACCAGGCTATACACAATGCTCTTTTGGTCATAACAGCTCTAGCAGCTTATAATCCACACCATCCAGAACAAAGCCTTCACATAAACTCTTTTGCGTCAAATATCTGCTTACTGACGGCCCTCAAACTCACCGTTTTCGGTTACTAGTCTCCTAGCACAAGTATCTAGGTCGAGTCAATGGCAATTTTCAAGCAGCGCTTGAAATGTGGGCGCTACATAAAATTTTGAGTAGCATTCTTCGTAAACCACGACCGAAAAAAACATTTTCTGACGGTTTGTCCGGAACTTTTTTGGCAAAACTTGACGAGTCGACCTCGAAAATTTAGTACGGAAGGCCATTGAGCTGTTATCTTCCACAGAAAATAAAAATAGTTCGCTAAAATTGATGCAAGGTTAGTAACGGTAGGAATGCATTCGGACTTGCGGGTATACGTCATGAATATAATTATAAATAAGCGCGCGCACAGCTTGTTCATCGTAACCTTAATTGTTCACATGTGATCTAAAAGTAAGAAACAGCCCGATGTATTATCCTGAGGTCATGTTACTGCACTTTGTGAAAATTAGCAAAGATTCTTCGGCAATGATGGTATTTAGACAAAACTTCATTTGTGGTAAAACATTCCATGAGAGAATATGGTCGGCCATCTGTGTGATTCAAAATAGCAACATGTCAGTACTTTCAAGTGGTCAGTATTATCACAGTATATCAATACGTGCAGGCCCGTAGGCAGGGGGGGTTCGAGGGGGTTCGTTCGAACCCCCCTTTTGGCCTCCGAAAGATTTTATATGCACCGCTTAACTATACATTTCGAGTGCCCTACCGTTTGAAATTGGTCCACTATATAGCCTCGATGCTATTTAGAATCATCGCCGTCAAAACAGGTCTGGTTGCAGGCGAGTTTGTTCATGGAGGAACGCGTACGTAGCTGTTTACACCACTGCTATGAAAGGACGCGCCTAAATATGTGCGTAAATAAATCGCTATTTCTGGCGCTGGGGAGTTCACCAGTTGTCTTCTAGTGATGTCACCCCACCTGCTGTTCTGTCAACCTTAGTACCTTCTCTCTTGGAAATTCGAAGTCAGCTGGCTTAGCAAATGCATATGTGGACAGCCAGAAATTGGATGCAATACTCTGCGAGCCATGTGGCTACTACGGCTCTGGTTTTGTCCCAAATGGCCTCAGAAGCAATCCCAGAGCATCTAATTTCTAAAATTTTCCTGGGGGAGCATGCCCCCAGACCCCCGTAGTCTTGCATGCTTATGCATGTATACATACACATCTGACATCCATGTAACCCCCCTTCTAAAAATCCTGGCTACGGGTCTGACATGTGTACACAGTGTTATCAATATCTGCACAGGGTACATCATGGCCGTAGCAAGCGGTCGGGCTAGTCGGGTTTTGCCCCGCCCACTTTTTTGCAGACTAAGCGTGCACATCTGTACATGAAGTCATACGCGTATAAAAACTAGTAAGCCGAACCGTCTCGGAAAACGGCTGCCCATCATCGTGCAAATTTCACTGACAAAAAGGTAACGTTGAGTTAGGATTTTCAGCCATTTCAGTTTACTCGATGACCATTCCTTACCCTAACCCTAATCTCCTAGCGTCTAATTTAACAAAATTTTCCTTGGGGGAGCATGTCCTCAGACCCCCCTAGATGCTACATGAGGTATATGTAGACTTGGCCCCACCACCTTCAAATAGCTTGCTACAGCCCTGTACATGTATCAATATGTGATACACTGAAACTGAAATATTGTCCCAACTCTAGTGACAACACAAGGAATGTTCCGTGGAACTTGTGCAATCTCACGAGTGAACTTTCGTTGTTTGTGTTGACCACACAATTAGCTGGCCTCATGTTGAAACCTTGGCTTGGAAGTACAGGTGTATGTAGCCACCAGTTTGGGGAGTAGTGGTTGTAGTCTCATGCCCAGACCACACCCTCTCATGAGGAAAAGGGTCTAGTAACACAAGCCTGAATTCCTGGGCTCACTCCAGACTTTGAGAGTGACCAATGAGTGGCATTTATTGGAATAAAGCACTTGGTACTCATACAGCTTTACAAATATAAAGTCTGAGCACTCCTATAAGCCCAAGGATTCACGGGCTTGTGTCACCAGACCCTTTCCTCTGTGGGTTGGGTCTGGGCATGAGACTAGTGTTATTGTTTAAGCTTAAAAAATAATTAGGTTTTGACCTTTGGATCATCATAAAATCCTGAAATTGAATTTCTTACTTAAAATTAGAACTTACCTTGCATAAGAATAATATGTGGAGACGCGCAGTCCTGCTTCCACAAGTAAGTGTATAGCTGGTTTTTCCTAGAATTGTGTACACACCTTGTCAAACTCGGTAACCAATGAAGGCAATACCAAGCTTCCTTTCGCTGGTTCGATGTATGGTCTGGAGTCTAAGCTACCTAAGTGTATAGCTGTGTTTTCCTCAAATTGTGTCCGTACCTCGTCAAAAATCTGCAGCCGACAAAGGTAGTACCAAGCATCCTTCGCTACCTAGGTAGGTGTACAGCTGGCTTTTCCTTGAATTGTGTACATACCTCGTCAAACTCTGCAACCAATGAAGGCTGCACCAAGCGTAGCTTGGACTTGTAGGAAGGCCACGAAGGTTGGCTTCAGTCATATGCACCAAGTAAGAGCAGCCTATGGCTGAATGGCTCATTAAACTTTCTCATTCTCATTCTTACGCTAAATTGGATTAGTGTAAATAAATTAAGACTCCAGCTTACGTAGAATTGGATTCATGATATATTTCTGGAATTGAATTTCTTATGTAAAATTGAATCATACGTAGTATTAGAATAATTGGGGCGAGCATGTGCGAGCCCCACACTAGTGAGTTGAATTGCAAATTTTTCATATATATCTGATGTATGTCGTTCCGTATGTTTTTGGACGCTGTAATTTAACGCGGTAGCCGTGGGCCACATGCTGACTGTAAGATTTTCGTACAACTTGGCAGCCAGCTTATCCTTAGGAAGCTAGCTCCAAGGTGAGCTTGAAAGATGACGCTTATGAAAGACAGCCAGGAAGGACAGTTGGACATCGGAATTGGCAGCTGGAGCGTGAGTACCTACCGTATGTCTAAGTATACAAGCACTAACAGTTGTGTAGACAGGCTTAACACAGAAGGCGGCATGCAGAGACCCTGCTTTACAGCTGATGCATGGCGACTTCCATCTGCCGGCCTTTCTCTAAGATGCCCCAAGTAAGGACTATGCATGACAAGCCAGGTTGTGTTCAGACTTAGTCTACAGTTAGCCAGAGTAGCTGCTTAGGTAGAACAAATGGCTCCATTGTGCTATTCCTTCTAACAAGCTCACCTGTGTAGATGGTTTTCAGTGTCTGCCCCAGGGGGTATTGACATATTGAGATATCTCTGTACTCTCTTGTAAATTGTTTAGTAAATTTCCCGTACCCCTCCGTAAACTACTGTCTGTTCTAGGAGTGTCAAGCGAAAATGTTTGTCCCAGGGTAGACATATAGCACTGTCATCCATAGGTGGTACCCTTGTTAAATGGAACCACCCATTGTATTGTGCCACCCCATGACAAGCTACTCCCTCTGCAATTGTGACAGTTTTCTCTAAGCTGTTAAACACTTTTGCAGTCAGTAGAGTGACAAACTTGTTGAGCTACATGCCACGGCTTGTGTGCTGTGATCTGATACTTCACTGGTAAAGCCTTGGCTGTGTAACAGTCCAATGCCGCTTGCTCACGCTCGTCCCCCCATGTTCTACATTCGCCTAGTTTAGGAAATGTTTGAGTGCAGTCCATTCTTCCTGCAGGTTGCTTGAGGTGACGACCCATCACATTGTGGGCGTAGTGTCAGTGACCCCAGCAATCAGATGCTGTACAGGATAGAGGTGAGCAGACATGTCGTATTTATGTGTGTGGGTGGGGGGTGGGCTTGGGGAGAGGGGAGGGGTGAAGAGAGGGCCAGCTAGATTAAAGTTCAACTTTAAAGTGTGTGTGTGAAAGTGTTGTTGAAGACTGTATTGTTGTGATGTGATGGGACACAAGTTCTCAGTATGAGTTCATTACTGTCTTGTCCCACAGTAATGAGTGAAACTGGACTGCGACATATGACGAGGGGTTTCCTGACAATACCACTAACTTGGCACCGGACTGCAGGTGGGTGCTTATGTCCGAAGTAACTCATTTCCCTCTCCTGCCACCCTCTCCTCCCCACTCCCCCTCTCTTTTCCCTCTGTGTCTCCATCCCACTTCCTTTCTCTCGCCCTCCCCATTTCTCTCCATCTACTTCCTCCCACCTGTCATTGTCCATCAGGTCCAATTACGATCCATAATGCTGGGCAACCAGATTGTACACAAACAATTGGTTTACTGCAGTAGGTGTGGATATACAAGTTATTTTGCTGTACACACAAAAACGTAAACAAATTGACACAGTTTACTCGACAAATCTGTTTCTAGTGCACCAGATGCTGTGAGAACCTCATTTGCATGATTGAAACATCACGTCTGATACCTCCCTCCCTCTCCCTCCCCCTCCCTCGCCCTCTCTCCTCCCCGTCTCCTTCCTCCGTCTTCCTCCTCCTTGTTGTGAATGAGCTGGTGTGTGCCTGTCTTACCCCATAGATCTGTGTTTCCAGACAATCATAAAAACTGAAGTGTGACATACCAGACATTGACCTGGTGCTGGTAAGTGGAGTGTATGTGTGTTTATGTTAGGACTCCCTCTCACCGTCTCCTTCTCCTCCCTTCCCTTTTGCCCCTCTGCTCACTCTTCTCTTCCCTCCCTCCTCCTCTTTCCTCCCTCCACCTCTTCCCTCCCTCCTCCTCTTCCCTCCCTCTTCCTCTTCCCTCCCTCCTCCTCTTCCCTCCCTCCTCCTCTTCCCTCCCTCCACCTCTTCCCTCCTTCCTCCTCTTCCCTCTCTCCCTCCTCTCTCCTCCCTCCCTCCTTCTCTTCCTTTCACTTTATCTCCTCTCACTATTCACCTCATGGTAGTGTAGAGTACAGTCCTTCCATGTGAAATCATGATCTCTGACATCTCTCCCTGTGAACCTAATGGTGTTCCTGTTGAGTGCACTGTCAGTAGTGCAATCATATCAAGCTAAAATAGTACTAAGGGCCAGCCTGAGGAAGTACGTACATACACTCCACTACTCACCCTAGCAGCTTGAATCAGAATATGGTGCTCTTTCATTGGAGGGGAAGAGGAGGGAGTCCTCTGGTTAGTATGGTGTATTTCCATTACCACATCTCTTTGTCTCTCTCTCTCCTGGCTCTACCACTCCAGCCAAATTGCACTGTTTGGAGGACCCAGCAGATCAAGCTCAGCACTAGGCCACTGTTTGGAGGACCCAGCAGATCAAGCTCAGGACTAGGCCACTGTTTGGAGGACCCAGCAGATCAAGCTCAGCACTAGGCCACTGTTTGGAGGACCCAGCAGATCAAGCTCAGGACTAGGCCACTGTTTGGAGGACCCAGCAGATCAAGCTCAGGACTAGGCCAGCAAGTGGCCCACAATGGAGTATAGCCTCAACATTAGATTGTCTATCTCTCTTGTTTGCATATTTCATTGTGTGCTTACATACTGCATCTTTCGTCTCTGAAACGAGCCACTTTGCAATGATTACATACCAAACATCTGCATGCCCCACCTTCTACTGTGGACCCGTTGCAGTCAGGACCCCAGACCCTTCTGACTGGGTGAGGACTGGGGACCACTATACCTGGTGCACGTGATCAGCAGCCTATTTACTCTGCATGCAGACTGATATTAAGTACCTCTGCTCCGTGCTGTTATGATCCTGCCCTGCCCCCAGCATCCTATTCACTCTGCATGCAGACTGTAAGTACATTAACTGAAAACAGTGCCTCTGCTCGGCTATTGACGTACAGTCCTCAAGCACTATAGTACTTGCGTGCCCCGCCCCCAAGTACCACAGCACTTGCGTGCTCCGCCCCCCACTCGTGTCAAGTGATCTAAAGAGGTAATTACCCAGCCACTCCCCCGCATAGTTGCGGAAGTTGAGAATAGAGGCTCTACAGTATCTATTACTGTAGTTAACAAGAACTATATCGTCTATCTGCGTTGGAGAAGTTTGGAGAAAACAATTTGGGCGTGGCACAGATTGGCACAGATTGTAACCCCCCAAGGGTAAGTTGTAATATCAGCAAACAGTAACCACTCCCATGTAGACAGCTCTCCAGCTCAGTACAAGTTGCGAGCATGTAAAATGAGCAGTTGCTGCCTCGCGGGGAGGAGCAGTATAATATCTACACAGTCACCATCAGCAGGCTGGCACCATAGACAACAGAACAAAAATACCATTCTCTTATCAATACAGGCACCTATGAGGACAATGCATAGTTCATAGTGTTCCTCCTTGAGATGTAGTCTCACAAGCCAGACCGTTTTTGTTCCTCGGTGCTGATCACTTCCAGTATCAGCAAGCAGTTGGCGCTGAGAGACAGAGAGGGTGTGGCTTGTGAGACTACTGGGGTTGGTTGATTTTCATACTGGGGTCAGTGTGTGGCCCAACACCACCATGTCACACCACAGCAATACCTAATAATCATAACTGTAGTCCTCATTAGGAAATCTACAGCTAGATTCCTGCCGTACCCAAGGAATGAGGGTAACATGAAAACATACAAATTGTTGAGTATGTGTAAACCATTTTAGTTTCTGTGGTATACATCCATCCCTTTTGAATATTGTCTGGGGAGGTATAGGTAAGTGCATGGTACATTAATTGCAGTTGTGCTGGAATTTTACAATTGGATTTACAGGGGTATAGCCATGAGTTAAAAGTGTGTGTGTGTGGGCAGCGGGGGCTTAATTTTGAGAGGGCACTCAGTGCACAAAGCTCGCAGAAAACGAAATTTTTTAATTAAATTTACAGCTCAAATTATAGTGATTTGAGCATGTCACTGTTATCTTAGTGACTGCAAACCAACCCGCGGGTGGCGGAGAGCTCAGTAAAGTATGTGTCAATGAAGTGCATCAATGTATAAACACATTAAATTTTGATTTTGTGTAAATGAATATATTCATTCATAAGTCCCATAAGCCCCAAAATCTGGGGTGGGGGTGGGGAGCTGAAGCCCCCAAAGCCCCCCCCCCCCCCCCCCCCGTTGTCTACCTGATTTAGCTACTGGACTGTGCAGACTAGTTTCAGGTGTATGCAAGAAAGGAGATGATAGGTTGGGTGTGTGCCATAAGAATAGAACCATGAATACACATTCCAGTTACCATGGTTACAAACAATGAACAAGACATGATTCTGTTTACAACTGCACATGTCCTGCATATCACTATTGAATACCATCAGAAGAGATTGGAAGATAAGGATGTTAATGTGTACATGGTACATTAACTGCTTTTAATAAACAAATTTGTGCTGGAATTTTCTTTACAAATTCCATGACTGCATCTACTTACAATAGCATCTACAAGAATGTTAGCCAATCATTGCAAGGGCAGTTGGTACACCCTCTCAAAAAACTTTACCTCCCAATTGTAACCTCAGCAGTAGCAAGGTTGTCAGTCAGTATACAGTCCAGTCGACTGTGACTAGCTCTTGGAGCATCCACTGACACTGTACACAGTACGACACTAGCTAGCTAGCTCCAACTAGGTAATAAAACAAACCTGAAATTAATGAGTTCTTAATTGTAACCTCAGCAGTAGCAAGGTTGTCAGTAAGTATACAGTCCAGTCGACTGTGGCTGACTCTTGGAGCATCCACTGACACTGTACACAGTACGACACTAGCTAGCTAGCTCCAACTAGGTAATAAAACAAACCTGAAATTAATGAGTTCTTAATTGTAACCTCAGCAGTAGCAAGGTTGTCAGTCAGTATACAGTCCAGTCGACTGTGGCTGACTCTTGGAGCATCCACTGACACTGTACACAGTACGACACTAGCTAGCTAGCTCCAACTAGGTAATAAAACAAACCTGAAATTAATGAGTTCTTAATTGTAACCTCAGCAGTAGCAAGGTTGTCAGTCAGTATACAGTCCAGTCGACTGTGGCTGACTCTTGGAGCATCCACTGACACTGTACACAGTACGACACTAGCTAGCTAGCTCCAACTAGGTAATAAAACAAACCTGAAATTAATGAGTTCTTAATTGTAACCTCAGCAGTAGCAAGGTTGTCAGTAAGTATACAGTCCAGTCGACTGTGGCTGACTCTTGGAGCATCCACTGACACTGTACACAGTACGACACTAGCTAGCTAGCTCCAACTAGGTAATAAAACAAACCTGAAATTAATGAGTTCTTAATTGTAACCTCAGCAGTAGCAAGGTTGTCAGTAAGTATACAGTCCAGTCGACTGTGACTAGCTCTTGGAGCATCCACTGACACTGTACACAGTACGACACTAGCTAGCTAGCTCCAGCTAGGTAATAAAACAAACCTGAAATTAATAAGTTCTTAATTGTAACCTCAGCAGTAGCAAGGTTGTCAGTCAGTATACAGTCCAGTCGACTGTGACTGACTCTTGGAGCATCCACTGACACTGTACACAGTACGACACTAGCTAGCTAGCTCCAACAAGGTAATAAAACAAACCTGAAATTAATGAGTTCTTAATTGTAACCTCAGCAGTAGCAAGGTTGTCAGTAACTATACAGTCCAGTCGACTGTGGCTGGCTCTTGGAGCATCCACTGACACTGTACACAGTACGACACTAGCCAGCTAGCTCCAACTAGGTAATAAAACAAACCTGAAATTAATGAGTTCTTAATTGTAACCTCAGCAGTAGCAAGGTTGTCAGTAACTATACAGTCCAGTCGACTGTGGCTGGCTCTTGGAGCATCCACTGACACTGTACACAGTACGACACTAGCCAGCTAGCTCCAACTAGGTAATAAAACAAACCTGAAATTAATGAGTTCTTAATTGTAGCAGTAGCAAGGTTGTCAGTAAGTATACAGTAGCAAGGTTGTCAGTATGGCATACACAAATGTGTCTGTGCGTGTGTTTTCAACTGAAATGAAAGATGCTACACACACAAACATGGTACATGCAAATACATACACACTCATGTATGAAATTTCCTGAAAAAGTGTTTAATTAGAACGGTACCAGGAAGTATTTCCACCTTTGACCTTTGTGTGGCATGTATTTTGGCTTGTAGATGGACTAATACTAATGTAGGTCACTTGTCTCCCTGATTTGGTAGTCAAGGAGTGTATCAGGTCACAAGTTGTCAGTCGCTTAATCTCACCAGATCTGGAGGATGTAGAGAGAACTGTCGTGCACTCTCAGCCTTACCTTGCATCAGTGTGAACACTTGAGCTTTAGCCAACTCACCAGTTGAAACCACTGATGGTGGAGAATGTCCCATTTTCCTCAGGCTCACTTTTGTATACGTTCCCACCACAAACTAAAGCTGGAGAGACAGTGGGTAGACCGGGGACTGAGGCCACCACAGAAGTGTTATTACACTGAATGTGTCCTCTGACCCACAATGTGTTGATAATGAGTGTTCACCTGTCTATTGTTCAGACATGTAGAGTAGGTTTAGTTTTCTCTGTGAGAATGGGAGAACAGTCTGTTCTAGCTGGAGAGACAGTGGGTAGACCGGGACGGAGGCCACCACAGAAGTGTTATTACACTGAATGTGTCCTCTGACCCACAATGTGTTGATAATGAGTGTTCACCTGTCTATTGTTCAGACATGTAGAGTAGGTTTAGTTTTCTCTGTGAGAATGGGAGAACAGTCTGTTCTAGAAACACAGTGGTATATTTCTCACAAAGTGGTAGCTAGTGGTCTCCACGAATTGAGAGCTTGTGTCTTGTACATTTACCTCTCTTGTGCAGGGTGAGCCATGGCATCCCCACCTGGGCTGTCTCCATCACAATATGAGCCTGTTGGATGCTGGAGTCATTGCAGTGCAATTGTCGATGGAAAGCAGTACACTTATGGAGGCTACTGTGGAGCAGGTGGGTCCCCAACTCTCACGGCAGTTGACATATTTGATCTTAAAACAGAATTGTGGCAGCAGACACCAACGTCGGGTGAGCCCCCTCAAGGATATTTGGGGGGATCATGTGCTGTGATTGGGGCACACCTCTTCCATTTTGGTGGTAGAGATGAGTCAGGGAGGTACTACAACACCATCCATCAGTTTGATACGATGGTACTAAGATGGAACCCAGTAAACGCCACCAACATTCAGGAAGGTCCAGCAGCCAAGATCAGTGCTGGAATGCTATCATACAGTCACAACCTCCTCGTGACATCTGGTGGCTATGGATATGCTCAAGATAAACATCTCCCAGGTAGAGAATATGTTCCTGATCCAGATCGTCAAGGCTATGAGTGGACAAACGAAGTGCACTGCTTCCATGTTGATTCAAGTGAGTTATGATAATTAATGTTTGCACAAGTACATAGCAGTTCAGTACCATACATGTACCCTAAACTTGTAATCTAAAGTGAGATTTCTCCCTTAGTTTCAGTTTTAGTGTTAGTGGGGTCCTATACATAGGACGTTGGATATAGTAAGTTTGCGTCATATCGGTACTTTGTGAAATGCTTTTCCCTTCCATTCAGTGTACGTTACAGCTAACACAGATATCAATGCATATTTTAGCATGCCTTAGACTCTAAATTCATAATCTAAAGTCAGATTTCTCCCTTACTTTCAGTTTTAGCGTGAGTGGGGTCATATACGTAGGACGTTGGATATAGGAAGTTTGTGTTATATCAGTATTTTGTGAAATGCTTTTCCCTTCCCATTCAGCGTACGTTACAGCTACCAAAGACATGAATGCATATTTTAGTATGCCTTAGACTCTAAAGTTGTAATCCAAAGTCACATTTCACCCTTAGCTTCAGTTTTAATATTGGTGGGGTCATATACGTAGGACGTTGGATATAGGAAGTTTACGTCATATTGGTACTTTGTGAAATGCTTTTCCCTTCCATTCAGCGTATGTTACAGCTAACACAGATATGATTGCATATTTTAGCATGCCTTAGACTCTAAATTCATAATCTAAAGTCAGATTTCTCCCTTAGTTTCAGTTTTAGCGTGAGTGGGGTCATATACGTAGGACGTTGGATATAGGAAGTTTACGTCCCTTCCATTCAGCGTATGTTACAGCTAACACAGATATGATTGCATATTTTAGCATGCCTTAGACTCTAAACTTGTAATCTAAAGTGAGATTTCTCCCTTAGTTTCAGTTTTAGCGTGAGTGGGGTCATATACGTAGGACGTTGGATATAGGAAGTTTGTGTTATATCGGTATTTTGTGAAATGCTTTTCCCTTCCCATTCAGCGTACGTTACAGCTACCAAAGACATGAATGCATATTTTAGTATGCCTTAGACTCTAAAGTTGTAATCCAAAGTCACATTTCACCCTTAGCTTCAGTTTTAATATTGGTGGGGTCATATACGTATGACGTTGGATATAGGAAGTTTGCGTCATATCGGTACTTTGAGAAATCCTTTTCCCTTCTATTCAGCGTATGTTACAGCTACTACAGATATGAATGCACATTTTAGCACGCCATACACTCTAAATTTCTAATCTAAAGTCAGATTTCTCCCTTACTTTCAGTTTTAGCGTGAATGGGGTCATATACGTAGGACGTTGGATATAGGAAGTTTGCATCATATCGCGGAACTTTGTGAAATGCTTTTCCCTTCCATTCATCGTACGTTACAGCTACCACAGATATGAATGCATATTTTAGCATGCCTTAGACTCTAAATTTATAATCAAAAGTCAGATTTCTCCCTTAGTTTCAGTTTTAATATTAGAGTCTATGAGTTCATGATATCGGTAGTTTGTGAAAAGCTTTTCACTCCCCATTCAACCAATTTTATAGCCAACAAAAATATGAAAGCATAATTTAGCTCGCCTAATACTCTAAAATCATAATCTAAATTCTTATTTCTGCCTTACTTTCAGTTTTCGTGTTAATGGGGTCATATACGTAAGACGTTGGTTATATGAGTTCATGATATCGGTAGTTTGTGAAAAGCTTTTCACTTCCCATTCAACCAATTTTGTAGCCAACAAAGATATGAATGCATAATTTAGCTCGCCTAATACTCTAAAATCATAATCTAAATTCTTATTTCTGCCTTACTTTCAGTTTTTGTGTTAATGGGGTCATATACGTAAGACGCTTGTTATATGAGTTCATGATATCGGTAGTTTGTGAAAAGCTTTTCACTCCCCATTCAACCAATTTTTTAGCCAACAAAGATATGAATGCATAATTCAGCTCACCTAAAACTCTAAAATCATAATCTAAATTCTTATTTCTGCCTTACTTTCATTTTTCGTGTTAATGGGGTCATATACGTAAGACGTTGGTTATATGAGTTCATGGTATCGGTAGTTTGTGAAAAGCTTTTCATTCACCATTCAACCAATTTTATAGCCAAGAAAGGTATGAATGCATAATTTAGCTTGCCTAATACTCTAAACTCATAATCTAAATTCTTATTTCTGCCTTCCTTTCAGTTTTCATGTTAATGGGGTCATATACGTAAGACGTTGGTTATATGAGTACATGATATCGGTAGTTTGTGAAAAGCTTTTCACTCCCCATTCAAACAATTTTATAGCCAACAAAGATATGAATGCATAATTCAGCTCGCCTATTACTCTTAAATCATAATCTAAATTCTTGTTTCTGCCTTACTTTCAGTTTTCGTGTTAATGGGGGCATATACGTAAGACGTTGGTTATATGAGTACATGCATGATATCGGTAGTTTGTGAAATGCTTTTCCCTCCCCTTTCAACCAATTTTATAGCCAACAAAGATATGAATGCATAGGGGATGGATAAACTTCGAGTTCGAGTTCGAGTTCGAGTTCGAGTTCGAGTTCGAGTTCCAGTTCGAGTTGACTCGAGTTCGAGTTGCTTCCACGATTTCCGGTGCGCACTGTAAGGAATAATATTGCAAGCCAGATCCGGATCGTTTTATGTCGAAGTTGTTTGGTCGGGTTTGACTTTCGAGGCTAGACAGAGAAGGGTTGCAGGTGTGCGCAGAGCCCGCTTCTGACTGAGATCCGGCAAGGACAAGTGCTAAGGGGTGTGGCTCGATGCAATTTACATGTACGCAATGAAAACCATTCTCTCAACAATCTTTACTGTCACCTACTACCCCTAAGATTTTCTACAGCCAAGCACAGCATCAGCCATTACTGTGAGCAGTGTATTGCTCAAAATTATAAACCTGAGACTAGCTATTACTCCAGTCACGTCCACTACTCGGACTGAACTCAGTAATTTCTACAACCCTCTGCAGTGAGGCTCATGCAATGGTAGCCAGGTGCATTGTCAGCCAGGCACAATCTCGTTTAGCGCTCTTCTATATACTGTGTACTCCTGTTCTGCCCCTCATGCAGCATTCTTGGACCCAAGCATAATGGCAAACCATACATGCATAGCTCTCAACCGTATCTATGGACCTCGGTATTTCAAAGACAATTTCACTTGAAAGGTTTTGAATTTACGATGACTTTGTTCTTTGTGGACAACAAAGTTACTTTCCTTCTATATATATTACTTAGAACTATACCAGAGCATTAACAACAGCAGTCATAATTCTTAGCATGCAATCTCTATTTACTGCTTTCTAGCTACTATCCCCTCAGCATTTTTTGAGTCAATGTCGCATTAATTCATTGGTTGCCTTCAGCTCTTTCTACTACACCTCAGTATTCCTTGCTACTCTCAGCATTTCTCTGGAGTAGCAGGAACTGCCAAGGGGCAGTTGAGACTGCTGAGAAATAATTATGGCAGAAGTGAACAGTAAGAGTAACTGAAAGGTTATAGTTGGTTGGAGGTGGCAGAGGACAATTCACTTCTGCCCTCAGTCATAATTATCTTTCAGCAGTCTCTATTGGAACTCAACAATTCCTGCTAGCTACTTCTGAGATTCTCTAAAGCCAAGTGCAATAATCTCTACTGCCACTCATTCCTCTGCACTATCTACTGCTTATTGGCTTTTTTTTTTAGCAAAGTATACATGATGATAGCAATGCCCTCAGGAATCTTTGTTTTGCCTCAGCGATCCTCTCTATACACACACACCCTCACAGTCTGTACATACTCTGTACATACTGCCTCCCTTTTACCTTTCCCACCTTAGCGTTCTCTGCATTCAGCACAATGGCAGTCATACATCTCAACATTCTCTAGTGGCCCTTAACATTCTCTAATTCCCTTCAGCTTACTATATGTAGCTAAACACAAGGGCAGCCAATCCTTTCAGCAGTTTCTACTTTAACTTAAGATTTTCAACACGCTGTACTGCCCTTCGACATTTTCTAAAACCATAGGAAGTTGTGTGTCGAGTGGGGGAGCACCAACACCACTGGCACATCGATGTTCAAAATTTCACACATAAAGTGTGAAGTGAAAACATAAAAGATGGGGATGGGGCATTTATGGCTTAAATGGATGGGGCATTTTATGGCTTAAATGGGTGGGGCATTTATGGCTTAAATGGGTGGGGCATTTATGACTTAAATGGGTGGGGCATTTATGGCTCAAATGGATGGGGCAGTTAGTTACTGTTTTTGGGAGATCTGGTCTTCAGGGGAGTACCCTTTCCGGTCCTCACATGACCACGGGTTTCGGTCCCTTTGAACTCCCGACCTGTGGCCTACTACAGAAAGGGCGGGACCACTCCCCGCCTAAGGTTTGCTGAGCCGAGTTTCCAGCCTTCGGCATTCAAGTGTTGGAAGGTCAACAAGTTCCAGGAGATCTTGGCCCCACCTCCCAATAAGGTCACACATAACTCATTTTCAATTGTTTTAGTAACATTTGCATCTACATACTCATTATAATGTCCCACAGTTTACAACCCTCCTCTTTGAATTCACAGTGACATTATTTTGGAGCTAAAAAAAAAAAAAGCTCTGTGCCAAGTGTAGAAGTCTATCCCCTGATCAATACAAGGCTTATACACCCAAATGGTGACACTCACTGACCTGTCAATACCATCCACGGAAAACAATCCTATAGATGTGGTTAAATGCAATGCCACTGACCGGTAGATTCCCTCGCAAAAGCCATAGACTGGCTTTGTAAAGCTAATGCACCTATCAATGGTATGCCCCACCTGGCATACCTGGGGCGGATGTTGGAGAAAGGAGGGGAATTTGCTGTCGGAGTGTTCCCTCAAGGGGTTGGTACTTAGTCGAGATTGTCCAAATCCACTCAAATGGCATTATCTTTCATTGTGTTAAGTGTCTTTGAAATTTCATGGATACCCATATCTCCCTGTCACACACTGTGCACGACAGGGAGAGTATGGGGTATTTGTAAGGAATATGTAGGGGGATTGTACGCTCCTATCCCCCATCAAGCCCCAGGTATTGGAGGTAGGGCATACCACTGATAGGCTTGCGCCACAAATACCACACCCCCTGGAACCTTCTGCTCTCCTCAGTACACTGTCTGCCTTTCCAATTGCCTCACTCTCCCAACCAATTTACTCCAGCTCATCAAGTTCATGAAGGCAACCACCAATTTTCCAATGAACACAAAATTCCTCCCTCCATAATAAAGCCGCCAGAGAGGGAAGCCTATTGGAAAGCCATCTACGATTCCAGCAGGTAAGCCTCACTGAGATTCTGCCCTTAGGTTGTGTAGCTATCTTCTCACCTGCTCAGACACCACTGCACTATACGCACCGTCTACTCAGTCTTGCAAGCCTGGCATACCCTCACTACGAAGGGTGTGCCTTGCGAGACTATGGTTTGTTCCCTAGCACAGACATCGCTACCATGGTCTGCTCCTACCTCCTTGGGCTCACAAAAAACTAACTCCCGCCTTACTGGTGCAACACAGGCGCACGTAGCTTTAGCGCATGTACGCAGCGCAAGTGATCGCCATCTCGGAACTCGAACTCGAGTCAACTCGAACTCGAACTCGAGTCAACTCGAACTCGAACTCGAACTCGACAATTATTCTATACCGAATGCATAATTTAGCTAGCCTAATACTCTAAAATCATAAACTAAATTCTTGTTTCTGCCTTACTTTCAGTTTTCGTGTTAATGGGGCCATATACGTAAGACGTTGGTTATATGAGTTCATGATATCGGTAGTTTGTGGAAAACTTTTCACTTTCCATTCAACCAATTTTATAGCCAACAAAGATATGAATGCATAATTTAGCTCGCCTAAAACTCTAAAATCATAATCTAAATTCTTATTTCTGCCTTACTTTCAGTTTTCGTGTTAAGGGGTAATATACGTACAACGCTGGTTATATGAGTTCATGATATCGATAGTTTGTGAAAAGCTTTTCACTTTCCATTCAACCAATTTTATAGCAATCAAAGATATGAATGCATAATTTAGCTCGCCTAAAACTCTAAAATCATAATCTAAATTCTTCTTTCTGCCTTACTTTCAGTTTTCGTGTTAATGGGGTAATATACGTACAACGCTGGTTATAGAGTACATGATATCGGTAGTTTGTGAAAAGCTTTTCACTCCCCATACAACCAATTTTATAGCAATCAAAGATATGAATGCATAATTTACCTCGCCTAATACTCTAAAAACATAAACTAAATTCGTGTTTCTGCCTTACTTTCAGTTTTCGTGTTAATGGGGTAATATACGTACAACGCTGGTTATAGAGTACATGATATCGGTAGTTTGTGAAAAGCTTTTCATCCCCCATTCAACCAATTTAATAGCAATCAAAGATATGAATGCATAATTTAGCTCGTCTAATAGTCTAAAATCATAATCTAAATTCTTATTTCTGGCTTACTTTCAGTTTTCGTGTTAATGGGGTCATATGCGTAAGACGATTATATGAGTTCATGATATCGGTAGTTTGTGAAAAACTTTTCACTTTCCATTCAACCAATTTTATAGCCAACAAAGATATGAATGCATAATTTAGCTCGCCTAAAACTCTAAAATCATAATCTAAATTCTTATTTCTGCCTTACTTTCAGTTTTCGTGTTAAGGGGTAATATACGTACAACGCTGGTTATATGAGTTCATGATATCGATAGTTTGTGAAAAGCTTTTCACTTTCCATTCAACCAATTTTATAGCAATCAAAGATATGAATGCATAATTTAGCTCGCCTAAAACTCTAAAATCATAATCTAAATTCTTCTTTCTGCCTTACTTTCAGTTTTCGTGTTAATGGGGTAATATACGTACAACGCTGGTTATAGAGTACATGATATCGGTAGTTTGTGAAAAGCTTTTCACTCCCCATACAACCAATTTTATAGCAATCAAAGATATGAATGCATAATTTACCTCGCCTAATACTCTAAAAAC
This sequence comes from Agelas oroides, assembly GCA_949130485.1. Taxonomy (NCBI): domain Eukaryota; kingdom Metazoa; phylum Porifera; class Demospongiae; order Agelasida; family Agelasidae; genus Agelas; species Agelas oroides. Next base: position 7,416,746 of record OX422195.1, read on the forward strand.
ATAAACTAAATTCGTGTTTCTGCCTTACTTTCAGTTTTCGTGTTAATGGGGTAATATACGTACAACGCTGGTTATAGAGTACATGATATCGGTAGTTTGTGAAAAGCTTTTCATCCCCCATTCAACCAATTTAATAGCAATCAAAGATATGAATGCATAATTTAGCTCGCCTAAAACTCTAAAATCATAATCTAAATTCTTCTTTCTGCCTTACTTTCAGTTTTCGTGTTAATGGGGTAATATACGTACAACGCTGGTTATAGAGTACATGATATCGGTAGTTTGTGAAAAGCTTTTCACTCCCCATACAACCAATTTTATAGCAATCAAAGATATGAATGCATAATTTACCTCGCCTAATACTCTAAAAACATAAACTAAATTCGTGTTTCTGCCTTACTTTCAGTTTTCGTGTTAATGGGGTAATATACGTACAACGCTGGTTATAGAGTACATGATATCGGTAGTTTGTGAAAAGCTTTTCATCCCCCATTCAACCAATTTAATAGCAATCAAAGATATGAATGCATAATTTAGCTCGTCTAATAGTCTAAAATCATAATCTAAATTCTTATTTCTGGCTTACTTTCAGTTTTCGTGTTAATGGGGTCATATGCGTAAGACGATTATATGAGTTCATGATATCGGTAGTTTGTGAAAAGCTTTTCACTCACCATTCAACCAATTTTATAGTCAACAAAGATATGAATCCATAATTTAGCTCGCCTATTACCCTAAAAAGATAATCTAAATTCTTGTTTCTGCCTTACTTTCAGTTTTCGTGTTAATGGGGTCATATACGTAAGACGCTGGTTATATGAGTATATGATATCGGTAGTTTGTGAAAAGCTTTTCACTCCCCATTCAACCAATTTTATAGTCAACAAAGATATGAATGCATAATTTAGCTCACCTAATACTCTAAAATCATAATCTAAATTCTTATTTCTGCCTTGCTTTCAGTTTTCGTGTTAATGGGGTCATATACGTAAGACGTTGGTTATTTGAATTCATGATATCGGTAGTTTGTGAAAAGCTTTTCACTCCACATTCAACCAATTTTATAGTCAACAAAGATATGAATGCATAATGTAGCTCGCCTAATACTCTAAAATCATAATCTAAATTCTTATTTCTGCCTTCCTTTCAGATTTCGTGTTAATGGGGTCATATACACAAGACGTTGGTTATAGGAGTTCATGATATCGGTAGTTTGTGATAAGCTTTTCACTCCCCATTCAACCAATTTTATAGCCAACAAAGTTATGAATGCATAATTTAGCTCACCTAATACTCTAAAATCATAATCTAAATTCTTATTTGTGCCTTACTTTCAGTTTTCGTGTTAATGGGGTCATATACGTAAGACGTTGGTTATATGAGTTCATGATATCGGTAGTTTGTTAAAAGCTTTTCACTCCACATTCAACCAATTTTATAGCCAGCAAAATATGAATCCATAATTTAGCTCGCCTAAAACTCTAAAAGCATAATCTAAATTCTTGTTTCTGCCTTACTTTCAGTTTTCGTGTTAATGGGGTCATATACATAAGACGTTGGTTATATGAGTTCATGATATCGGTAGTTTGTGAAAAGGTTTTCACTCCCCATTCCACCAATTTTATAACCGACAAAGATATGAATGCATAATTTAGCTCACCTAAAACTCTAAAATCATAATCTAAATTCTTGTTTCTGCCTTACTTTCAGTTTTCGTGTTAATGGGGTCATATTATTATTATTATTATTATATATACAACACAGCAATATTAGGAGTAGTAAAAAAATACATAAATAACATTATTTAGCTACTAGTCACAGGAAATGGTACAGATAATCTGTTCAGAATCAGAGTTGGAGTCAGCAACTGATTGACGTAATGATCTAATCACTGCAGCACAAATGATAATTTCAGCGTAATAATGCTTGATGTGACGACTGCCAAACATGATATTATACCCGTGGAAAGAGAAACAGTAGAGAGAGGAATCACGAAAGACAGTGCGAACAACTAGAGAAGGGCACTGGGCGGCAGCAAAAAGGAGAGATTTAGAACGGTGATAGATGACATTGAAGAGGCTGTGAAGATTAGCAACTAAATGAACAATACGAGAATGACTACGAGGGGAGAGACTCCAAATTCTGCGAAGAATCTTATTAAAGGCAACTTCAATATTTTGTAGAGCAGGGGATGAGAGTGACCATAGACAAGAGCCATAAAGAGAAAGGCAGTAGGACTGAAATAAACGAGTCAAAATATACGGACCAACTCTTGGAAAGGTTGCAAATAGACAATTAGCCTTCCTGACCATGTCACGCAATTTGAAGTTAATATCTTGGACATCACTGAGATTGTGATGAAGAAGATGACCAAGATGTGAGACAGTGTCAAGAAAAGGAAGTTGCTGACCACAAAAATAGAAGCAAGCAGAACAAGAGGAAGAGGGGAAAGAGGAGAAACGTATCAACTGTGTCTTAGACGGATTAAACTTAAGGCCGCGAATGGTAGCAAAATTCTCACAACAGTTCAGCATGATCCTTAGGGCTGATGGAGAAGGTGCTAGAAGAACCAAATCATCTGCATAGCATACAGCACCAGCAAAAAGAGAGTCCCAGTGACACCCAACACCAAGCTTGCATAGGTCACTTAAGAGGTCATCAATGTAGATGGTAAAAAGAACCGGAGAAAGTACACCACCTTGCCTGACACCATTTGAGACAGGAAAACTATCAGAGAAAGAGTTCCCCCATCTTACACACATGCGCTGCTCCTTGTACCATGATAAAAAGAAGCGAATAAGATAAGCGGGGAGCTTCCTGTCAAATAATCTTTCAAAGAGTATCTTGTGATTCACAAGATCAAATGCTTTAGAGGCATCAAGGAAGCAGGCAAAGACAGCAGAATTTTCGTGCAAGTAACGAGATACAATATTCTTGATAGTGCCAGTGCAAAGAGAAGTTGACATTTTCTGCTTAAAGCCAAACTGAAGACCCGGGGTTAGAAAATGATTGGGATAAGAAAGAAGAATGCACCACTCAAGAACTTTGCTCAGAGTTGGAGCAAGGGCAATGGGACGATAGTTGTCAGATGAACTGGGATCTTTATTACCTTTAGGTATGGGTACAATGGTACAGTCCCTAATTGGCTTAGGCATATAACCATGTCTAAGAATGGCAGTGAACAAAGAAGCTAATGATGAGCAGATGGCTGGTAGAGCATGGATAAGGTGGTCTGACATAAGTGTAGAACCGTCAGATTTGCCACGTTTAAGATGGGAAAAGGCATCAACTACGCACTCTTCCGAGATAGAAACAGATTTGAGCAGAAAGAGAGGATAGAAGAGAGGGGTGAAGTGAATCACACCCAGTGGATGGCTGAGAATTCAAGAGTCTTTCAAGCTTGGAGGAAAACAGCTGAGAAATGTGATTAGAACCAGAGACACCGTCAACAGAAGAGGCAGGAGTAGGCTTATTTGACTTATTAACACGGTGAACTTGGTGCCAAAAGCTTTTGGAGTTGGAGGAGGCAAGAGCAGCAGCCATTTTCTCACGCCTAATGAACTCTTCACGGCGCCTCAGGCGTCTCACTTCATACTTATATCGCGATCTGGAGGACTTTTTGATCTGATGAAGAACACCAGAGGAAGGAGATCCAGCCTGCTTCCAAACAGCATGCCAAAAGTTAGCCTTCTCCTTGTACAAACGGGCAGCAGTATTCCAACCTGGAACAGAGGAAGAGTGACGCACTGTGGGCATGGTTGACACTGCACAATGATGAAGGCACAATGATTGTTGTTCACAAAACCAATCGAGAACAGGAGTGTGTACTGTACACTGAGGATCACAACAGTCACAAATAGAATTAGGAAGTGACGGAAGATAATAAGAAACTAAATCACAATAGGACCTAATGAGGTCAGAATCAGCTGCATGCCAGGCAATACGTGTTTTTGTGGATTGAGTAGGAACAGAGGAGGGAGGGGTTACAGAGAGATCAACTTGAAGAGAGCAGGCTAGAGGCGAATGATCAGAAAGATTGGAACCAAAGTCCACACGACGGAAGAGAGAAAGATCATGAGCAAGAGAGATATCACAGATGAAGTGGTCAGGCCAGGAGGAGGCACTGCCATCATCTCTCATGTAGGTGAAACAAATGGAGGAGTGGTATGGGAGATCAGCAGATACCAAATTAAGATCAGTCATAAAGTTACGGAGATGTTGTAAGGTCATGCTAGTGCGACAAAAATCAACGTTAAAATCACCAACAATAAGAATGTGATCAGAAATATATACGTAAGACGTTGCTTATATGAGTTCATGATATCGGTAGTTTGTGAAAAGCTTTTCACTCCCCATTCAACCAATTTTATAGCCAACAAAGATATGAATGCATAATTTAGCTCGCCTAAAGCTCTAAAATCATAATCTAAATTCTTGTTTCTGTCTTACTTTCAGTTTTCGTGTTAATGGGGTCATATACGTAAGACGCTGGTTATACGAGTTCATGATATCGGTAGTTTGTGAAAGGCTTTCACTCCCCATTCAACTAATTTTATAGCCAACAAAGATATGAATGCATAATTTAGCTCGCCTAATACTCTAAAATCATAATCTAAATTCTTGTTTCTGCCTTACTTTCAGTTTTCGTGTTAATGGGGTCATATACGTAAGACGTTGGTTATATCAGTTCATGCATGATATCGGTAGTTTGTGAAAAGCTTTTCACTCCCCATTCAACCAATTTTATAGCCAACAAAGATATGAATGCATAATTTAGCTCACATAAAACTCTAAAATCATAATCTAAATTCAGTTTTCGTGTTAATGGGGTCATATACGTAAGACGTTGGTTATATGAGTTCATGATATCGGTAGTTTGTGAAATCCTTTTAAACTCCCCATTCAACCAATTTTATGGCCAACAAAGATATGAATGCATAATTTAGCTCGCCTAATACTCTAAATTCATAATCTAAATTCTTATTTCTGCCCTACTTTCAGTTTTCTTGTTAATGGGGTCATATACGTAAGACGTTGGTTATATGAGTTCATGATATCGATACTTTGTGAAAAGCTTTTCACTCCCTATTCAACCAATTTTATAGCCAACAAAGATATGAATGCATAATTTAGCTCGCCTAAATCTCTAAAATCATAATCTAAATTCTTATTTCTTCCTTACTTTCAGTTTTCGTATTAATGGAGTCATATACGTAAGACGTTGGTTAATACATGATATCGGTAGTTTGTCAAAAGCTTTTCGCTCCCCATTCAACCAATTTTATAGCCAACAAAGATATGAATGCATAATTCAGCTCACCTAAAACTCTACATTCATAATCTAAATTCTTATTTCTGCCTTACTTTCAGTTTTCGTATTAATGGAGTCATATACGTAAGACGTTGGTTAATACATGATATCGGTACTTTGTGAAAAGCTTTTCACTCCCCATTCAACCAAATTTATAGCCGACAAAGATATGAATGCATAATTTAGCTCACCTAATAGTCTAAAATCTTAATCTAAATTCTTATTTCTGCCTTACTTTCAGGTTTAGTGTTAATGGGGTATTATACGTAAGACGTTGGTAATATGAGTACATGATATCGGTAGTTTGTGAAAAGCTTTTCACTCCCCATTCAACCAATTTTATAGCCAACAAAGATATGAATGCATAATTTAGCTCACCTAATACTCTAAAATCATAATCTAAATTCTTATTTCTGCCTTACTTTCAGTTTTTGGGTTAATGGGGTCATATACGTAAGACGTTGGTTATGTGAGTACATGATATCGGTACTTTGTGAAAAGCTTTTCACTCCACATTCAACCAATTTTATAGCCAACAAAGATATGAATGTATAATTTAGCTCACCTAATACTCTAAAATCATAATCTAAATTCTTATTTCAGCCTTACTTTCTGTTTTCTTGTTAATGGGGTCATATACGTAAGACGTTGGTTATATGAGTTCATGATATCGATACTTTGTGAAAAGCTTTTCACTCCCTATTCAACCAATTTTATAGCCAACAAAGATATGAATGCATAATTTAGCTCGCCTAAATCTCTAAAATCATAATCTAAATTCTTATTTCTGCCTTACTTTCAGTTTTCGTATTAATGGGTTCATATACGTAAGACGTTGGTTATATGAGTTCATGATATCGGTAGTTTGTTAAAAGCTTTTCACTCCCCATTCAACCAATTTTATAGCCAATAAAGATATGAATGCATAATTTAGCTCGCTTAAAATTCTGAAATCATAATCTAAATTCTTATTTCTGCCTTACTTTCAGTTTTCGTGTTAATGGGGTCATATACGTAAGATGTTGGTTATATGAGTTCATGATATCGGTAGTTTGTGAAAAGCTTTTCACTCCCCATTCAACCAATTTCATAGCCAACAAAGATATGAATGCATAATTTAGCTCGCTTAATACTCTAAAATCATAATCTAAATTCTTGTTTCTGCATTACTTTCAGTTTTCGTGTTAATGGGGTCATATACGTAAGACGTTTGTTATATGAGTTCATGATATCGGTAGTTTGTGAAAACCTTTTCACTCCCCATTCAACCAATTTCATAGCCAACAAAGATATGAATGCATAATTTAGCTCGCTTAATACTCTAAAATCATAATCAAAATTCTTGTTTCTGCCTTACTTTCAGTTTTCGTGCTAATGGGGTCATATACGTGAGACGTTGGTTATATGAGTTCATGATATCGGTAGTTTGAGAAAAGCTTTTCGCTCCCCATTCAACCAATTTTATAGCCAACAAAGATATGAATGCATAATTTAGCTCACCTAATACTCTAAAATCATAATCTAAATTCTTATTTCTGCCTTACTTTAAGTTTTCGTGTTAATGTGGTCATAGACGTAAGACGCTGGTTATATGAGTTCATGATATCGGTAGTTTGAGAAAAGCTTTTCACTCCCCATTCAACCAATTTCATAGCCAACAAAGATATGAATGCATAATTTAGCTCACCTAATACTCTAAAATCATAATCTAAATTCTTATTTCAGCCTTACTTTCAGTTTTCGTGTTAATGAGGTCATATACGTAAGACGTTGGTTATTTGAGTTCATGATATCGGTAGTTTGAGAAAAGCTTTTCATTCCCCATTCAACCAATTTCATAGCCAACAAAGATATGAATGCATAATTTAGCTCGCCTAATACTCTAAAATCATAATCTAAATTCTTATTTCTGCCTTACTTTCAGTTTTCGTGTTAATGGGGTCATATACGTAAGACGTTGGTTCTTTGAGTTCATGATATCGGTAGTTTGTGAAAAGCTTTTCATTCCCCATTCAACCAATTTCATAGCCAACAAAGATATGAATGCATAATTTAGCTCGCCTAATACTCTAAAATCATAATCTAAATTCTTATTTCTGCCTTACTTTCAGTTTTCGTGTTAATGGGGTCATATACGTAAGACGTTGGTGATGTGAGTACATGATATCGGTAGTTTGTGAAAAGCTTTTCACTCCCCATTCAACCAATTTTATAACCAACAAAGATATGAATGCATAATTTAGCTCGCCTAATACTCTAAAATCATAATCTAAATTGTTGTTTCTGCCTTACTTTCAGTTTTCGTGTTAATGGGGTCATATACGTAAGACGTTGGTTATATGAGTTCATGATATCTGTAATTTGTGAAAAGCTTTTCACTCCACATTCAAACAATTTTATAGTCAACAAAGAAATGAATGCATTATTTAGCTCGCCTAATACTCTAGAATCATAATCTGAATTCTTATTTCTGCCTTACTTTCAGTTTTCGTGAATGTTTCGTATACGTAAGACGTTTATATGAGTACATGATATCGGTACTTTGTGAAAAGCTTTTCACTCCCCATTCAACCAATTTTATAGCCAACAAAGATATGAATGCATAATTTAGCTCACATAAAACTCTAAAATCATAATCTAAATTCAGTTTTCATGTTAATGGGGTCATATACGTAAGACGTTGGTTATATGAGTTCATGATATCGGTAATTTGTGAAATCCTTTTCACTCCCCATTCAACCAATTTTATGGCCAACAAAGATATGAATGCATAATTTAGCTCGCCTAAAACTCTAAATTCATAATCTAAATTCTTATTTCTGCCTTACTTTCAGTTTTCGTGTTAATGGGGTCATATACGTAAGACGTTGGTTATATGAGTTCATGTATCGGTAGCTTGTGAAATCCTTTTCACTCCCCATTCAACCAATTTTATGGTCAACAGAGATATGAATGCATAATTTAGCTCGCCTAAAACTCTAAATTCATAATCTAAATTCTTATTTCTGCCCTACTTTCAGTTTTCTTGTTAATGGGGTCATATACGTAAGACGTTGGTTATATGAGTTCATGATATCGATACTTTGTGAAAAGCTTTTCACTCCCTATTCAACCAATTTTATAGCCAACAAAGATATGAATGCATAATTTAGCTCGCCTAAATCTCTAAAATCATAATCTAAATTCTTATTTCTGCCTTACTTTCAGTTTTCGTATTAATGGGTTCATATACGTAAGACGTTGGTTATATGAGTTCATGATATCGGTAGTTTGTTAAAAGCTTTTCACTCCCCATTCAACCAATTTTATAGCCAATAAAGATATGAATGCATAATTTAGCTCGCTTAAAATTCTGAAATCATAATCTAAATTCTTATTTCTGCCTTACTTTCAGTTTTCGTGTTAATGGGGTCATATACGTAAGATGTTGGTTATATGAGTTCATGATATCGGTAGTTTGTGAAAAGCTTTTCACTCCCCATTCAACCAATTTCATAGCCAACAAAGATATGAATGCATAATTTAGCTCGCTTAATACTCTAAAATCATAATCTAAATTCTTGTTTCTGCCTTACTTTCAGTTTTCGTGTTAATGGGGTCATATACGTAAGACGTTTGTTATATGAGTTCATGATATCTGTAGTTTGTGAAAAGCTTTTCACTCCCCATTCAACCAATTTTATAGCCAACAAAGATATGAATGCATAATTTAGCTCGCTTAATACCCTAAAATCATAATCTAAATGCTTATTTCTGCCTTACTTTCAGTTTTCGTGTTAATGGGGTCATATACGTAAGACATTGGTTATTTGAGTTCATGGTATCGGTAGTTTGTGAAAAGCTTTTCTCTACCCATTCAACCAATTTTATAGTCAACAAAGATATGAATGCATAATTTAGCTCGCCTAATACTCTAAAATCATAATCTAAATTCTTGTTTCTGCCTTACTTTCAGTTTTCGTGTTAATGGGGTCATATACGTAAGACGTTGGTTATATGAGTTCATGATATCGGTAGTTTGTGAAAACCTTTTCACTCCCCATTCAACCAATTTCATAGCCAACAAAGATATGAATGCATCATTTAGCTCGCTTAATACTCTAAAATCATAATCTAAATTCTTGTTTCTGCCTTACTTTCAGTTTTCGTGTTAATGGGGTCATATACGTGAGACGTTGGTTATATGTCATTGAGTTCATGATATCGGTAGTTTGAGAAAAGCTTTTCGCTCCCCATTCAACCAATTTTATAGCCAACAAAGATATGAATGCATAATTTAGCTCACCTAATACTCTAAAATCATAATCTAAATTCTTATTTCTGCCTTACTTTAAGTTTTCGTGTTAATGTGGTCATATACGTAGGACGCTGGTTATATGAGTTCATGATATCGGTAGTTTGAGAAAAGCTTTTCACTCCCCATTCAACCAATTTCATAGCCAACAAAGATATGAATGCATAATTTAGCTCACCTAATACTCTAAAATCATAATCTAAATTCTTATTTCAGCCTTACTTTCAGTTTTCGTGTTAATGAGGTCATATACGTAAGACGTTGGTTATTTGAGTTCATGATATCGGTAGTTTGAGAAAAGCTTTTCATTCCCCATTCAACCAATTTCATAGCCAACAAAGATATGAATGCATAATTTAGTTCGCCTAATACTCTAAAATCATAATCTAAATTCTTATTTCTGCCTTACTTTCAGTTTTCGTGTTAATGGGGTCATATACGTAAGACGTTGGTTCATTGAGTTCATGATATCGGTAGTTTGTGAAAAGCTTTTCATTCCCCATTCAACCAATTTCATAGCCAACAAAGATATGAATGCATAATTTAGCTCGCGTAATACTCTAAAATCATAATCTAAATTCTTATTTCTGCCTTACTTTCAGTTTTCGTGTTAATGGGGTCATATACGTAAGACGTTGGTGATGTGAGTACATGATATCGGTAGTTTGTGAAAAGCTTTTCACTCCCCATTCAACCAATTTTATAACCAACAAAGATATGAATGCATAATTTAGCTCGCCTAATACTCTAAAATCATAATCTAAATTGTTGTTTCTGCCTTACTTTCAGTTTTCGTGTTAATGGGGTCATATACGTAAGACGTTGGTTATATGAGTTCATGATATCTGTAATTTGTGAAAAGCTTTTCACTCCACATTCAAACAATTTTATAGTCAACAAAGAAATGAATGCATTATTTAGCTCGCCTAATACTCTAGAATCATAATCTGAATTCTTATTTCTGCCTTACTTTCAGTTTTCGTGTGAAATGTTTCGTATACGTAAGACGTTTATATGAGTACATGATATCGGTACTTTGTGAAAAGCTTTTCACTCCCCATTCAACCAATTTTATAGCCAACAAAGATATGAATGCATAATTTAGCTCGCCTATATAAAACTCTAAAATCATAATCTAAATTCTTGTTTCTGCCTTACTTTCAGTTTTCGTGTTAATGGGGTCATATACGTGAGACGTTGGTTATATGAGTTCATGATATCGGTAGTTTGTGAAAAGCTTTTCCCTCCCCATTCAACCAATTTTATACCTAACAAAGATATGAATGCATAACTTACCTCGCCGAATACTCTAAAATCATAATCTAAATTGTTGTTTCTGCCTTACTTTCAGTTTTCGTGTTAATGGGGTCATATACGTAAGACATTGGTTATTTGAGTTCATGGTATCGGTAGTTTGTGAAAAGCTTTTCACTCCCCATTCAACCAATTTTATAGTCAACAAAGATATGAATGCATAATTTAGCTCGCCTAATACTCTAAAATCATAATCTAAATTCTTGTTTCTGCCTTACTTTCAGTTTTCGTGTTAATGGGGTCATATACGTAAGACGTTGGTTATATGAGTTCATGATATCGGTAGTTTGTGAAAACCTTTTCACTCCCCATTCAACCAATTTCATAGCCAACAAAGATATGAATGCATAATTTAGCTCGCTTAATACTCTAAAATCATAATCTAAATTCTTGTTTCTGCCTTACTTTCAGTTTTCGTGTTAATGGGGTCATATACGTGAGACGTTGGTTATATGAGTTCATGATATCGGTAGTTTGAGAAAAGCTTTTCACTCCCCATTGAACCAATTTTATAGCCAACAAAGATATGAATGCATAATTTAGCTCACCTAATACTCTAAAATCATAATCTAAATTCTTATTTCTGCCTTACTTTAAGTTTTCGTGTTAATGCGGTCATATACGTAAGACGCTGGTTATATGAGTTCATGATATCGGTAGTTTGAGAAAAGCTTTTCACTCCCCATTCAACCAATTTCATAGCCAACAAAGATATGAATGCATAATTTAGCTCACCTAATACTCTAAAATCATAATCTAAATTCTTATTTCAGCCTTACTTTCAGTTTTCGTGTTAATGAGGTCATATACGTAAGACGTTGGTTATTTGAGTTCATGATATCGGTAGTTTGAGAAAAGCTTTTCACTCCCCATTCAAACAATTTCATAGCCAACAAAGATATGAATGCATAATTTAGCTCGCCTAATACTCTAAAATCATAATCTAAATTCTTATTTCTGCCTTACTTTCAGTTTTCGTGTTAATGGGGTCATATACGTAAGACGTTGGTTATATGAGTTCATGCATGATATCGGTAGTTTGTGAAAAGCTTTTCACTCCCCATTCAACCAATTTTGTAGACAACAAAGATATGAATGCATAATTTAGCTTACCTAATACTCTAAATTCATAGTCTAAATTCTTATTTCTCCCTTAATTTCAGTTTTAATGTTAAAGGGGTCATATACATAAGACGTTGGTTATGTGAGTTCATTATATCGGTAGTTTGTGAAAAGCTTTTCACTCCCCATTCAACCAATTTTGTAGCCAACAAAGATATGAATGCATAATTTAGCTCACCTAATACTCTTAAATCATAGTCTAAATTCTTATTCCTTCCTTACTTTCAGTTTTCGTGTTAATGGGGTCATATACGTAAGACGTTGGTTATATGAGTTCATGATATTGGTAGTTTGTGAAAAGCTTTTCACTCCCCATTCAACCAATTTTATAGTCAACATATGAATGCATATTTTAGCGTGCCTTTGACTCTAAACTTGTAATCTAAAGTCAGATTTCTCCCTTAGTTTCAGTTTTAGTGTTAGTGGTGTCATATACGTAAGACACTGGTTATAGGAAGTTTGCGTCATATTTTTGCTACTTTGTGAAATGCAATATCCTAATTTTCTTTCAGTTTTCGTGTTAGTGGGATCACACAGATACGAATGTAACACATCAAATTAATGGTCGACTGACTACACAACCAGTATATGCACACAGCAATCAGGAATGTTTCTGACAAGCTCCTGAGCATGTACTGTTCTCACTCCGAGTGTGCATTACACAATCAGTACATGTAGTTACAGTACCTCATGTAGGTTATAGATATAAGAAAGATGGGAATTAAGTTATATACAGTGGAACCCCTCTTAAAGGACACTCCTGAATTAAGGATATCTTAGTTAATCAGGACACCTGACCACACCCCCATTTCATATAAATATGCACTGAAATAAGGACATACACCTTGCTAATCAGGACACATTCTTTGGTCCCAAGGTGTCTGTATTAGAGGGTTTCACTGTAATTACATTTCTATCACATTGAGGAAATTGGTCTCTGACAGTCATCCATTTTAATGTCTGACATTTTGTTTCTGAGAGGAAATTGCACTGTGAGCAGCTATGATGAAACCTCGTCTGTGTGTGTACTTCTCCCCAGGGACCTGGTCATCCCCGGAGATCTCTGGGACTCCTCCACCACCTAGTTCAGGTCACTCATTAATGCGAATCGACCACTACCGAGCAGTGCAGTTTGGGGGTCAGCAGCTGCACAAGCTGGTGCCAAACCATGTCCACCTCCTGGACATGAAGTCCTGGGTAAGAGACTATGTGTACATTTGTATGTTGGGTGATGAGGGAAAGACTCAAAACATAATTACCTGTGAACTGAAATATGCTAATGCTTACATCAGTTCACATATTGTGTACATACTTATACATTTCAACACTTGTTGATAAATTTTCTGTAAAACTCTGCTGCTTCGTTGTTTGAGCTGTTATGAGCATGTTACATCATAAGTGATCCAACACTATACCAAGGGGTTTGTTTTCATCCTAATAAGGTATATAGATTGACTGTCAGAACCTCTGAGTATTGGGGTCAGGTATGTCCCTATCTATACCCCCACCAACCATCAGCAGTACGTCACATAACCCTTGGAGATTTTGATAGTCAATCTACCTTATTGAGATGAAAACAAACCCAACGGTAACAGTTTCAAACTAACCTCCTCATAACACCAACATAACATTACATATTTACCACACATAATTATGAGGCTACCGATAGTTATGTAATAATGGGTGGGCTTGTATTGGAAATTTTTGAGCTCTGTTTGAAAGTTGTAGTCATGGAAACATGGGGTGTGGCTAGTACTTTGTACTGGGTTGTGCAACACCCCCTACAGTCGGGTGGGTGAATCAATGGGATAGCTATTGAGTGTGCAAGTATTACTAGCTACATATGCTTCGATCAAGACGTCTATAGTCACAGCTGGGAACATGGTCATTACATTCACCTGAGATTGCTGCAGTGGTATCTTGTTTGAAATATTCAGAGCAAAAGTGCTGTACATCACATTTCATGATTTAGTGGGATAACAGCTGCTGTAATGTTAGGAGTGAACTTATATGTCACAGCTAATCCTAATCTGGAGTTTAATTTACAGGTGTCTCAATGTGAGGTCACATATATGTTTGACCCCCAATCAACTGTAACACTTGGAGGTTAATTCTGATAACCAATCTACTTCATAAACGAACCCACTGACACATCTTCAGATTTTCCAATATGTATGCTTGTATCAGCTTAGAAAGTATTTAGACTCACATACTAGTTAGGTTTTAGAAATTTGTTGATTTAGGGGCAGGTTAGAATACCTCTGAAATAAGGAGACTTGGGTCCAGTCCCAATTGTGTCCGGATTGTAGAGGTTCCACTGAATTGGCATTTGTACACAGTGTTTGGAATTTGATAATTACATGTTTGTGGACAGATCGGATTAGTGTTCTCCAATTCCGGAACAGCTGACTTATATCCACATGTTGATAATTTTGAGGCACTCTTCCCTAATTTGTTGCTATGGGCCTGGTAATGAGGCTACAGTGTATACGGGTTGTGTGGACAGCTGCTTCTTGTGATTGTTTTCACCCACTGGTTTGCCCCAACCCATTCTCCTACTCATGTTGTGCTATACTATATTGCAGATCTCTAGCACATACTGCACAGTATTGTTCATGTGTCACTGTGTGTGCTCACTGCACATGCATAGTGTATACTGTTGTATTTTCATTATCATTGTGGCATGTGTTCTTCCATGCATGCAGAAATGGACCAGGGTGGAGGCTAGTGGGGGTCCTGGCCAGCCCTGGCCTGAGGGTCGATTCTTCCATTCTGCTGTAAGCCTCCATGACAGTGACAGCAACCCTGCCAACCCACAACTCTTCATCACGTGGGGAGGGGGGGGTGGTGGTGAGGTCCTCAGTGATGGCTGGGTGTTTGGAGTGAATGTGCAGCAGTGGAGGAAGGTGAGGCAAAGTGTCTCCAACACATAATTATGATATACACTGTGTACAGTGTAAACAATTACACAACTGGTATAGCTATTATCATTCATGAGTACTTCCTGTCACTAATAACATGTAAGCACTATGTTGTTCAATGTTACTTGGAAATATACCACTTAACATGTCTTAGACCCTATGTCCTAAATATAAAGCCAATTATTCCCTTAGTAACACTAAAACTGAAAGTATCTGAGAAATCTCACTTTAGATTATGAATTTAGGGTCTAAGGCATGCTAGGATATGCATTCACATCTGTGATAGCAGTAATGCTGGCCAATTGGCATAGGAAAAGCATTTCACAAAGTACCGATATCACATAAACTTCCGATATCCAATGTCATATGTATATGACCCCACTAACACTAAAACTGAAAGTATCTGAGAAATCTCACTTTAGATTATCAATTTAGGGTCTAAGGCATGCTAGGATATGTATTCACATCTGCGGTAGCAGTAATGCTGCCAATTGGCATGGGAAAAGCTTTTCACAAAGTACCGATATCACATAAACTTCCGATATCCAATGTCATATGTATATGACCCCACTAACACTAAAACTGAAACTCAGGGAGAAATCTCACTTTAGATTATGAATTTAGGGTCTAAGACATGCTAGGATATGTATTCACATCTGCGGTAGCAGTAATGCTGGCTAATTGGCATGGGAAAAGCATTTCACAAAGTACCGATATCCCGTAAACTTCCTATATCCAATGTCATATGTATGTGACCCCACTAACACTAAAACTGAAACTCAGAGAGAAATCTCACTTTAGATTATCAATTTAGGGTCTAAGGCATGCTAGGATATGTATTCACATCTGCGATAGCAGTAATGCTGGACAATTGGCATGGGAAAAGCATTTCACAAAGTACCGAGATCACGTAATTTAAAACTTCCGATATCCAATGTCATATGTATATGACCCCACTAACACTAAAACTGAAACTAAGGGAGAAATCTGATTTTAGATTATGAATTTAGGGTCTAAGGCATGCGAGGATATGTATTCACATCTGTGGTAGCAGTAATGCTGGCTAATTGGCATGGGAAAAGCATTTCTCAAGTACCGAGATCACGTAAAGTTCCTATATCCAATGTCATATGTATATGACCCCACTAACACTAAAACTGAAACTATGGGAGAAATCTCACTTTAGATTATGAATTTAGGGTCTAAGGCATGATAGGATATGTATTCACATCTGCGATAGCAGTAATGCTGGCTAATTGGCATGGGAAAAGCTTTTCACAAAGTACCGAGATCTCGTAATTTAAAACTTCCGATATCCAATGTCATATGTATATGACCCCACTAACACTAAAACTGAAACTCAGAGAGAAATCTCACTTTAGATTATGAATTTAGGGTCTAAGGCATGCTAGGATATGAATTCACATCTGCGGTAGCAGTAATGCTGGCCAATTGGCATGGGAAAAGCATTTCTCAAGTGCCGAGATCACGTAAAGTTCCGATATCCAATGTCATATGTATATGACCCCACTAACACTAAAACTGAAACTACGGGAGAAATCTGACTTTAGATTATGAATTTAGGGTCTAAGGCATGCTAGGATATGTATTCACATCTGCGATAGCAGTAATGCTGGCTAATTGGCATGGGAAAAGCATTTCACAAAGTACCGATATCACGTAATTTAAAACTTCCGATATCCAATGTCATATGTATATGACCCCACTAACACTAAAACTGAAAGTATCTGAGAAATCTCACTTTAGATTATGAATTTAGGGTCTAAGGCATGCTAGGATATGTATTCACATCTGCGATAGCAGTAATGCTGGCTAATTGCCATGGGAAAAGCATTTCACAAAGTACCGATATCACGTAATTTAAAACTTCCGATATCCAATGTCATATGTATATGACCCCACTAACACTAAAACTGAAAGTATCTGAGAAATCTCACTTTAGATTATGAATTTAGGATCTAAGACATGCTAGGATATGTATTCACATCTGCGATAGCAGTAATGCTGGCTAATTGGCATGGGAAAAGCATTTCACAAAGTACCGATATCACGTAATTTAAAACTTCCGATATCCAATGTCATATGTATATGACCCCACTAACACTAAAACTGAAAGTATCTGAGAAATCTCACTTTAGATTATGAATTTAGGGTCTAAGGCATGCTAGGATATGTATTCACATCTGCGATAGCAGTAATGCTGGCTAATTGCCATGGGAAAAGCATTTCACAAAGTACCGATATCACGTAATTTAAAACTTCCGATATCCAATGTCATATGTATATGACCCCACTAACACTAAAACTGAAAGTATCTGAGAAATCTCACTTTAGATTATGAATTCAGGATCTAAGACATGCTAGGATATGTATTCACATCTGCGATAGCAGTAATGCTGGCTAATTGGCATGGGAAAAGCATTTCACAAAGTACCGAGATCACGTAATTTAAAACTTCCGATATCCAATGTCATATGTATATGACCCCACTAACACTAAAACTGAAAGTATCTGAGAAATCTCACTTTAGATTATGAATTTAGGATCTAAGACATGCTAGGATATGTATTCACATCTGCGATAGCAGTAATGCTGGCTAATTGGCATGGGAAAAGCATTTCACAAAGTACCGATATCACGTAATTTAAAACTTCCGATATCCAATGTCATATGTATATGACCCCACTAACACTAAAACTGAAAGTATCTGAGAAATCTCACTTTAGATTATGAATTTAGGGTCTAAGGCATGCTAGGATATGTATTCACATCTGCGATAGCAGTAATGCTGGCTAATTGCCATGGGAAAAGCATTTCACAAAGTACCGATATCACGTAATTTAAAACTTCCGATATCCAATGTCATATGTATATGACCCCACTAACACTAAAACTGAAAGTATCTGAGAAATCTCACTTTAGATTATGAATTTAGGGTCTAAGGCATGCTATGATATGCATTCATACCCGCGATAGCAATAATGCTGGCCAATTGGCATGGGACAAGCATTTCACAAACTACCGATATGATGCAAACTTTATATATATCCAATGCAATTGTGTCATATTTGTAGTTTGTGAAATGCTTTTCCCATGCCAATCACCCGACGTTACTGCTATCGCAGATATGAATACATATTTTAGCATTCCTTAGACCCTAAATTGATAATATAAAGTGAGGTTCTCCCTTAGTTTCAGTTTTAGTGTTAGTGGGGTCAAGGACGTTGGATATAGGAAGTTTGCTTCGTATCGGTCCTTTGTGAAATGCTTTTCCCATGCCAATCAGTTGACTTTACTGCTAACACAGACAAGAATGCATATTTTAGCGTGCCTTAGACCCTAAGTTTACAATTTGAGTTTAGGTTTTTCCTCCAGTTTCAATTTTAGCATTAGTGGGGTCACACACATAGGACGTCAGGTGTAGGGAGTATGCCTCATATCGAAAGTTTGTGAAATACTTTTTCCACTCCATTCAACCCACATTACTACCATCACAGATAAAATTGCATATTTTGCAATGTCTTAGTCCCTACATTCATAACTTGAATAGCTAGTTTGCTAGTTTCACTTTCAGTGTGGCCACATATGTATAGGACATGAGATAAGGGAAGTTTGTGTCAGTTTGGTTCTTTGTGAAATGCTTTTCCCACTCCAAAGCATTGGTGTCTGTGTATTGGCCATAACATGACTGAATGTACTGTAACCATAGAATGTCCTCCTTGTGTTGCTCCACATGGCAGCCTCAAGTTTTGTCTTACTGTTTGAAATTGTCAAACTCTGCACAAGTGGGTCTACATGGTTTTCAGAGTGCTGTGTGCAAGTTAGAAACTCCACAATACAGCAATTAAATATTAGTGAAGTATGGAGAAAGGGACCACCAATGCAAGCCCAAAGATATTCATTCACCATTGTAGTTGAGTGTAGTGAATAATATTGTGGAAGTGAACTTTGTATTGACTGCAGACAGTGCAGTGTATACCGTACACACATACATGTGCATATGTAGTGTAGCACTCAATGAGAGTAGAACAATGCATGTACTATTATGATCCATTGGAGTTGCAATATTTGTGTTCAATCTGCAGGTCATGCTACCTGATAGTCTGAAAGGAAGGTTCTCGCATACAACAACAGTGGTGCATCATGATGCCACTCACAAGAGGCTCATCCACTTCGGAGGGCTGGATGAAGTGCCTGAGGGTGATCTAGACACATGGCACCCAGTGGCAGAGACGACCATTGTGGAGCTAGGTGAGTGGAGTGCACCACATTCACACTGTTGCTATGGTATTCACCTCATTCATTTTGGACAGCTGACAGTTGAGTGTGTGTTGTGGTGAGCACTCTCAGTGTTGACTTCAGTACAAGGAAATGTCAACATCACTGCACACTGGTGTTCATGTACACAATGGTATACATGGAGTCCTATCAGTCATGGAAATTGTGGTCCAGTGAGAATATTTGTCCAGGAGACAAGAATCCTCCCAAACACCAGTGTGTAGTGATGCTGGCATTTCCTTGTACATGTACATGAGGTCAACACTGAGAGTATTCACCACAACAAGATTCCTGGTCCATGGTGTACCACAGGAAAAGTAGACTAGCTCCTTTAAAACTGGAGGTGCCCAGTAGGTCCATACCACCTAGTCTCATGCCCAGACCCCATCCTCTCAGTGAGAATGGTGGGAGGCACACACAGTCTGGACACGAGACTGATACTAACCATATACAACCCAGTGGCCTATACACATGTAGACACAACCCTGTGGTATACAACCCGGTACTGGTTGGCATGGATACCAGCTAGGTGCATTGTCCACCTCAGGAATGTTAGTGTTGCTAGGCAACATGGGATGAGGTTCCTGTGTACATAATAACAGCCTGTTGATGTGCTGTAAGTTTACATAAGAACAGCTGTCAGTGATTGTGTTCTACCAGTTCATGAGGTCAGTGGGCATATGGTCTAGTACTTACTAGGCTGATATTGTGCTCAACCTATATGATATGCTATGCTGCACTGCTCCAAAAATCTACCTATTATGATCAACAAACGTACGCTCCTATAATGCTCAAACACCTGCAAACACCTTAGCTCTCTGCATCACACCCACCCCTTTTAGGTCAATCAAACAAGTTGGCCGCTCTTTTCTAGTGCCAGTGTGTGACAGTGCTTTTACCCTAAGCTTCCTCTTCCGCATTAATTCCAACTGTGTGGAGGCTCGAAGTTTGCTTAGTAAGGACCTTGCTGCCTGACCCTTGTTAACGGGGCTAGTCATCACCACTACGAAATTTATAATCACATGTGACCAACTTTAATTTCCTCAGACAATCTGCCTATTATGCTTGCATTATGCTCAATGCTTTTGCATACCAATTATGTCCATTTTAATGCCAGCATAATCCGCATACTTCTACAACTGATAGACTCATGCATACCTCATTCCCAGACTCTCCCTGCTAAGGAGGATCAGGCAGGAAGAGCCTGGGAATGAGGCTACATACCTAGCTGATCTAGTACATCAAGAGTGCATAAGAACACTGATACACTAGTACACTTACATCAAGAGTGCATAAGAACACTGATACACTAGTACACTTACATCAAGAGTGCATAAGAACACTGATACACTAGTACACTTACATCAAGAGTGCATAAGAACGCTGATACACTAGTACACTTACATCAAGAGTGCATAAGAACACTGATACACTAGTACACTTACATCAAGAGTGCATAAGAACACTGATACACTAGTACACTTACATCAAGAGTGCATAAGAACACTGATACACTAGTACACTTACATCAAGAGTGCATAAGAACACTGATACACTAGTACACTTACATCAAGAGTGCATAAGAACACTGATACACTAGTACACTTACATCAAGAGTGCATAAGAACACTGATACACTAGTACACTTACATCAAGAGTGCATAAGAACACTGATACACTAGTACACTTACATCAAGAGTGCATAAGAACACTGATACACTAGTACACTTACATCAAGAGTGCATAAGAACACTGATACACTAGTACACTTACATCAAGAGTGCATAAGAACACTGATACACTAGTACACTTACATCAAGAGTGCATAAGAACACTGATACACTAGTACACTCACATCAAGAGTGCATAAGAACACTGATACACTAGTACACCTACATCCAGAGTGCATAAGAACACTGATACACTAGTACACTTACATCAAGAGTGCATAAGAACACTGATACACTAGTACACCTACATCCAGAGTGCATAAGAACACTGATACACTAGTACACCTACATCCAGAGTGCATAAGAACACTGATACACTAGTACACTTACATCAAGAGTGCATAAGAACACTGATACACTAGTACACTTACATCAAGAGTGCATAAGAACACTGATACACTAGTACACTCACATCAAGAGTGCATAAGAACACTGATACACTAGTACACTTACATCAAGAGTGCATAAGAACACTGATACACTAGTACACCTACATCAAGAGTGCATAAGAACACTGATACACTAGTACACTTACATCAAGAGTGCATAAGAACACTGGTACACTAGTACACTTACATCAAGAGTGCATAAGAACACTGATACACTAGTACACCTACATCAAGAGTGCATAAGAACACTGGTACACTAGTACACTTACATCAAGAGTGCATAAGAACACTGATACACTAGTACACTTACATCAAGAGTGCATAAGAACACTGACACACTAGTACACTTACATCAAGAGTGCATAAGAACACTGACACACTAGTACACTTACATCAAGAGTGCATAAGAACACTGATACACTAGTACACTTACATCAAGAGTGCATAAGAACAGTGATACACTAGTACACTTACATCAAGAGTGCATAAGAACACTGGTACACTAGTACACTTACATCAAGAGTGCATAAGAACACTGATACACTAGTACACCTACATCAAGAGTGCATAAGAACACTGATACACTAGTACACTTACATCAAGAGTGCATAAGAACACTGATACACTAGTACACTTACATCAAGAGTGCATAAGAACACTGATACACTAGTACACTTACATCAAGAGTGCATAAGAACACTGACACACTAGTACACTTACATCAAGAGTGCATAAGAACACTGATACACTAGTACACTTACATCAAGAGTGCATAAGAACAGTGATACACTAGTACACTTACATCAAGAGTGCATAAGAACACTGGTACACTAGTACACTTACATCAAGAGTGCATAAGAACACTGATACACTAGTACACCTACATCAAGAGTGCATAAGAACACTGATACACTAGTACACTTACATCAAGAGTGCATAAGAACACTGATACACTAGTACACTTACATCAAGAGTGCATAAGAACACTGATACACTAGTACACTTACATCAAGAGTGCATAAGAACACTGACACACTAGTACACTTACATCAAGAGTGCATAAGAACACTGATACACTAGTACACTTACATCAAGAGTGCATAAGAACAGTGATACACTAGTACACTTACATCAAGAGTGCATATGAACACTGGTACACTAGTACACTTACATCAAGAGTGC